>JALMQS010000149.1:16290586-16447635 GCA_024734495.1 Forficula auricularia
ATGAATTTAGTAAAAAAAACGTATTCCCATTCGTGGACCACCCAAATCATAGTCCCGATACCAAAATCGAATAACGATCCAAATCCTGCAAAATCATATGCAGACCAATAGCCTTGTCATCACCAGCGTTGAAAAACTTTTCGAACTATTAATTAAAAAACCGTCTAGAGTGGTTTATTGAAAACAATAATTTATATAGTAACTCCCAATATGGTTTTTAGAAAAAATAAAAGTACTCTGGACAACTTAACTATATTAACAAATGACATTTATTTATCCTTTATAGAAAAAGAATATCTGACAGCTATATTTATTGATATGCACAATCTGCATATGACAATGTGATGATGAAAATATTAATGGAAAAACTAGTTGAGTTGAAATTGCCCAATCAACTAATTAATAACTTACATTATTTGCTTATATTGTCAAGGTCCCTATATATAAAGGGCAATAAAGGTGGCTACCTCGTAGAGCAGAAACAGAAAGAATATATATACAAATAGTATCATTTAAGTAAGCAAACATAACATATATAACATTTAAATGAGCAAACAGAAAGAATACATACATATAGTAACATTTAAATGAGAAACAGAAAGAATACAGGTATATAACATATATAACATTTAAATGAGCAAACAGAAAGAATACATACATATAGTAACATTTAAATGAGAAACAGACAGAATATAGATATAGAAACAGAAAGAATATAGGTATATAGTAAGATTTAAATGAGCAAGACTCTCCCAGCCCAGTGAGCAACCCAGAGTCAGCACAAGCAGGCGAATAGACCAGTGACACATTACTCCAACCCAGCTCCCCCTAGAAGATGCACCCTGAGTGAGCGATGAAAAGATGATGTTGAAAGCGATGTTCGGATATTTAATGGCAATGTATTCCACAACCGAGCCGAGCTGACGACAAAGGATCTAGTGGCGATCTCAGTACGATGATTTGGAATTTGGATTAGTCTGCCGTCAGCTCTTAATACCCGATTATGGATGGATGATTTGAAAGTGAACATGTTGTATATGTATTTGGGGTGAAATGTGCTGAATAGTTTGTAAATGAACCTGCCAAGCACGTAGAGGCGTCTCTGGGAAGCCCTAAGCCAGCCAAGCCGACCGTAATATGGCGTAATATGCGCATGCCTCGGGACATCAAAAATGAACCGTACGCATGAATTCATCGCAACATCAAGACGAGCCGCGCGGGCCCCAGAGACGTCCCCACACACGAGACAACAATAATCAAATATTGGCATGATCAATGAATTTACCAAGTGCGCGCGAGTAGTCACAGGAATGAGGTGCCTTATTTTTATGAGCCGATGGAGACCCCAGAAGACCCGCCGTGATGTAGCATTTATCTGATCAGTCCATTTGAGGGAGGAATCAAAAATGACACCTAGATTTGCAGCAGACCTCGAGTAAACAATCTCAATTCCATCGACCTCCACTCGAGGGGAATCAGCAAGTAGCAGTCTTTCAATATAGGAAGGGCCCCCAATAAAGAGAGCCTTAGTCTTTTCCGGGTTTATCTTTAGTTTATTTTTACGGGCCCAGTCGCATATTGCCCTAACATTCCCATTAACAACCCCCACGGCCGACTCCACCTCGTTCGGACAGAAAGAAAGGTAAATTTGGAGGTCATCAGCATAGAGATGATAGTTACAGCCATCAAGACAGTCAGAGATGTCAGAAATAAATAGAGAGAACAGAAGAGGCCCTAAAACCGAGCCCTGAGGAACCCCAGTAGAAACCGGAAGGCGCCCAGACAACTCAGTGGAAGACCCAGAAACTCTCTGCCATCTACCCTCCAGGTATGAAGAAAGCCACTGAAGGACACTCGCAGAAAAATTAAATCTGACAAGCTTATCCATCAACAAACCATGATCGACACAATCGAAAGCCCGGCTAAAGTCAAAGAGAACCAAAAGAGTAACTCTTCCCCGATCCATCGCCCACCTAATATCCTCGCTGACCTTGAGAAGCGCAGTCTGAGTGCTGTGGTTAGAACGGAAACCAGATTGTAGGGGATTACAAAGCCCGTTCTCCTCGAGATAACTCGAAATCTGTCGATGAACAACCCTCTCAAGCACCTTCGATAGAGAGCAGAGAAGAGATATAGGACGATAATCTTTGGAGACAAGGGGAGAGGAAATTTTGGGGATAGGGCGTATGATCGACTCTTTCCAAAGTGATGGAAAATAGGACTGCTGTAGGGAGGTGTCGAGTATATGAAGTATAGTAGGAAGTGAATAAGGAAGTGACATTTTAATGAAGGATAAAGGAATACCATCAGCACCCAACGCATCAGAACTGCTCTTATGGACGGATCTAATCACATCAACAGCAGTGATATGTGAGAAGAAGAGTCCGGAATCACGGAAAGTGAGGCCGGAAGGCATAATACTCCCACCCCCGATTCCCGACGCGTCACCGGCAAAATGTGAATTGAGAATGTCAACATCAACTGCCAGGGGGAGACGACCACCTGCTCCAGTGACACCTAGCCCCCTAACATGTCGCCATAGCTCACGGGGATCACGACATTCATTAAATATATTTTGATAATGATTAGTTTTGCTTGTTCTGATAAGTTGAGTAACATGATTCCTCAGCCTGCGAAACTCAAGCATAAGCGCCACGCTACCAGAACGCACCGCACGCACCCGGAGTCGATCCCTTTCCCTCATAGCACGCCGAATAGACAGAGTCAACCAAGGTGTGGGTGGTCGTCGTAAAGTAAATGTTTTCTGAGGAGCATGTTTATCAAAAATAGAAAATAGTATTGAATTAAATACCCCTATCTTTTCATCAAGAGAGGTCTCAACAAAAACCGGGCTCCAATCGATTGCAGCCAGGTCGACATCAAAGGCCTGCCTATCAATGCGTCCATAACTGCGACGAGTCACAGTGGTGGGGGTGAAAGATGGAATAAAAAATTTATAAACTACAAAAATGAGGTCATGCCCAGAAAGAAATGACATTTCCCGCTGGCCATGATCGTCGAGGAGATCAGGATTATTGATGAAAAAGTGATCAATCCAAGAGCTTGAAGTGGACGTGTGGTGGGTGGGATGAAATTGGATGACCTCAAGGCCGACAGAATCAATCAGTGCCGAGAGCCGAGCCCCAGCAGCCAAATCACGAGAAAAATCAGTGTTGAAGTCACCTGTGACAACAACATGAGAGTATCCAGAGACAAGCCTGCGGAGCACAGCTCCAAGCTCATCAAGAAAGTCAACTCCTGGGGGCCTATAAACAACCACCAAAGCAAGTTTGTTATGAGGTGAAGATGAGTCAATGATTTCAAGGCACATATACTCAAATGGCAAAGCAGTGTCAGAGGAAGATTCAATGCATTTAGCATTGATATGGTCCATAATATAACATGCCACCCCCCCACCCCGCCTGCCAGCCCTGTCACAGCGAAACAGACTGAAGTTGGGAAGACTTACAAGGTTTGAATTGATAGATGGCTTAAGCCACGACTCACTGATGCAGATAATATGAAACTCAGCCTTCGAGAAGTAATCCTTAAAGCAATCATAGTGAGCAGTGACTGATTGAGTATTAACAGTTGCTATCTTTAAAAACTCAGCCATTAAAACAGAGTAATAAGTATAAATTACACAACTTAATACATTGATAAGCATTATAGAAAGTAACAATTAAAATTATATAAGAAAAAGTCAAAGTACAAAAAAGGTATAAACCATAACAATCAAATGAATTTCCATATTGATTAGATGTGAAAATTATGAATATAAACAAAAAGTTGTTCAAATTATATATGAAATTAAAATTAAAATTAACATATTCAGTGGGTGAACCAAAAACACAGATTAAATCATAACAATCAAATAAATTTCCATATTGATTAAATGTGAAAATTATGAATATAAACAACAAGTTGTTCAAATTATATATGAAATTAAAATTAAAATTAACATATTCAGTGGGTGAACCAAAAACACAGATTAAGTCATAACAATCAGATGAATTTCCATATTGATTAAATGTGAAAATTATTAATATAAACAAAAGGTTGCTCAAATTATATATGAAATTAAAATTAAAATTAACATATTCAGTGGGTGAACCAAAAACACGGATTAAATCATAACAATCAAATGAATCTCCATATTGATTAAATGTGAAAATTATGAATATAAACAAAAGGTTGCTCAAATTATATATGAAATTAAAATTAAAATTAACATATTCAGTGGGTGAACCGAAAACACAAATTAAATCATAACAATCAAATGAATTTCCATGTTGATTAAATGTGAAAATTAAGAATATAAACAAAAGGTTGCTCAAATTATATATGAAATTAAAATTAAAATTAACATATTCAGTGGGTGAACCAAAGACACAGATTAAATCATAACAATCAGATGAATTTCCATATTGATTAAATGTGAAAATTATGAATATAAACAAAAGGTTGCTCAAATTATATATGAAATTAAAATTAAAATTAACATATTCAGTGGGTGAACCAAAAACACAGATTAAATCATAACAATCAAATGAATTTCCATATTGATTAAATGTGAAAATTAAGAATATAAACAAAAGGTTGCTCAAATTATATATGAAATTAAAATTAAAATTAACATATTCAGTGGGTGAACCGAAAACACAAATAAAGAGAAAAGAAAAAATTAGATTACAAAAATAAAGATAATAATAATCAAATGAATTACCATATTGATTACCTGAGCTAGCATTATTAATTAAGCAAGTGTAAAAACTATAATAGAAAAAAGAATAGTAATTAGATGGAATAAAATAACAAGTAACATAGTCAGAATTAGGAAAAACTCGAGGAGAGAAATATAAATCGGATAATTTAAAAATACAATTGAAGAACATAATACAAAATATATGAGAGAACAAATTAAAATCAAAACTAAAATTAACGCACTCAGAAGGAAGACCAGAGGTTAGTAACTGGGGGCTCATTGAAAATTTCCGAGATCCTCAACGTCAGTCACATGGACAACTCGTTCACCATCATTCCTCCGAATAAGGATGCGACCATCAGCCACCCAGAGATATTTGAGCTTTCCAGATCTTCTAAGCTCATTCGCCTTACTATAAAGAAATTTACTGTGAGAAGAAAGAGCTTCCCCAACAAATATAGAAGAGACCTGATTGTCACTCCACCCAATATCGCGAGTCGTCATGGCCCTCTTAATCTTCCAGCCTCTGAGGAAGGCGTCTCTCTGACGCCTATGGACAAATTGGACCAATACTGGTAAAGGGCGTTGATCAGCACGTTTGGGACCAACCCGTTTGGCCAAGGAGATATCCGCCAGAGTCAAGTCAAGGTGGAAAAACTTGCCGATGTCAATAACCGACTGATCAAGGGCCTCTCCATTCTTTGGGGGTAAATCACGAATCTCCACTGAGTTGAGGCCGACAAGGGTAGCTTGCTCCAAGCAATTTACGCGACCCATCGCCTTTGCAAGCTGTGTCCTCAGCTGCGTGCATTCCATCGCGTTGGACTGGACCTTCTCGGTAAGATTGTCAACATCAGTCGCGATGCCAGCCAACCTGCCAGAAAGCTCCTCTATCGTCTTATGGCAGAATTCAACCGATTTCTTTATTTCAGCATTCTGCTGAAGGATGGCTTCGTTCTGCGCCATGATCTTGTCCAGCTTCATGAGGAGATCATCACCCAACAAAGGCTGCCCATCCCGCCGGACGATAGGTGAAGCAGGAGATTCAGGACCCTTCTCTTTTTTAGTGCAACCAGAGCAGCACCATGTTCTATTATTATTTTCCAAGTCTTGTGGCTGCATATTCACACAGCTTATGTGAAAGCTCTTTCTGCAGCGCTTGCATTCAACCACGTTGGTGTTCTTGTTAATAGGAGCATTGCACTTTCCACATTTGCCCATCTTGTATACACTAATATTGATTGCAGAAATAAAACAGAACTCTTATATATATAAACACAGCGATTAGGACCTTAGCAGACAGGAGTTAGGTCTTTTTTTTCCTTTTCCTTCAATGAATTGTTGACGGCTGGACGATGTTTAGAGGTTATAATTTTGGTTTTTCGAATAAAAAGTTCAATTTCCAATGGAAAATTATACTTTATATCTCAAAATATACACTGAATTTACCTGAACGGTATGTTAAATATTACCACAACAAGAATCATATATACACAGATAAAATTATAAAAAAACTAAGGAGAGCATATAATGGGTCTAATTCTAGTCTTCATGTAAACAAGAACTCACCGGAAGTTAATATTATACAGTTCGCCGATGACTTGTGTTTGTATACAAAATCAAATTCAATAGATGAAAATAATTATAGGCTTGAAATAACTATGAGTAATGTATCAACTTGGTTAGATAAAAAAAATTTTAAACTAGAACCACGAAAAACAAAAGCCATGATTTTTACAAAAAAATATAAATTACCAGATATATCTCATATTAATATAAATAATATCCTTATTGAAAAAGTTGAAAAAATAAAATTTTTAGGTCTAATATTGGATACTAAATTAAAGTGGAAAGATCATATTGAATACATATGTGCTAAATGTGAAAAAATTATCAATATTCTAAGAAGTATTGCAAAAGTTTGGTGGGGTGCTCACCCTTCAAATTGTATTTTAATTTACAGATCAATGATTAGATCAATAATGGACTATGGAAGTCCAATTTTTGCTAATGCAGGGAAATATCTATTAAAAAAACTTGATATCTTGCAATATAAAGCTCTTAGAATCAGCCTCGGAGCTATGAAAACATCTCCTACAAATGCACTATTAGCAGAAGCTGGAGAAATGTCACTTAACCTTAGAAGAACTAAGCTAGCGAGAAAATACCTAATCACTAAAATATGTACTAAAGATAATCAGGTTTTAGTTTCTATAAGTGACCTTCAAAACAAAATGCAGAATAGCATTTTATATAATCAATTATTTATTGTTAAAAATTTTGAAAATATAACTGATAATGACCTACCTATTTATAAAAGTAATAAGCCACTAATATATAACTTTCCATACAGGTTAATTTTATATGAACCTAATATTAATATTAAGAACTGGAATAATAACAATACTAATAATTTTATAAAAATAGAACTTTGTAGTATACTAAGAGAGAACTACCAAGATTTTGAATATATTTATACGGATGGATCAAAGAAAGAACTCGAATCCCACACAGGGGGTGCATTTTATCACGAAAACACAGGTTTTTACAAACAGTTCAAATTGAGGAAAGATGTATCTATATTTACAGTCGAAGCGATGGCTATTCTCAAGACTTTGGATTATATCAATTCTTGTAAAAAGAATGAAAAATTCCTGATTATTTCCGATTCCAAAAGTGTACTTTTAGATATGGAAAATTTTGGAAAAAAAATCAGAGAATTATTTAATATATCAAATAATAAACAAACTAATAGAAACTAAAAAGGATATAAGATTTTTATGGATTCCAAGTCATGTGGGAATCAAGGGAAATGAAGCAGTCGATAAACTAGCAAAGGATGCGATACAAATAGGAGAAATATTGGAAATAGAAATCCCCAAACCAGATGTTGTTTCTAGAATTAAAGGAAACATATTGTCAACATTTCAACAAGAATGGAGAGAATCGAGCAAAATCAAAGGCTCACATTTATACAAAATTATGCCAACAATACCCAAAAAACCGTGGTATAATGATATAACACTTAATAGAAAAATTATATCTCTTCTAATACGATTAAGATTGGGACATACAACAACTCCTAAACACCTATTCCAAATGAAAATAAAGGACAATCCTTTATGTAACTGTGGCGAAATTGGCGATATTAACCACCTGGTACTAAATTGTATAAACACAAAGCATAAAATTGATAAATTTTATTCTGAGATTTCGCGATGTATTTCATTTCCAATGAGCGTAGAAACAATTTTATATCACTTATTCAATGAAAATGAAATGACTAAAGAAATAGTAAAATTCATAATTTCACTTAAATTATTTATATAAATTGAACATTTTGAATGAATAAATTTTATGAGTGACTCCTATATTAAGTACAAATGATGGCCAAATGGTGTCCACCAAGGCCAAAGGAAGAAAAAAAAAAAAAATATTTTATATATTTATATTATTATATATTAAAAAAAATTAGCCAAATCGGTCCAGGCATTTGAGAGATCTGCGCTTACAAAGAAACAGAAATTCATTTTTATTATATAAATTTCAGCAATCTAGACATGTTCAAAACACTGGTTTACACTTAAAAAACAAATCTAAGCTATATGTAACATTAGGGTGGTCCTTATTTTGGGTATTTTCGAATTTTTACGCTGAAAGAGGCTTATTTGGTTCGAAATAAATAAAAAAAAATCCCCCAAGTTTTACAAGTCTCTATCACAATTTTAACATGTACCGCACAGCGATGCAAATTTCCCATCTAGGTTTTTAGCATTGATTTTTTATTCCGGCCAAAGAAATGATTCAAAAAATTTGAAACTCTGTGGGTTTTATCCTTATAATAGTAGCTATCCTTGAGAATTTTTAAAGATTGTTAGCTATTATAATTTTAGAATTACATCAAGATAAATTACTGCTATTTCTTAGTTGTGAAGTTATAGACTCCAATAGCTAAAAATCTATAAAAATTCTGAAGAATAGCTACTATTATAAGGATAAAATCTACAGAGTTTCAAATTTTTTTAACCATTACTTTGGCCGGAATAAAAATTGATCTTGCTATGACAAAAACCCCATGTTATTTTAGATGGGAAACTTCTAATCGCTCTGGAGCAGAGTTTAAAATTGAGATAGGATCTTGTAACTTGAGGGATATTTTTTTTATTTATTTCGAGCCATATGAACCTCAAGCAATATAAAAATTCGAAAATATCTAAAATATGGGCCAGCATTACATGTACAGTAGAGCAGCGATTCTTAAACTGTGATCCGCGTAGCCATTACCGGAGTCCCGAAATTATAAAAAATGGTTAGAAACAGTAAAAGGAGATGATGAATAGGCAATGAGTGTGGAGCAATAAAAAAAATATATTATTATTATGTTCTGTGATTTTTGTATAATTATTCTGATTTTTATGTATTTTTTATTTTTATTTTTTGTATCAAGATGGGATTCTCGGACTACATAAGTTTAAGAGCCCCTGCAGTAGAGAATATACAATCCGAAGACTGTTTTGACGCTAGCACTCGTCTCCATTCAGGCCTATCTCACAACAACTATTAAACTTCTCTAAAAGTCTCACATCTCAAATCTTTCATAATCTGGTTAAATAATTTTATCTTGATCTTCTAGCAATCCTCCATGTCTAAATGTGTGATCTATCAAATATAGACATACTAGTATTTTAAAAGACCTATTCAAGAGTATTCTACTCGATGAGGTGAGGCGAATTTTTTTATCAACAATTTCTGTAGGTATGGGGAGGGAAGATTTTAGGGACTAACTCTACAACACTTTTGTTTACGGAAGAAAGTTTGTGTCTGTTTTCATGTCATGATATCTTAGCCTGAACTAGTATTAATTTTATTAGGTTAGTGCATAATTATCCGCCGTTTATATTGGGACTTTTTTCGTTAATGATGCTTGTTGTAGTTGATAATTTTTTTTAATAAAAGTAATCTTTTCTATTTCTTTAAGAAAATGCGTGTCGAAAATCATATTCATATTCGTCATATTATGCAGTACCACTATGAGAAAGGATGGAATGCAGCACAGTCATTTCGCGTACTCAACGAACTTTTTGGCGATCACACCACGTACATTGCCTTCTTACAGTGGACGCCTTTCGGTAATCTTTTGGGTGAAACAACTGTCGAAACCCAAATCTTCTTTCTTTTGAGGTTTTTGAAGAGAAGCCGCGATTCATCGCCAGTGACGAGATTCTTCAAAATCGGAGTTTGCTCGTTTCTCTGCAGCAAATTGGTGTAAATTCAGACACGTTCGGTTTTGTTGTTGTCGGAGAGTTCGTGGGGGGACCCATACAGCCAATTTCCATACTTTTCTGGGATTTTTGAGACGACGAACGCTGGTCGAATTGTCCACATTGAAGTCTTCGGGTCAACATTGGTTGTTAAGTTTTCGTCCTATTCCACGGATGCCGACGAAAGTCTGGTCGTTGAAATTTGATGGTCGACCTCTTCCTTCTTCATCTTCGAGGTTTGTATCGCCCGATTTGAACTTCTTGTACGATTTTTCAAGTTAGCTTTCGCAAATTGTTCCTTAGCCAAAAAGTTCGTTGAGATCGCGAAGTGACTGTGCTGCCTTCCATCCTTTCTCGTAGTGGTACAGCATAATATGACGAATATGAATATGATTTTCAACACGCATTTTCTTAAAGAAATAGAGAAGTTTATTTTTATTCAAAAAAATAATCAACTACAACAATTATCACTAACAAAAAACGTGCCAATATAAACGGCAGATAATTATGCACCAGCCTAATAAATAATTTTTTCACTAAAAGATAGCATATTTCTTTCAAAGTGGGTAAGAGCATATTTTGGAATGAAAAAAATTAAATTAGTTACATAATAAAGTAAGAGAACTTCTCATATATAATCTGAAACGAAGCGAGCTAAAAAGATTAGAACAGTTTGAGCTAAATATATTAAACTATTCACAATGCAGCAGCTTATAAATACAATCGGTTGCGCCAAATTTCAGGTCAATTGTTACAAGAGATGCTAATTTAACGATTCATTTTTTTATTCAATATAATAGTATTTCTTATCTAGATATTGTGAAACTAGTAAGCCCAAAATCTAATCAAATGTTTATAGTTGAAATACAAACACTTTGACATCGGACATAATTTCTAAAAGGTTTCGTTCTCGAGCTATGTAAATACCGTGACCTTTGAAATCGAGACTATATTTGTTTAAAATTACGTTTTAGACGTTTCTCAAAACGGATATGCCCAAAAAATAAGAAATTTTGAATGAATTCATTGTTCGAATCGCCCAAGGTGAACAGAAATTTAATTGCCGTTGATTAATAAAATAAAATAAAATAAATAGAAAGTTTTTTGCCGAGGGTAGCAGAATTTTTATATGTATATTGAAGGAGACAATAAAAGAGTGGATCATCTGCTGGAATTATAAATTTTATTTATAACGAGACTATAGTTTCGAGGGCTTTGCCGTCTTTATCAGTTTATTACAATTGATTCACAGGAATTAATGTATGAATTGTTGAATACAATTGTAATAGACTGATGAAGAGGCCAAAGCCCTCGAAACTATAGTCTCGTTATAAATAAAATTTATAATTCCAGCAGAAGACACACTCTTTGTTGTCTCCTTCAATAAAATAAAATAAATAAATATTAACGAATCTTTTAAGGAGATAGGTGTTGGTTCAAGGTAAAACATTTTTTAATAATAAAAAATAAAATAAAATTACGAGGTGGGTTTCACATAAACTTTACGTCACACCTTACATCGTAATTTTACTTAATTTTTTATAAAATAAAGAATTTTTTTACTTTATTTAATGTTTCACCAAGAACCTACACCATTCTCCCTCAACAAAATTATTTTTTTATTATTAATGAATCTCATTATCTTCCTCGATGAAAATTAGTTATTATTTTGAAAAACTCTTTATTGATTTTTTTCTTCGGCTAGAAAGAGCTTTCTTCGTAAATGCTTCATTCAAGGATATCTCGCCCCATCCCGAATATCGTCAGGAGTCATCTATGAACACTGAACAATTTTCAATAAGATTTCATTTTAGAATAGGGGCTTATTTTAATTTAAGTCTTCCTTCAATATGAAGGAACGAAATTGGTTCGTTTTTTTATTCCAAGGGGCTTTAAACGCATCTTTCTCCTGCCTCGTCTTTTTCAATAAAAGGCTTTTTTCTAAAGAAACAGTGATTTTTAAAAATTGCTTGTCAACTTTTTTTTCTAATTTTTAAATAATTTAATATATTGGAAGTATTTTCTTGGAGACCGGCAAGTAGATATCAATGAAGATTTGATAAACACTGAAACACTATTAAAGGAAACAATAACGTAGTGGTTACAAGGTTGATTTATTAACGTTTGTAAACTATTAAGACGAAGGTAAAAAACGCCGGTTTTTAATGAGTAGTTGACCAAAAAGGAATTGGGTGGTTAGTTTTTGCATTTCTAGCTCTCTAGAGGCCCAGAGAGTATGTATACAAAATTTGGCTGAGTTTGCTCCAAGGGCAAGAATTTATTTCACCCCCCCCTTTTTTGGGTGGGTTTTTGGGGAAATTTTTAAACAAAAGTTGTCAGAAATCACATCCCCTACAACTTTGCTCATTATAAAATTTGCTGTAGAGTTAATAGTTTAGGAGTTATTTGATAATTTTCATTCGTGCGCCCCCACAAACCCCCTTCTGGGCTCAAAATATCAAAATGTTATATAGCTAAAAACGTAAGTTAGAAGACATCTGATGTAAATATGAAATTTCAAAATAATCCCTTCAGTCGTTTTTACGTGAATCGTGAGCAAATTTTCAGAAACCACTGAAACAGACAGACATACATACAGACACACATACATACATACAGACAGGAATTTTGTTGAGGGTGTTTTCGTTCATAACTTTGTTTGAAACGTATGCAACCAAAATTTGGCGTGATTAGGAGCAATGTACAGACAAACCCTTAATTTTATATATATAGATAGTCCAATGAGTGTTTTAATGCAATCTTATTAATTATATAATTATGTAGAGTATTAGAGTAGTTTAAGCCATCCGATTAAGTAATAAAACAGAAACATACGTCAGTTTTGATGAACTTTTCCTCTTAAGTAGTCAACCACTGGTGCCCTTTATTGTGTTTAGAAATTTCTAAAATGGTTCCCAAACTTTTCCAAAGGATGAGATTAATTCAACCAAAATCTACTTAGCTTTAAATTTCAAAATAAAATTCTTCTTCTAAGTCGTATGCCTCCTAAATGAGGCGTCGTGATTGGCGTGTAGTATAGCTAAATATAAATAATATTTCATTTTGATATGCCAGAGTTGGGGAACTTTCGGTCTCCAAGTGTTCTTGTGCGGCCTCTAACAGCTAACTCGTGTATTAATTAATGTTTAATTATTTAGATTACGACAATCTGAAAATTAATATAATAAATAAATAACGCATAATAACTACTTGGGTTAATCAAATCTAAATGACTATTAACATTATATGTTGTTAGAGGACTCCATCAACCCACTACATATTTATATTATACTACCTTCAAGGCCCGCCTTAGGCGGGCCTTTTGTTAGCCAATGGGCTTCGCCCCTGGGCCCCCACGTGGCTGCTTTATTGATGTTTTATTAGTTACAGAGAATAAATATAATTGTTTTATTATAAAGTCTTAATAGATATAATTTAAGATTCTATTTAACTGCAATATACATTCATAACAAATAAGATGAAACAAATATTTAAAATGTATTAAAAATCCACTTGTTATCATTAAGGGGAAAATAAAAAAAGTTATATTATATGTAGGTATTCTTATAGATAAGAAGACTTGAAAATTACAATTATTATTCATTTTGCTAGACACAAAAGTATATACAATCTATTTATCAAAAATTCTCTTATTCTCAAGCTTGAGTTGTTTATCATAAAAGAATTTAGTCTTTTTGATTTTAAGTAGATTCTTCCACATTTTCATTAGAGGTTGCCATTAATAGTCAAAACATCAAAAATGGAATGCAATAAGGTTATTCCTCTAGTATTAGATAAGAATCGATCGTTATTTTTGATTTTAATTCGATTCCTTCATGTCTTCAGCAATGGTTACTAATAATAATCGAAACGTCAAAAATCTAATGTAGAATTATTATTCCTCAAGTATTAGATGAGAATCGATTGCTATTTTTGATTTTAAGTCGATTCCTCCATGTCTTTACCAATGGCTACCAATAAAAATCGAATGTAGAGTGGTTATTCCTCGATTGTTAAATGAGAATCGATCATTATTTTTGAATTAAAGTCAACATGAACTGCAAATTACAAGTGATATCTGATTAATAATAAAGGAATAAACATATTAATATTTCAAATGAATTTGGATAAAGTTTAGCAACGATCCGTTGCAGTTTAGTTTTTTAATTTTTGTTTTTTAAATGTACTTTAAAAAACTAGATAGTTTTTTTTTAATCTTTGTTGCATTATTAAATTCGTCTTCAATAATAATGTGGTTAGAACTATTAGGAATGAATGACACTCAAAAATCTGACAAACAGGGCCGCCAACACATGCTTAGTTTGCTAGTTTGTCAAGCTATGTTGGCTACCCTGAATTTTTTTTAGTTTTTCCTGGATTTTCCAATTTTCCGGCCAACTTTTCCAATTTTTTTTCAAGTATTAACCTGAATTGGACTATTACGAACATAAAAAAAAATTAGCAAAATCGGTCCATGCATTTGAGAGATCTGCGCCTACAAAGAAACAGAAATTCATTTTTATTATATAGATATATGCTTAAACAAATAAAAATTAGTAAAATATAAAAACATTTTACGGCTTCCTTTATTACCTACTGCCTAATTTAATGTGGCCTTTAATGGAAAAAAGATTCCCACCTCTGTGATATGCCTTAATGATTTGTGAGGTAAAGTATACCTACAACTACAAACGGAAGTAATCACAAGCATTTTGAATAATTAATATATACATATCTCCTAAAGTAGCTTATATATGCCTTAACGAAATGCTTTTACATTAACCATTAGCTGTTTTTGAGATATTTCGAAAAGACTAAGCAAAAACAACGATTGTTTCTGCCCAATTACAATACTTCCCCATATGGATGGTAATTCAAAAAGGGAAAGGAAATTGTGGAAAAGTATCCGAAAGGGAGAGAGAAGGGTTGTGCATCTCAATCTCTGTGACCGCATGTGGATATAAAGACTTGGCTGGGTTGGGGTTCGGGCCTCGACACAGCTGACAGAACAGATATCAAAGTGTTGACATCTAACTAGATTAGTTGCGGGACCAAAGCCCCAGGGGGCTCATGGGCCCCACAAGCAGACAGCTCCTATCTTCCAAGTTTATCTAGAGCGAGACAGACAGTGAATGAAAGAGCAAGCCGAATGATGAACTCATTATCAACCCGGGTATCGATTCAATTATTAAAAAATACTTTTGAGGCAGAAATAGTATTCGAACTTTTTTTCTTTCTATTATTTTGGAATATCTTCTGTTGAATAAAAAATACATTGCATTAGAAATAGCCCCTTACTCACCGATGAAGAGGGGACAATGAAAGGGGAAGTGACGACATATTTGCTTCTTAATTAAGGGTTGAAATAAGGGGTGGAATCGGATTTAGGCGTCACATATGAAATGATGATAACGTCTACTTGGACAAATAAATTGGAAACATGACACGATTGCTATTTGAACACAATACATTTTCTATCTTGATAAAAAAGTATTGTCCTTTTCATGGTTATAATGAATTGGAGGACATGAGTACAACATAATGGAGACAAGTGGACCAGAAGGTTTTTTTAAATAAATTATATTTTGTAAGAAATGTTTATCCCACCCAAAACACTTCTGTGGCCAAGTTCGAAAAAGTAGTGCAGTCAAGTTAAATTCGCCAAGAATAATTCAATTGAGAAAATAGTACTTTCAATTAAAATGCATTCTTTAGATTTTGAATGACAACCTAGATTTATGGATTCTAAATTTTTAATTTAAATTATTTTAATGAAACTTGGCTGTTACGAAGTATGCCATTAGGGTAAATGAACTAAATTCGTGTCCAGCCAAGTTTCACTAAAATAATTAAAATTAAAATTTGAGAATCCACAAATCTAGATTATTATTCAAAATGGAAAGATTGCATTTTAATTGAAAGTACAATTTTCTCAACTTTTAATTATTCTTGGCGAATTTAATTTCACTGCACTCTAGATTTCACTATTTTTTCTCTAAAGTGTTTTGGGTGGAATTTCTCTTATTTTTGTAATTCTAATATGTAATTTTTATTTTTATTTATTTATCTTTTCTAAGGGAGTTTAATTCACCCTACAAATTTCACCTCTTCATTTTAGGGGTTAAGGGTAGTAAAGTTTTAGTGATTAATTTTCACCTTTATTAATCCACTACCCTAAGAAATTGCCAAATTTCGCATTCTGGGGCCAGACATATTTGAAAATGATGAAAATTTAACCCACTCTCTTCATTTTAAGGGTTAAAAGAGAGAAAGTCTGGGTTTTTCGATTTTTCATTTATTTCTGCTCCAGCATGCAAGATTTTTCATAATGCTAGAATGATTAAAAGTACCCTATAGGTTTTGATGACTGAAAGTTATGTGGTGTGCACTAAACACGACAAGATATTTAGGCATGAAATGTTATTTTCTGAAGGATTAGCACTGTAATCGAATTGAATGAAGCTTAAAGAAGGATTTGAGAATCAATTTTATAAAAAGGCCTCTGATTGAGGCATCTTTCTTATTTGTTAACATCTAAGAAGCTGCGAGTATTTCAAAAACAAGCCCAGCACAAAATTATAAATAACGTTTTGACAAAATGTAGTTTGAAGGAGAACCATTAAGTTATTTACACTTTTACGTACTTTCATACAGTTTACAAATTTATAACTATACATAAAGAACAATGTATAATTAAAGTTTTGAGCATCTTTTTTTTGAAAATAGTTGGTAGTTTTTTCAAAAAATCAGCTCGGGTTCAGATTTACCAAGATGTATTTTAAAAGAGAAAGAATTCAATCAATCTTTTTCGGACAAATTCTAAGATTTTAGTAGAAATATTATTAAATTGCGATATCAGAGGGGATTCATCCCCCCAGGAGTCGAACCTGAGAACTAACACGCTATCCGGGCAGTCAGCTCACACCCTCGAGACAAAAACCTCTCTCTGAATCACAATATATGATATAAGCACAGAAATTTTTACTCCTTTCTTCTAGAACGGAAATTAAAATATTTAGCTTAAAATGAAAAAAAGTTTTTCATACAAGTCCTCTTATTTAAATGTATAATTAAAGTTTTGAGCATCTTTTTTTTGAAAATAGTTGGTAGTTTTTTCAAAAAATCAGCTCGGGTGATATCGCAATTTAATAATATTTCTACTAAAATCTTAGAATTTGTCCGAAAAAGATTGATTGAATTCTTTCTCTTTTAAAATACATCTTGTTTAATCTGAACCCGATCTGATTTTTTGAAAAAACTACCAACTATTTTCAAAAAAAAAGGCTTTTCAACCAGGGAGTGCTGTCCAAAAAAGTTCCTTTCATTTTTTGAAATTTTATTTTAATCTTCGCTTTTTTTTGCAAATTTCATCGAATAAAACATCATTTTCGGTATTTTTCAAATTTAACATTAGATTTTTATAAATATATTTTGCAACCTTAGCCCCAAACGGATACTGGTTTGTCTAAGTGAGGGTAGGAGTTAGAAATTAAATCTTGTGTCTTAAACTCCACAATCCCTGGGATGGAAATCGATCATCTTCAACAATGAATCAGCCTTCTCCTATAAGAAAATCTTAAATTTCTCCTAATTCTATTGCTTAAAGCAAGCTATGACTTGTCTATAGTACTCTTAGTTATTTCCGATCTGATATATTGAGAGTTCTTTGAATTTGATTATTCCAAAGATTCTCGAATCATCTTTATTTATTTCTTTTTTGTATTATTTCTGTTTTAATAGTTAACAATTTTTATTCGACTAAAACTCGTCTGAACTTGTCTTTGGCCTGCTTGAACTGGAAGATAATCCAGGCAGAGTCCCTTCAAACCTTCTATCCGTGCCCTTTTCGGAAAATCATTCATTTTAATTGCCCCTTGAAACTATGTAACAATTTTATTTAATTTCGAGAAATATACTTTTCAAAACAAAAAATGTTTTTTAGAGAAATATTTGAAATAACGAAAATAATTTGAAAATCTAAAGATCATCCTGAAGCCGACCTTATATATTTATGAAAATACTCTAAATGTTTGGAATTTTAGGTATACTCAGCATCCACAGCATCCATGGACCGCACGCCACCGATATAGTTATAAAAAAAAATACTCCAAGAACGGAACTATTTGCCAATATCAAAATCATTCCTGTCAGACTTAGGGTCGGTTGTATGTCGCAAAGTAAATGCTTTTTACCACTAACAAAGGGTAGATGGCAAATGGAGGGATTGGGATGGCCAATCAGATGACAGGAACTTTCAGTTCCTGTGATCTGATTGGCCATCCCAGTCCCTCCATTTACCATCTACCCTTTGTTAGTGGTAAAAAGCATTTACTTTGCGACATACAACCGGCCCTTATAGTTTCCGAGTTATTCAATGACTGTGTATTGTCATCCAAACGTTAAATTAAGGTTTTTGGTAAAGTCATACATTATTACTGGAGTAAACTAGCTTTAAAAGTAAATTTGAAGAAATTCTGATGAAGTTTTCTAAAAGGGTGTGTGTCATCATTAATTGATATCAGATTAATTTAAAGCATTTTTTGAAAAATTATCAAAACATGCGCTAAACAAAATGGAATTAATTCAAAATAGAATATTTGTTAAAGAAAAAATGCTCTCCATTGAATCTATTCGTTAAAGGATAATGAAAATTTAAAGTGAATAAATTGAAAATATCCATTCCATTTGGCTGCTTATCTTTTCTATTAAATGAAGTTCCATTTTGCAGAGTATACATCCAGCAGCATTGCTGAAATGAAGATGAGTGAGTCGTTATATGTTATAATTAGTTTTTGTTAGTTTGTCCAATACTCGGGCTTCCTCTTAATCATAAATAAAGCTGAATGTGTGGATGAGAACATATTTATTTGTGACGGGGCAGGAATGAGTAGGCGCAAGCCAACCTTGCCGAAACCACCCCTAAAAAGGGGATGACACAGTTGGGGAATTCGAGGTGCTCGGCTTGTCGCTTCGCATCGCTTCAAATGCCACCAAAAGAGAAACAGAAAGAGAGGGTAAGAAGAAAAAGAGAGAGAGACGCCTCCTCTCTCTCTCTCTCTCTTCAACTCCACATCGCTTTTATTTGCCTCTTCTCACTGATTTAATTATTATTATTATTTTTATTTAATCAAGAGACAGCCTAGCATGGGGTTTGTAACAAGCTCCTTTTCATAGAAGAAACAATCTACGACTTGTTTTTGAATTACCAAAGAAATCTAAATCTAGACAGACACACGGACAGACAACCCGAAAAATATCATGTTTGAAAATTTTTACTATTGTGGTGGGGTGGTATTTCGGGCTTATGGGTTGTTTGAGATTTATATGCTGCCACCACGGATGGGGTGAAATGATTTAATTGATTTATAAAAAATATTTGTTTATTGGTAAAAAATAATAGTTATAGTACAACTTTATAAGCCTTTGGCTGGTTAATGATAAAGATTGTTTAATAAATACAAGTTTAAGTCAAAGTACTAGTATCAAGGAAGAGACTCCTGGAGGAGTCTGCTCATGGGGGAGTCTTCATTGGGGAGTGCCTTAGTATAGTACTCTTGATATTTATAATGAATTTTATGGTTAGATATTCTATAAAATATGTCCTCAAAAAAAGAGTATATTCAACAAAATATTATTATTATAATTTAGGTTGTAATTACCGAAATAATTGTTGGTACATCGAAATGCTTAGCCTAGGTTTTTAATTAAAAGAAATTTTTTATTCTGATTATGCAGAGATAGACTTCAGGTCGTTGGCTAGATTGACCTAGAATTATTCTATTAAGGTAGTTGTTTCGCGACAATACTAGCAAAAAGTGAATGCTAGAGTATATAGAACAGACAATAAGGATTCATCATTCATAAGCCCAAAACTTTTTGCTGTTTATGTACCGATTCTAGCCAATCCCGTGCTCGTTTGACAAATCTGGCACCATTGTAAGAGATTGAATATTTTTATATGAAAATGACAGATAAAATACATTTTAAATTTCTATAAAAATGTTTTGTTATTTTTTAACAAATGTAATCAACGCCTACGTTACGTTACACCTTATGAAAATTATAATTTTGAAAATCAGCGCATGCGCGCTTTATAAATCTTTCCCTGGTTAAATAAATGCGCTGTTGCCAAATTGTTTTTAGTGTAAAATTTTTTTATACATTTTTTATTATTTATTCATTATTATCTCAGAAACTGTGTTGTAACTATGAATCAAAATTGTCTTAAAATATGTATTGGTTATTGTTTAATGTTGGTTTAGTTTTTTATAAAAATGGTAAGAAGGGTTTCTTAATTATGATTAAATATGTATGTAGATTTTCCGATATCCCGTATGTATAAGAGTCTGAAAAACTCTATTTTTGAAATTTAATATCTCCGGAACTATATTGTTCATAAATTTCGTTTTGCCAAGAAACAATGCAGAAGTATTTAAATAATAATCTGTATAAATTTTAAAAAAATCCTAAGAAAACCCATTTGGCGGAACAACTACCTTAAATAAATATGTATATTTTATTTATATCAAAAGAATTTAGTTGCGTTAGCATTTCTTATTAGTTAGAAGAGCGTATTGCTAAGTCGGCGCTTGACCTGGATTCAATTATACATATTTTATTAATTTAAATATTATATTATATCGGATTTCACAACACTATGTGTCAGACATTTCTCCAAAATCATGTACTCTTCTCCTGTCCAAATAGTCTCCAAGAAAAACTAGATTTTCCGGAAATTTTCAATTGTTATTCTGATCAACTTTTGGGAAAAATAAATATTTTAAATTAATAATCATTGTAGGTAACATGATTAATTATTTCGTTTCTTGATTTGTCAGATAAAATATGTTATAAATGCAGTAAAATAATCAAATATATCTGTAAACTTTATGTTTTTAAAACAATTATATAAATATGTAAAATAAATATTATACTTTTAACTAATTCAAGTGGTAGTATGTCCGATTTTCCCACTGACACAGACATATTTCCGAATCCAATCCTAGTTTTGATTTTTTAACTAGATGTTTTGTCTCAAATTTAAAGCCTAACCTGAGCCAGTGTCCATATTTATCCCGAAAAACAAGTACAGTATTTTGTAGAAGCGTAGTTAAGTAGTGACGCTAATATTATTATAGATATTTTAAGGTAGGTACCACATTGTATTATTATTTGTAAAATATTCTTATTACGAGTAAATTCTATATACTAGTGTTATATTAATATATGTTTCTGTAAGGGGGGGGGGTACCAAATAAAGTGTCTGTTGGCTACGCCACTGCTCCTGTTTCTGCAAAATGGAACTTCATTAAATAGAAAAGATAAGCAGCCAAATGGAATGGATATTTTCAATTTATTTACTTTAAATTTTCATTATCCTTTAACGAATAGATTGAAAAATCTGTTTTTTATTCTTCGAAAACTTTTGGGGAGATTTTCCATTTTCTTCTTATTTTAGAAAGAAAAATATCATTTTAAATTGTATCAGATATGTTTTCAAGTAAGGGGCCGACCATACATTACGTCGCACAGTAAGAAAGGAGGGGGCATCTCAGATTTGTGACAAAATGTGACGGGGGGGGGGGGGATCTTACAAATTACGGTGTCACGAAAGTCAAATTAAAAAATTTTCAAATACAATATATTTTTTATATTTCAGGTTTTTATTATTCAAACCTGAAAATGTTAGATAGTAAAATAAATCTAAATAAATAAACTGATGTAGTCATCCACAAGACTTTACCATACATCACCTGGCATAAGAGAGAGGGCTCTTGTATTTAATATTTAATAAAATACCAAAAATCTAACCTGGAAGACGCGTGGGTGAGAGCGCTATTTCTGGAACGAGCTGACTGGAGCGAATCCTTGCTGGAGAGTGTTGCTTTTGGGTTGCCGGGGCTCTCACCTGCAGTGGCACGGGCCCAACGAAGCATAGGATGTGGACCTTGGACCCTGCAATAAATAGTTGTAATATATAGTTATTGTAGAAACACTTAATAGTTAAAAGGGAACTCTTATAAGTATCCGATAGAAAAATCTATTCCAATTTGATCAAACAAGTCTGAGCTTGTTTTTAATTCCTCTTGCTAATAAAACTAAATCTACCATATCTTAATAAATGTAAGCTCGAATTAAATTACACAAAATTTAAAAAAAATCCCTTTTAATAAATATTTTATATACGATAGCTTTCTCTGCTTATTGGAATAAGGCTTTGTAAAATATACACCAGTAAATGAAATTGAAATATTAATATTAATACAAAATAAACTAGATTTTCATTTTTTGACCCTACACCCCCCCCCCTTTTGGTCGGTTAGTTTTTGCATTTTCAGTCATCTGGGGACCCAGTGATTATGTATAAAAAATTTGGTTGAGTTTGCTCAAATGGCCTAGATTTTTATTTTTGACCACAGAAAAAAAATATTTTCGTTATTACAGTTTCATTTTTTATATATTTCATTTTTCTTGTTTTTTATTATAGTATGAAAATATTATATTTTTAATCCCCCTCCCACCCCACCTCCTCACCCCTTAATTTTGGGTCGATATACACCAAAATCTAATCAGCTCTTAATCCTCAATCCAGCAAAACTACATGTGAAATTTCGTTTTGATATTCAAACTAGTTTTTGAGCTAGCTCGTCTACAAAAATTTGGTAACGCACAGACTAACAGACTTACAGACTAATAGACATTTTGATAAAACAGTTATTATCTCGAAAAATATAATCTTTTCGATGTTCACTTATTAGAGCTTTTTTGTAGACCGAAATGCCATGGTTTCGCCCAATTTTTTTAATCAAAATAATTTCAGCCGATTTTTATATATCGAAAAAACGAAGGAAAAAAAAGACTTTTTTCATGCACTATTATAATACTTGACCATACCCTGTATGGTAAAGTAAAATTTGTAAGCAAGCAATTTTTAGCAAAAACACTTAGAAAATATAGTATAAAAGGGATAGTCTGACGTCACAATACAGGGGCTCAATGAAAATGTGACAGAATGTGACACAGGGGGAGAGGGGGGGTCTAAACCGCGGGCTTTATGTGTCTATATAAATATAAAATTTCGTTTTGATGCATTGATAACACACACACTAACAGACATTTTGACAATTTAATTAATACCTTTCTCTTAAAATATAAATTTTTATATGTTCACTATACATGGCGCTATAGTAGAAATCAAAAATAAATTTTCAATAGTATATTATTTCAATTTTATTTATTATTTAAATTGATTAATAGGACAGCTTTAGCTCGATTTACGGTAAGTCTTTGAAAATCTGTTCGCTCTTACTCCAATTTATTTTATAAAAGTGGACTTATATTTCAGAATTATTTAACAATAGTCTTTATTTGTAATAATTTTCTCCTTTTAATTATATTGAATTATTAATATATTGTGTAGATATGATGTGTGATTTGAATGTATTTTAGGAATTACTAAACAATCCAAAAAATTTAAAAATATTTTTTAAATGTTTACCTTGTCTCTCTGTACATGAAGTATTGAACAATTCTTCACAATGCAGTCAGTAGTCAACAAAAATGCTCAAAACGCGACACACCCAGAAAACAGAATTATTACGCACTTGCCCCGCTGGCTGATCGACTCCAAATGAAAAAATTAATGCATTTCAAATGGAAAAAAGAGCAGAGGGAAAAGAATCCCGTTACCTGATTAGATATCAGAAAGTAAAATAATTCCAAATAAAATAAAAACTTATTCAAGACATGCCCAATTGATTTGAGATTGTTTTTTAAAAAATAGCCTCTGTGTCAAGTGATTTTCACTTAACTTTTCTTCAATAATGTAAAATAAACATTTTTGAGGAATAAGCATTTAAATAAGTATTTAATAAATAAAATAACAAATAATCATCTAATTGTAATAAATTTCATCACAAATTTACAAAATCAAATCCAATTCCAAAAGGTGTTATGACCACCTATTGCAGATTGTTAAAAATCTACACTACAAAAAATCAGTAATATCTTTAAAAATATAAATGTTCACTATACGAGTTTTTATTGTAGATCGAAACGCGCTCAATTAGCCCATTTTTTTTTATCAACATTTAGCTTACATGGGCCACAATTTGAAGAAAAAATATAGGGTAGAGGTGAGACGCCGTATTGTACAAGATGCTGTATCACGTGGTTCACCCAAGCCCATGCGGTAAAACAGCTATCCAGTAAGTTGGAATTAAGTGGCCAGTGAGAGAATACAAATAGTTTTTGTTGATTAATTAAGTTAAATGATTTTGTCATCCCGATTTCACTGGTAAGTTCCCGAAATCATATCCAAAAATACTTTACTCAATCATATTAGCCGTAGTTTTGATAGAAGAGAAATAACTCGGTTAGTTTTAGTAAGTTTGAAGTGTAGGCTTTCTATTAGTCGCGTAATGACCCCAGCCCGCCACTGGTGCGAGGTTATTATATGATTTTTAATCTTTTATTATCCTAGAAATTCAATGTAATTAATAAATTAAATGAACATTTGTTTAATTGTAAAATATTTAATAAAACTTGGATGGGCGGTTAATTGTGCCACTGAGTGTATGTATAGAAAATTTGGTTAGTTTTTGCATTTCTAGCCTCCTGGGGGTCCACAGAATATGTATACAAAATTTAGTTGAGTTTGGTCAAAAGGGCTAGAATTTTCATTTTTGACCCCCCCCTATATTTTGGTTGGTTAGTTTTTCCAATTCTAGCATTTTTAGGGCTCACAGAATATGTATGCAAAATTTGATTGAGTTTGGTCGAAAAGGTTAGAATTTTCATTTTTTTACCCCCCTCCCCTTTTTTTTGTCTGATAATGTTTAAAACACATTAAAAAAAATATTTTAGGTTCTTTTCAAAAAATATATTCAGTTTTTTCTAGTTAATTTTTTCATTTTTTTATACCTCTTCAAAATGTGGTAGATCTTTATGCCCCACCCTGTATATGAAGTTAAATTTCTTATTGTTCGCAAAACCAGAAACAATCACATGTACTTATGGTAATATCTGTATAATTCCCAATAAACTGAAGATGGCATGATAAATTCAGGCCGAAACGTCTTTATTATAGGTATTTTATTGGACCCGGTGCATCCTTGCTTTGGCTGAATAACTCCTTCAATCCACTACAAAATAAATAAATATCTATTTACTTGGGAACAATTTTTATTTTTATAGATTTTGCCTGCGAATTTTAATAATTATTTATTAAAAATGAAATTAGTTCCTAGACTTTTTATATTTAATCGAAATTATTTTTAAATTATTTCATCTTAAAAACATATTACTTAGTTAATTTTCTCATCAATATTTATCAATTTTTCAATTAATATTAAAAAATACTCATTTTAATAGAAATATATAAATATATTACAGGAAGATTGTTTGTTAGATATTATAATTACTTATTCTGGCATTTATATTTTGAAAAAATGTCAGAGAAGATAATTTGTAACTTTCGCAGCTCATATATATATACGATATAATATTTTATCCATTCGGGCTGCAGAGATAAATTTCAATACAACAAATCTTTGCCCGGTTTGTATATGTATGTTGGAATTACGCGACCCCTAAACCAGCGGCGGTTGGGTTTTGGCCAAATCTCACCCCGTGGCGTTCTGAGTTACGTCTTTGTGCCCCTACATCGAGGCTGAAGGGCGAAGGGGGTTGGAACCAAGGGGTGGAGAAAGGGGGACGGAAACGGTCCGCGGTATCAGTTCGAATTTAGGCGGCTCGTAAATTTTGGAAAAAGCCACCAAAGCGACGCGCTGCACGCACCGTCGAGATATGAATTTTAATATTTTAAACACCAAGTTTATATGCTAGGCTTGTATAACCACGGAATGGCCCCTACCACTTGGCGCAAGAGTTTTTGATATAAATTGTTTGTGAATCGCAAGAGAGCTTCTTTCTCCCCCCCTCGAAGAGCTCCTTTATTTCTTGGCATACGAGCATCCGCAGTATCTGATAACAGAGTCTTAATGTTTTTGCGCTAGACCGCGTTCCGTCTCGTTACAATAAACCTTAAGAGATTACGGTCCCGAAAAGCAGTACTTGAAATAAAGTTGTAATGTTTGCCGAGATGGCAAAAGAATGAACAATCAAAAATAGTTAAAACACTTTTAACAAAATATCTTAAATGTTTTCTTCTCGGTTTCTTATAATGTCTTATATGCTTGCTAAACAAGCATTAACTAAGTGAATAAAGTCACTAGATTTAAGTGAAGGTCGTTTAAAATCAAAACTCGGTTTCGAAAGCAAAACTTAAGCTGTTAAATTAAGAACAATAATATTAATTATTAAGCATAATGTTAAAAGTAAAATATAAACCTAACATGAGGAAAAAATATAGCCCTAACTTACTCTGTTAATTTTTCACTTTAGAGCAGTGGTTCCCAAACTATGAAGAACCTATAGGCCGTTTATAAAAAATAAATTTTGGTGGAACCCTATTTTTAAGGCTGTTATCATTGATTAATAACTATAGTTATAGATCTATAGATCAAAAATGTTTAGTGAAAGTCTTAGTACCTACCGGGTAAAAATTTCATTAATATTATGTTAAATCTTTCTCCTTATTACAAGTTTAAAATAAATAGGAATGAAATTAATACTAATAAAACGACTTTCATGGCCTTTGGCTGTTATCGAGATACCTGTGGATATTAAATTGTATATTGATAGCAAAGAAATAAAAAGAGTTGACTATTGTAAATATTTGGGTATCTATATAGATGGAACTATCAAATAAAGCAAATTATCAAGAAAACCAGATAAATAAATTTTGTATTATATAAGTTGTGTGCAATATTGGATCCAAGGGATATGATGGTAATTTATCAGGCAATGTTTAAGAGTATAATTAACTATGGTATAATTGCGTGGGGGGTGCATATGATAATGCAACGAAACCACTTATAGTATAACTATACTGACTAGACTTATTAAAAAAATTAAGGTGCAATCTGTCTTGAGTATTGATAAATCTTTTATTGTGAACTCTGTTGTTTGTTATTATGATGTGTGTAAGATGATGTATAATGAACATAGTGGCAGAACTAGACATAGATCAATTGTCCTGCCAAAGATTAATAAGTCAATTACCCAAAAAATGCCTATTTTGTGGCAATTAAATATTTTAATAAACTCCCAAATGATCTAAAAAATCTGTCGTGTGACAAGAAAGTATTGAGAAAAAATTGGTTAAATGGATCGGATCGTTGTGATTTCACCCTGTGATATGTATGTAAATCTCTAATGTGAACTAATGTTTATCAATGTACACCATATTTCATTTATTGTAATTGTTTGTAAAATTAAATAATTATTAATTTTAATCCGGTCCTATGTACAGTTGACTTGTCAACTCTATAGGACACGACATATTGTATTTTGTGTATTTTCTGGATAAATAAATAAAATAAATAAATAAAATAAATGATTTAAAAACATTTTTTTTAAATACCAGCTAAAAACGCCACCTTAATTAACCAAGAGAAATCAGTAAAAAAATCTGTCCAATGAAACATTTTGATCAATTAATTATAATTAAAGTTGAAAATTAAATTCTCTGAGAGATAAACCAAACTTCAGTATGGAAAAGCTGTTTATATGATATAGCTTCAAATTACATCGCATAAAACTTTACAAATTTAACCATTTAGGAACGTTAATAAAATTAATAAGGATATAATTTCATCAAATGTTGATTTTAAATCAGATCAAAAGAATTATAAATAAGAAAGAAATCGATCTCTTATTTTAACAATTTCACTTTCTATAGGTTCAGAACATCTTTCTTATACGATAAAAATAATTTTTAGAAAAAATAAAAACCGACTTCAAAATTAAATGCAACAAATAAAATACACTAAAAGTTATAAAATGATATTACTTATTTATTGCTAAACGACGAAATATTAACATGAAATTACTTTTGAAGTCGGTGCCAAACAAACTATACCTATAAGCTGAGCATACCCTCAAAACGTACTAAGTAAGATCCGTCGAGTGCGATTCATAAAAGTTTATGTTTGTCACTAACTTCAAAAAGTAATTTCATGTTAATATTTCGTCGTTTAGTTGTAACTAAATAAGATAATAATTATTTTATTTAATAAGTGGAAGAGGACTGGCAATTGAAATATCATCTAAAGATCTTCTTACAATAACTAAACAGCTGATGGAGCTTTCAATAACCAAATTGATATTAAGACTAAAGTAGGTCATGTATCTTCTCGTCATCAATATCTTTTGATCAGTAATCCCCGCTACGCGTTTCTTAATGATAGAATGAATACACCAATCTTTTGATGTCCATTATACATTGACCCTGAGAGATAGATTTAAAATTCAAGGAAATTTAAAGAATATTTTGGTAGATCCGAAAGAATTTAATAATTTATTTCTATTTTTAAAAGAAACAGGGTTTTTCTCACAAATTTAATATTTTATAGTTTTCGATTTATTTTTATTATTATTCTATTTTGGTTGATTTTCTTATTACCTATATGTATTTTTTGTAGATATTTCTTGTGTGTTTTGAATATGGTATATGATTTGTCGGAGGTTTTGTTTTTTCTGTTGTTCTCTGTTTGCTATATTGTTGATTTTGATTTTTTGTTGTTGTTTTCTTTGACTTTGGTTTTTGTTTTGCTCCTCTGTTTTTTCTTCATTTCTTAATGCATAGAAGAGTGAAGATGGAATTGAAGAAAGAAAAAAGAAGTCAGGAACTCGGTGGCACTAATGACCTTAGTAGTTGATATGCCATGTAATTTTGTAGTAAGATAGATAAATAGGCTAATTATTTTATACCTTTTAGTGTATTTTATTTGTTGCATTTAATTTTTTGAAGTCGGTTTTTATTTTTTTCTTAAAAATTATTTTTATTTTTCTCTTCTTTAGTGATGTTATTAATAGTGATCATATCATCAGAACTTGATCAAATTAATATGGCACCATCCCCAAGACATCCTCCTATCGGATAAAAAAGAACCATCGAAATCGGTTAATAGAACAAAGAGGTTAGGTACTAAACAAACCTAATAAAAAAGAGTCTAATACCTATGAAAAAAAACGAAAAAATGGGACCAATCGGAAGCTAGACTGGAACCAATGCAAAAAAAAATTTTCGAAATCGGTTGAGAATTGGCGGGAGAGATATGAGTGTAACATAGGCACAAAAAAAAAAAAAAAAAAAAAAAATTCAGTCGAATCGAGAACCTCCTCCTTTTTTGGAAGTCGGTTAAAAATAATAGTTCAACTAAGAAACTTATAGTTTAATTGAAATTTTATAAAAAATCCATTTCTGACAGATCTGACTCAAATTGTCAAAATGGTTTATTTTTTCCCCCCATCTGCATATTGAATGAAATCTTTGAAAATTTCATATTTTGGGTAAAATTCATTTTCATCATTTAAGCTTTGAGTACGTATAAATTATAAATAAATATATTGGAAGGCTCATCTGATCAACATTCACAGTGCTAGCGTCTGTTGTGGTTGTATAAATACAGGCGTTGCCATTAAGTGCTGCCATCTGTTAAACACACAGCGGTCAAATTTATAGTTATAGAGAAAAGTCTTTCGCGTTATACGCTCAAATATTTCTGAGTTGTTTAAATCAAAATCAGTTCTGATTTTTCCTTTTTCGGGTCCCGCTTCAGCCGGCCCTATTTACGTTTAAAATGATAAATAAATTGAAGGCCTCCAGACTTTTTCTCTCTACCTTTCCAATACTCTACATCAGTGGTTCCTTAAACTGTGTTCCGCGGAGCACTGGTGTTCCCTAAGAATTTAACAAGTGTCCCGCGGATTTAGTCGCAAATAGGAAGTGTACGACCGTACCTATTAGAACGTCCGAATATCAAAAAAATGAAAATCATAAAATTTTTTATAAACATGAATTTATATTTTTTAATTATTTTCCAATAAATAATACAAGTATATATGACATTTTTGTAAACCAACACTAGACAAATAAATATATTGAAAAGTAGATATTGATACAAATTGTCTTAGTGATTAAATTATCTTGAATATATATATATATAATTATTAAAAAAATTATTTTTCACTTAAAAATTTTGATGAATATTAGAAAAAAGGTCCATATAGACCTTTTGTTAATTTTTGCTGTTTCAAATTTCTATCTGTTTTCTAAATTCCATTCTTTTATCTAAAATTTTGTGATTAGAAAAGTCAGAATTGTGTTCCAGCTTAATTGAATAGCTAGCTACTAGAAGGATACATTCGGAATTTTTGTTCTAAATGAATATTTATGCTTGTAAATTCTAAATTTTAAATATTGCCTGTCCGAAACGTTTGAAGATTGTTTTTTATAAAAGATTTGTATTTATTTATATAGATATATATTTATTTGCATCAAGCAGAAGGCAACCTCAATCTTTTCAATAAAATTCAAAAAATGTAGGTCAAATATTCACCTTCAATAATTGCAACGGCCCATACTGAAGACCTAGAAGCCATCTCTCTGTTCTCGTAGACGGTTGTCTCTAGAAACATCTCGAAAACAGATTAGCATCCCTGACGTTGGCATGGCGTTTCCCCCCACCTTCCTACACCTCTTGCTAATTCTATTTCTCTTTTTTGAGCTTATAATAAATCTTAAAATTATATAATGCAATCATTTGTAGTTGTTTTGTAGCAGATCCCACGGTGGGAGAGGCGATGAACCTGGAATCCCTAACGACTAATAAAACAACATTCGATAATCTTAGACCCAGAAAACTACCAATTCTAAGGAGTGTGTCTTACTTTGTGAAGATAAATCCGCCCTCTAAAGATCCAACCTTGTTTGTTCCTTTGGACCAGATGATCCATCCAATAACGGTTGAAAGGAATGCTGTAAATCTATCATTTGCTATCCTATCTGAATTTATTTTTTAATAAAAATCTCAATTTTAAAAATTTTCCAAAAAAATAATTAGACTGAATTCTATGCAATAATTTAGAAAATTAAAATTCTAAAGTTGAATATTGATGAAAATAAATAACAGAAATTTCAAAAAAAACAACAATTTTTTAGAATATCATTTTAATTCTTCTTAAAAATTACTTATTTAATCATTTAAATTTTAAATTAGATATGCATTGAAAAAAGAAATTGAATGATTTGTGCTATGAATTTATCAAATGAAAATGAAACATTTATACTAAAAATTTATGAAAAGCAATTTTAAATTGAAAAAGTTAAATTTAATTGTATTTATTTTGTTTTTATTAATAAAATCTCTAATCTAAAATTAAAAGTTGTAGGGTTAAAGCTGAAAAAAACATCCTATTGCAAAAATCCCTAATTTTTTAAAGTATTTGATCCCTATAAAATAAATTAAACGCCATGCTTGTAAAAAAATGATTTTGTACTTATATTGAATGCGAAGCTATGATGTGCAGATTCAAGTGACGAGTAGAATGAAGCCGAGAAGAGAAGAAAAAGAAGAGATGGACGAAACACCATGGAAAATAAAATAGAAAAATAATTCTATTAAAAAATTGAAAAATTAGAACTAGATTAATATTTAATAAATATAGTATATTTTCTTTTTACGTATAAATTATAAAATATGTGATGTTGTCATCTCATTACTTTATCATACACCTGCCCTCTCATCCTGATCATTTTAGGAAATTGATTTTTCATTATAGTTTCCTAAGGCCTTAAAGGCTGACTGTGCAAAATTTGATCCAAATCAGACAAAAGATTCAGATTAAAAAAAAACTCCCTCCCCCGTCAATTTTTGGTACGATTTTTAACAAAATCTAGTCCCTTCCTTCTTCGCATTAGAAATACAAATATTTCAGAACAAAAACGAACTTTCTACGAATTTTTGTTCTGCGGTATTTGAATCCAGAAAGACAGAGAGTTTCTATAGTAAAAAATAATGAAAAAATCAAACAGGTGTGTTTTGAATTAACATTTATTAAATTAATTAATTCAAGGAAACTACAAGCATGTTACCGAGTCTTGAAAAAGTCTTCAATTTGATTTATATTTGATCAAATCTTCGAAAAATGTGATTTTTGCCTATTTTAAAGGCGTATTGATTTAGAAAAGTAATGCTTGAAATCAAAATTAATATTTAGTTTTAAATTGAAAGTTTCTTTTTGCAGAGAGTAGCAGAATTTTTACAAATTGAAGGAGGAATAAAAGAGTGTGTCTTCCGCTGGAATTATAAATTTTTAATTTATTTATAACGATTAATTAAAAAAAAAATAAAAATTTATAATTCCAGCAGAAGACATACTTTATTGTCTCCTTCAATATTTAGTTTTATTTATTTGAAAAAAAACTTTGATCATTTTCAATATAACACGTGTTTTTATCTTAATCATAATTCGATTTATAATAATAATTAAAAAAAAACTATAACTGCATTTCACGTTGTTTTCTCATTCAAAAAATATAGTTTTAGTTTTTTGTTTTTACTATAAATCAAATTCTCATTGAGCTAAAAACAGGCGTTATATTATAATTTATCGATGAAGCTTCATTTAAATTAATAAAACTAAATATTTTGATTTCATCTATTGCTGTTCTGGATAATACGCCTTTAATATAGGCAAAAATCGTATTTTTAATAGATTTGATCAAATGTATTTTAAATGCCAGAACTCTAAAAGCCTCAGGACATAAAATTATTATTTTTATATTATCTTGGGTTCTATTATTATTATTTTTAATATTTTTTAGAAAATTTGTCAATTGATTTAACGCAGTAGGTACTTCCTAAACTATTGATTGCGACCTCATTTTGGGTTGTGTAACTAAATTTTGAGATTGGAAAAACATAAAACAGTAACCAAAAATTAATTCAAAACATCCCAAAAGTGCCCAACGAGCCTAAAGAAGTTTTCACTTCAAAAATTAATCGTCGTACATCATTGAATGAATTTTGGCTTGGGATTAGAGTAGAATTTTCAATTTCTGAAATGGCCTTAAATATATTTTTGCCATTTTATACTATCTACTTAGGTATTTATGCCAAATGACGTTCTCAGCATTATAAAATAAAAATACCAATCAAATTTGAAAAATGTTGAAGATGTCTAATTCCCACAGAGTATTAAATATTCAACCAAGATTTGATTCTTTTTCTAATAAGAAACAAGCACATTTATTTCATTAATATTTAAATTTAATATTTAGTTTTAATAAATTATATAATCATTATAATAGGTATGTTTAACAAAGATTAGCTTTAAAATAAATTGCTTTATGATGATTTACTAGTAAAAATGTTTGTTAATTCCACTTAGATATATAATCTAGGGTCGCGAATAAAAATGTTTAAGAAGCGCTGATCTAATGGAAAACTTAATTAGAAAATTCAATTAGTATGTTAAATATCTAGATACATACCTCGTGGGTCGAATTAAGGAAACTCCTCGCAGTGGACTACGTAGGGAGAAATAAATCCAGCACGCAAGTCGACACTTTACTAGAAAAAATAATATCCAATTAATAAATACACTTGTATCTGTAGATATAGAATATTCTACAAAAATTTTTTCACTTTAACATTAATTAATATTTATTCGTAAAAAAACCATATATGGAAACTGAAAACATTTTAATTCCAACTAAAATGAATAATAATTAAATATATATAAAGTAAAGCGAAATTTCGTTATATAAAGACATTTGATTAAAACATGTATTTAGTATATTTTATATGAGAAATTAGATTTGAGTGGAAAAAAATAATAAAATAAAAGCTTTGTCTATTTATTGAATATTTTCAAAAATTTAGAATGTTAAAGATATATTTCTATCATGCCTAGTTGATTTAGTACCTATAATCATCAACATTTTTTTTTTTTTTTACTTTACCATACAGGGTATGGTCAAGTATTGTAATCGTGCATGAAAAAGAGTTTTTTTTTTTTTTGCTTTTTTTTCGAAATATCTAAAAAACGACTGAAACTATTTTGATTAAAAAAATTGGTCGAAATCATGGGATTTCGGTCTACAAAAATGCCCTAATAAGTGAACATCGAAAAAATGATATTTAAATATTTATAACTGTTTTGTCAAAATGTCTGTTAGTCTGTTTGTTACCAAATTTTTGTGGACGAGCTAGCTCGAAAACTAGTGTGAATATCAAAACCAAATTTCACACGTAGCTTAATAAACAAAGTAAAAATATTTTCAAGACTAGTTACGCTAGAGACGCCCTAGAAATTGATAAAAAACTTAAATATAGATTGTTATTTATGCCTATATTATTATATCGAATTAAAATCTATATTAAATCATTAAAAAGATTATTTTTATTCATTTTTTAACTTGAAGTTCTAAAACTAGAGAGATCAAATTCTACTCAATTACCTTATAGAAAATATACACTATATGCTACAAGAAAGAACTTTCTAAAACTTTTCGTTCTTGAGTTACACATAGAGACACATGCCGGCAAGCAAAAAACAATTACTTGAGATGTTTCAGACATATTTAAGCGAGAATTATTATAGATATACTAGTATACATTATTTTGCTTGAATTCAATATTAGATCCAACAAGAAATGCGATCCGCCTCCGTCCCAAGCGGACCTAGTAATAAAATTATTAAAATCAAATAATATAATACTATTTCTACTTGAATTATAATTCTATTTAAGAGTTTTAAAAATCATTTTATCTAAATAAGCCAGTAGGAACTAGAAAATCACGCGGATTAAAACCTAGTTCAGCGTAATTTTTCACCGAAATTTTTAATATTTTTTTAAAAAGTAATTACATATCCGCTTGAGTAAGAAGGGTATATGGTTAATTTGGAGCTAATTAGATTGTGATATTTACTGGAAATAGCCAGATGAGTTGAATGTTTAATTCGAGGCGCTTGAACGCATGGCTAGCGCACCGAGCGTACTGGCGACCGCCCGAGGCCCAGTCGAGGGGCGGGAAATTTGCAAGGGACTAGTACATGGAGGGAGAGGGATGGAGGGCACAATTGACCATGCCAAATTACACATATTTAAGACAATATTAATTAACTAGATTAAATAATCTACAAAACATAGAAATCCTAATATATATAACGTTTTGAAAATATACTTTAGACACCTATAATAATTTTTAAACTACCTTAATTCTACTTGTTGAATATATTAATCTCAATAAAAACTAAAGGAAAATGGATGAAAACTTTTTCAAATCTCGGTACGCTCTCTGTAAATTTTTCAGTTATAATCGAAGGAAAAGTAAACTAGCAAGCTCACAATTTAAATATAATAAACTATTTACAATAAAGCAAGACTGATCAACCTACTGAGGTCTTAACTCCAAAATTACATTGATACGGTAAGATTCTCGAAGGGATAAAAAAAAATCCGCGCCCTAGAAAAGGTTGTTAACCACTGATCTAGGCCATAAGAATCCAGACACACAGACAGAAAACAAATCACATGATTTTTCTTCACATTTCAGACATCTTTAAACATAATTATCGAATAATTATTATTATTATCATTATTTGCGTCTATTCAATACTAGGGCGCCTGGCAGAAAGGCGATGCTTTGTCTTCCTTGTGTACAGAGTAGTTTAATGTTTAAATATAATACCTAAAGTTTTTTTTTTCAATTTATTTTTTTAAAATTATTAGAGGGAAAATATTTTTTGTTTTTATTTAAGCAAATTTTTCGCTAAATTAAAACTTTTTTTTATCATTATAAACGTCAATTCAAATCCAGTCTCATGATATTAAAAGTTGGGATGGACTCTATATGTGACAGATTTTTAGATTTATGATATCAATATGCAAATTTATTTTCAATTAATTTTTTTTAATTTTTACATATTAGTATTTCAACATATTTGAGAATATTTTTATACAAAAACCATGACATGATAAATTGCGTAATTCTATTTTCTGAATCCCCTCCTCTCTCTTTATATATAGGAATATATGCCCTAGTTGGACACCTGAGCTCATTTGTTCACTTCCCGGTAACCAAATATTATTGTTCCTAGTATGACGTTTTTAGACAAGATAAAAATTTGCTAAAATGTTTGTAATACTCCATTGTAGAGAACTGATTAATTTCGAGCATTCTATATAGCTTCAAAACTTCTTGTTCAAAAATGCAGAAAATATCTTTTTTGTAAGGTTTTATTGAGATTTTCACGCGTTGTCATGATAAAGGCACAAACAAACAAACAATATTATTTTTCAATTTTGATTTATTAAAAAAATTAATCAACTTATTTATATTAAAACATACCTGCCTAGTAATAGTTTATAACAAAAATAAATATTTTAAAATTAATAACGAAATTGAATTTATTCTCAAATTTATTAAATCAAATAAGCTGACGTGTTCTGATGTGGCCATCAACTTGACTTTACCATACAACCTGGCCCCTAAAATTATTTATAATCATGTAGGGGGGGGTAGTTTTTGCATTTTTAGACTTCTGGGGGTCCACTGATTATGTATACAAAATTTGGTTTAGTTTGCTCAAATGGCCTAGATTTTTAATTTTTAACCCACCCCCTCCACTCCCCTTAATTTTGGGTGGATATGCACCAAAATCTAATCAGCTCTTAATCTCAATGCATCAAAACTACGTGTGAAATTTGGTTTTGATATTCATACTAGTTTTTAAGCTAGCTCGTTCACAAAAATTTGGTAACGCTCAGACTAACAGACAACCAGACAGACAGACTAACAGACATTTCGACAAAACAATTATTATCTCGAAAAATACAATTTTTTCGATATTTACTTATTAGGGCTTTTTTGTAGAGCGAATTGCCATGGTTTCGCTCAATTTTTCTAATCAATATAGTTTTATCCGTTTTTTAGATATTTCGAAAAAAAAGAAGGAAAAAACCACTTTTTTCATGCCTGATTACAATACTTGACCCTACCCTGTATGGTAAAGTAAAAATGAAATTTAAATAGTTCATATTAGATTAAAATTTATTATTTATTACTAGGGCACCTATAGCTCACTACTACTACTACTACTAGTTTTAGACTAGAGGTTTTCGACCGGGGTGAAATTCACCCTAAGGGACAATTTTAGTATTTAAAAGGGAAATTAATCTGCGTACAAATTTCAAAAGTCTTAAAGAACGTGTATTAAAGAATCGGCAAAACACAACTTCAGTTTTCTCATTAGGTAAATATTATTTATCTTTATCTCTAAATTAAAATATGATATCTTGTATTTTCATTATTAAAATCATATTATTTGAAAAAAACTTTTTGACTTAGAAATTGTTGGAAAGTTGGGGGGGGGGGTAGCATTCTTACAAAATTGCAGAAGGGTTCATTGGAAGAAAAAGGTTGACAATTTAGTGTGAATTTTAATTTTAACTTGTGTTATAAAAAACTTTAAACCAAAATTCAAATTCTAACATCGTTTAGGCTTGGAAAATTTTTAATTTATCCCGTTTTGGAGTCCTCAATTGAGGCGTTCAAAAGCAGAGTGGACTATGAGACTAGAGTGTTTTATGAGAAATCCAATAAAATAAGGTAAAGTTTCGAGACAAAAGTGGTATATGTGTTGTAATCAATAAGGACGTTTAAAAACTAAGTTTGACCACTTTTATTTAGCTTTGTTAAAAACATACTTGATTATAGAGGTTTATCAGCGAAAATGAAATTTGTGGGTTGGTCCACTCTGCTTTTGAACGCCTCAATTATAGTGTGGTGGGTGTGTGTTTCACACTCAATCACTCCTATAAAATATATTTTTGTAAATTTTCACCGTCATTTAATGTTTAAAATGTTTGAAAAAATAATCATTAAAATTCTGGATCTCAAACATTTAAGGTAGTTGTTCTGCCAAATCCGTTTTCTTAGGATTTTTCTAAAATTTAGATATATTATTTATTTAAATACTTGTGCATCGATTGGTGGCAAAACGAAATTTATGAACAATAGAGTTCCGGAGATATTAAATTTCAAAAATCGAGTTTTTCAGGCTCTTTATCATTGCACTATACGTGATATCGGAAAATTTACATACAAATTTCATTATAATTAAGAACCCGTTCTTACTATTTTTATAAAAAACTAAACCAACATTAAACAATAGCCAATACATATTTTAAGATAATTTTGATTCATAGTTACAACACAGTTTCTGAGATAATAAGGAATAAATAAAGAAAAATGTATTAAAAAAATTCTAACTAAAAACATTTTGGCAACAGCGCATTTATTTAACCAGCGAAAGAGAGAAATAGAAATTGGAAAGCGGGCTTGCGCTAGATTTTTTCAAAATTATAATTTTCATAAGATGTAACTTAGGCGTTGATTACATTTGTTAAAAAATAACAAAACGATTTTTATAGAAATTTTTGAAAACATTATTATTTTTATTATTATTAGTTTACTCTTTAAAGTATATAAGTTTAATTTTTTTCTGGATAAGGGTAATAATTTTTTACTTTACCATACAGGGTGTATGGTCAAGTATTGTAATCGTGCATGAAAGAAGCGTTTTTTTCTTCTTTTTTTCGAAATAATAATTGTTTTGTCAAAATGTCTGCTAGTCTGTTAGTTAGTCTGTGCAGAGGTCTGTGCGTTACCAAATTTTTGTGGACGAGCTAGCTCAAAAACTAGTGTGAATATCAAAACCAAATTTCACAAGTAGTTTTGGTCCATTGAGATTAAGAGCTGATTAGATTTTGGTGCATATCGACCTAAAATTAAGGGGGGAAGGGGGGGTTAAAATTTAAAATTATAATCTTTTCAAACTAAAAAAACAAGAAAAATGAAATATACTATAAAATAAACTTATAATAATGAAAATAATTTTTTTCTGGGGCCAAAATTGGGGGGGGGCAGAAAAATCTAGGCCATTTTAGCAAACTCAACCAAATTTTGTATACCTACATAATCAATGGGCCCCAGTAGCTTAAAAATCCAAAAACTATCCCCCCCCCCTACATGATTATCAATAATTTTATTAAATATTAAATATAAGAGAGGGGCCAGGGCGTATGGTAAAGTCAAGTGGATGGCCACATCGGAACGTGCCAATTTTTTTCGTCTGAAATGTGAGGAAAAACATTTTCGAGCATGATTATTTCTAATCGAATGTTTCAATTGACTTAGTAAAGAAAATTGAACTGATATAAACGATATAATATAAAATGTATTTTATCAGTCATTTTATCTGTCATTTTAATGTCATGTATAAAAATATTCAATCTCTTACAATGATGCCAAATTTGTCAAACGAGCACGGGATTGGCTAGATTTGGTACATAAACAGCAAAAAGTTTTGGCCTTATGAACTATGAATCCTTATTGTCTGTTCTATATATTCTAGCATTAAATTTTGGCTGGTATTGTAGCGAAACAACTACCTTAAGTAAGGAAAAAGTTTTGTTAGATTTCTGGACTTTTGGAAACCTCTCTGTTTTGGGGCATTTATTTCCGAATCGGAAGTGGGCGGATCTGAAACCCCGAATAAATACATTTCGAAAACCCAAGATCTTTCAGAACGATAGCTAAATTGTCTACTTAGAAAAACATGTGGTCAGAGCAAAAAATATCTTGACTTTTTTTTAAATATTAGACATCTTTTCAAAAGCATAAAAATTCACTTCTAGACTAATAATTATATACCTCTAAAAAAAAATCCTTTTTGTTTTTCCATTTATACCTGGCAACTTAAAAATGAAACTTTTATTTATTTCACTTTGCTAAATGAAAAGTTGTTTCTCGGAAATGGTTAATTCATAAGAGCTTTTATGAATGAACAGAATCAATCTGTGAATGAAATTGGTTCATTCATAAATTCAGCATCATCTGATCAATATTGGTCTGCTTGTCTTGTCGTCTATTTTATGAATGACAATTTAAATTCTGACTCTCATTGATTAATTGTTACGTAAATACTACTAATAGGTATTATTTAAGATATATTAATTAAACGAAAAATATATCAGATATCAAAATTAAACTCATGTTTTCGTAATCGGAGACTATCTAACTAATTTTGTATTTATTTTACAAATTAATTACGGAAGTAATTGAAAACTTTTTCAAGAAATATTAAGCATTCGCTATCTACAAATTTTGGTGAAATGGAAATGTTTTCGATTCCAAACGGTTGGTTTAAATCAGTGGTTCCCAATCTGGGGGCGATCGCCCCCAAGTGGGCGATTTGGGTTATCAGGGGGGCGATGTAGTATTCAAAGGGAGAAAAATTAAAATACATAGTACTGTACAATAAAACAATAACAAAGTTTTCAAACTTACATTTATTTGTTCAAATAATAGCTGTCAACTTTCATAATTTTTTCAGATTCCAAATTAAAAATGAAAACATGTAGGTACTCCTGTTTTTTAAATGTACGTTAATAATCTTAGTTAATTATTTCACTTCTTTGTTCTTAAAAAAAATCTGTAAAAACATGTATATTTTAGACTATATCCCTTTGTCCTACAATATAAAAATCTTTTCTTCGTTCCCTAATTTAAGTACATTTTAATTTTTTTTCTTTTTTATTTAAGAGTGACCAGATAAAACTGCTTTGGTTGTTTTTATATACGGTAATAAAATTGATTCAAAATAATAAAACATCTTATTATTTACACTTTACTTCAAATTAAAATTAGACATACAATGAAAATGAAAAGAGACGATAGGTATTAGTCAACCTCCAGAAAGGGGCGATGGGCCACAAAAGGTTGGGAACCACTGGTTTAAATTAAAATTAATCGGAAAATTTATTGAGGGAAATTCATCCGTAATTTTTTTTTTTTTGTGATCTTAAACTATATTACTTGCTAAATTGCAGGTGTTTTTTGAGTGCTCTTGGAAACCTTGAAAACAGATGGGCCGTCTTCTGTTAGGAAAAAGGAAATAAAAATTTCTTTATATTCTAACAAATTTATTTTCATGAAAAACTTATGAGACGTTTCGGCGGATATTCTCACACCATCATCAGTCTGCAAGGGAAACATAATCTTAATTACAGTAAAGGTTTTTCAAGGTTTTCAAGAGCCTCAAAAAACACCACAATTTATAATTTTAAAACATTATAGTACCAGATCTATATTACTTATGTTTATGAACTCAAGTGGAAGTGTAGATATGACCAATTCTATTTTTTTAATTATGAGAATTCAAAAATTTTGAAAAATGGAATTTTAAATAGAGTAACGAGTTCTAAAATAATGTTTTAAACATAAATTTTAATTAAATTAAATTAGGAACGAAGAAAAGATTTTTTATTATAGGCAAAAGGATCAGCCGAGATTCAAAACGTTTGAATATAAATTTTAATCAGGGATCAGTAGCTTAGTGGATATAGGAGGTAAACCTCTTATGACAAAGCATTTCAGTACATATGCAAAGATCCCGGGCTCGAGCCCCGGCTGATCCTTTTGTCTGTAATAAAAATAATCTTTTCTTCAATCCCTAAATTTGAATAAATTTTAATATTTTTGTTATTTATGTTTTTAAATTCAAAAATTATAAATAATTCAACATCTATTTATTAAAATGAAGAGAACTCTATTCATTTCTAGATCACTTTGACCTATCTGGGCCAATTTTGCAGTTTCTCTTTAGAATTTTGAGGAACTATCGGTAAATTATTCGGATCAAAGAGGGTTTGGGGGGGGGGGGGGGGCAAAATTGTAAATTTGTTCGATCTGAGCAAAATTTTTTAGGAATATACTTGAGGACTTTGTAGAAATAGTTATCCGAATCAAGGAACAAATATAGTGTCACATATAACCATAATATACAATGAATATATAAAATTTATTTCTTAAAGATTATAATTTAGAAGTTTTGACCTTGATCATCAGTTTTTTTTTAATTCGAAAATATTTTATCTGTTGGACATAATATAATGACAAACGATTGATATGTCGCTAGTTTGCTAAAACATCAAATTGAATGTTTCTATATCCAATCGGGTATTTGTACACAGGAAAAATAACAGATGAGATATTTATAATTAAAAAACTGATGATGAAGGTCGAAACTTCGAAATTATAGTCTCTAACAAATAAATTATATATAAATATCATACACTATTTTTATTCGTAATATATGTACCTATATGTTTATTTGGATCAAGCAGAGGACAACCTCATTAATTCCTCTTTATGAAACAACAACTCTACTCTCAGCAAAACAAAATCTTTTTAATATATCTATTTTGTAAAAACTACGAATAAAAATGTGCAGAGTTTTTCTTTCAAACTCTTCATCCAATGTTGAAAAAAATAAATAAATAAAAATTACGATAAATCTTCTCATGATGAATTTTCCCGCTATGAATTTTTCCCAATTTCATCTAAAAAGGAAAACATCTCAGTAAAATTCACACACAGAAATAAAAATTGCAAAAATTCATTAAAAAAATCAAATCATATGAAATCTCTCGAACGATTGTAGTTAATAAGCTAAAATTTGGTACATGAGTATGGATGGAGTTGTATCTCTCGTCAAGTTTCAACTTTCTTACTCAAACCATTCGCTGACAACAAATTCCTTAAATCACCTAAATTTCTTGAGTTTGTAACGAGTCTTAAGAGAGCTTTTATTTTCTTCTCCAATTTATTTTTGAAAAGATCTATAAATAAGTGTTTGGTTATCAGTCAGTATGATATAGAAGTAAACCGAATGCTTAAGACATGGCTTTATCTTTTAAACAACCCCATCCCAAGCATTTTTGGTTGTAAAAAAATTCGACCTTTTACCTGAATTTTAAATTAAAAATAAAATTAATATATTTCTGTAAAGTAAAGAAAAATGAGCAGATGCTAATAGTAATTACTAGAGGCAAACTTTTTTTTCTTCTATGGATATAGGTATAGTATCTGTTATTGTCTATTTGTTTATTTTTTGTCGATAATACGTTTCATTAATTAATTAAACAATCAATAAACAACGACCTTATTTCCTATGAACTACATAATTAAAAAAGTATTTTCTAATTCTATTAACTTTCAAATTGTTAAACCAATTATTTTACATGAATTAATGTATACATTGTATTTTAGCTTCGACTCCGGAGATTATTTCTCCACCATCGAGTGCCCTTGATCATCTTTGAGTCCTTGTTTTTAGTGAAGAGGAAAAACTAAATTAAAGAAAAAAACCTCTTTTCCGATAATTGTTCCAATACCATATTGCGGAAATTAATCCATCCAAATAATCCCCCCCAATTTCATATCCTTTCAAATTGTTAATTAATTTTAATATATAAAGTATTTATGTAATAAAAGCTATTGGTGGGTTTTCAAGTGAATATTTTGATTGTTTAAATAAATAAAATTGAAAAATACACATATTTTTATGCCTATATCATCACAACGTCTTAAAATCATTCAAAAAATTATTCTTTCTGCATTTTTTAACAAGAAGTTCTAAAGCTCAAATTCAAATATTTTCGTATACATACAAATTAAGCTCCTGTATATGTTGTAGGTAATATATGTGGGGGATTTTGGCTCTGTACTTATCTCTATCTATATTTGATCAATAAGTGATTGAATTTCTATCTCTAATTCAAATGGGTTCAAATTACCCTATGGATGTTTCAGAGAATTCCATTCAGGGCTCATTTGCGAGCAGATTATTATTATTATAGATCCTCACGACTACCTCACAATGGGGGCCAAATTGAAGAGGAATTAATTTACGAAAATCTCTGATTTATCTGATAGGATCGCGTTCTAACAAGGCCATGTAATTCAATAAACCTCTGTACAATAGTTCTTCGTTAAAGCTGTATTTTAAACATCCATAAGTCACGCACTTGATGAAAAACTAATATGTGTTAGAATAATATATTCGGAGTAAGTTAAAAAAAAATTGAAATTATTTACATCGTAGTTTTGATAAAAAAAAAAAAAACATATTGTGGCGATTATTTTTAGTGGAGGGGATATAAGATCAATATCTTGGAAACGATCCATTCATAAAGAGAATATAGTAGTGTAAAAAGTAGAGTCACGTTAAAAAAACATAACCTAAAATTTCAGCACCGTTCATATTTATAAAGTGGTTACGAGGCTAAAATTTTTGTGTGGATTGTTGCTAAAGAACTTACTTAAAATGTTTTAAAATAATTTTCAAACATTAGTTTTTCTGTCTGGGTGTCTTTAATGTTCCCTACGTGTGTCTGGATTCCGATAGTTGAAAATGAAACGTAAAAATATCATTTTGAGGTCAAATGTTTGAATTTCCACTAAAAGTAACTGATTAGATTTTAGGCTATCTACCTTTAGAACTTCTTGTTTAATAAAAATTTTTAAGAAAAAAATAAAACCGACTTCAAAAACATTAAATGCAACAAATAAAATACACTAAAAGGTATAAAATAATTATTATCTTATTTAGTTACAACTAAACGACGAAATATTAACATGAAATTACTTTTTGAAGTCGGTGCCAAACAAACTATACCTATAAGCGAGCGTACCCGCCAATCGTACTAAGTAAGATCCGTCGAGTGAGATTCATAAAAGGCATATGTTTGGCACCGACTTAAAAAAGTAATTTCATCTTAATATTTCGTCGTTTAGTTGTAACTAAATAAGATAATAATTATTTTATACCTTTTAGTGTATTTTATTTGTTGCATTTAATTTTTTTGAAGCCGGTTTTATTTTTTCTTAAAATTTTTTATTTTTCTCTTTTAGTGATGTTATTAATAGTGATCCTATCATCAGAACTTGACCAAATTAATATTGCACCATCCCTAAGATACCCCCTTTCCAATAAAAAAAGAATCATCGAAATCGGTTCATAAACAAAGAAGTTAGTCCTGAACAAACATATCAAAAAAGGTTCAATACCAATGAAAAAAAACGGGACCAATCGGAAGCTAGACTACAATGCAAAAAAAACGATCAAAATCGGTTCACAATTGGCGGAGATATGAGGTAACATAGGCACAAAAAAAAAATTCAGTCGAATAGAGAACCTCCTCCTTTTTTTGAAGTCGGTTAAAAATGGAGAAAAAATAATTTTTTGAATAATTATATTTATTATAATTGTAGTGTTTTTTAAGACTCTTGAAAACCTTTGAAACAGATTTTTTCAAGAGCTTCTCAAAAAACACCACAATTACAATTTAAAAAACATTATAGTACCATATCAAATTATATTAATATTCTAAGGCGTTGTGATGATATAGGCAGAAATAAATGTGTTTTTTCAATTTCATTTAATTAAATATTCAAAATATTCACTTTAAAACCCACTATAGCTTTTATTACAAATTACTTTAAATTGAATTTACAAATTGAATTTATTTCAGGAGAGAGAGGAGAGAGAGGTGAGATCCAATCGACTTGATTGGGGAATACATCGGAATTAAATAATTATCGGAAAAGAGTGTTTTTTATCTAATTAGATTTTTCCTCTTATTAAAAACACGGACCAAATATGAAAAAGGACACTCGATTGGTGGAGAAGCAATCTCCGAAATCGAAGCTAAAATACAAGGTATACATTAATTAATGTAAAATAATTGATTTAGTAGAATTTATTTCAGGGGTTCGAAGAAGATAGGAATTATGGAATTGGAATAATTATCGGAAAGAGGTTTTTTTTTATTTAATTAGTTTTTTCCTCTTATTAAGAACAAGGACTAAAAATAAAAAGATGATCAAGGTTAGTCGATGGTGGAGAAGTAATCTCCGGAGTCGAAGCTAAAATACAATGTATACATTAATTCATGTAAAATAATTATATTCTATAAATTTATTAAACCAATTATAATTGGTTTAATAAATTTATAGAATTTATTTCAAGTAAATTAAATTAGAAAATAGATTATATTTGATTTTGTTTTTTGAAAAATAACGACAGTGTTGATTGATTCTTTACTAATTCATTAAGCGACGTTTTGTCCTTTTATTGTGAACTTCTTCAGTTATTTTATATAAGTTTGCATAGAGAGTCGCTTGGATTATTAAAATCTTATGGTTTTAAAGATAGTTTTAACTATTAGTTAGTAAATATGATATGGTTTTGATTAATAGGATATTAATTTAACCGGAAAGCGTACCTTGTCTTGAAAAAAATTTATATTTTTTCTTCAATATTAAATTATAATTTGTTATTAAAATAAGGAATGGTTGAGAATGAATGGCATTAATAGTGAAAGCAGGTGAAAGTGATAATTACTTTGGAAACTGAGACGCCTAGGCTTGGCATGGTGACCGGCTGGCTCTCGCGCTCACTTAACGGCAACGACTGAGTCAGCTCGACCGGCCGCCTGGCTGCCCGGCCTTATCACTTTCCAAGAAATGTTTTTCCACTTGTTTTGCAAAAATTTATTTATCAGAATAAGAAATTAGAATAAAGACAACCTGATTATTTTTGTAATAGAAAATATAATCAAAAAATTCAAGGGTTAGTTTGTCCACCCCTTTGTTAGGGGAATACATTTATTATTATTTCAAGCAATTTTATTAGCGAGTAAAAGAAGAAAAAAAAATTAATATTAATGTTATATTGAAGAATAAAATGAAAACTTTTTCAAGACTCGGTACGCTCTCACGCAAATTTTTCAGATGGTCAAGCTCAGGGGTCAGGGGTGAATTCGGAAGGTAGGGTTAAAGCCTCCCTAGTAATTCAAAAAAACATCTTTTTTTTTAAATCTAATCGATCTCCGGATTGAAAATATCAACATTTTGTCTCCAAAATGAACTTTATACGAATTTTTGTACTTTATTAAATAATTAATTTATTGAACATATTTTATTCAATATATATATAAAAATATACCGAATATAAATATGTATATAATAAACAAATATATAAAATTGAAAGTTTTTGCCGAGAGTAGCAAAATTTTTATATATTGAAGGAGACAATAAAAGATGTGTGTCTTCTACTGGAATTATAAATTTTATTTATTTATAACGAGACTATAGTTTCGAGGCTTTGCCTCATTCATAAATTAATTCCTGTGGATCCATTGTAATAGACTGATGAAGAGGGCAAAGCCCTCGAAACTATAGTCTCCTTATAAATAAATAAAATTTATAATTCCAGCAGAAGACACACTCTTTTATTGTCCCCTTCAAAACAAATATATAGGTAATTTATTTTCATATACTCAAATATTCTTGGAAGTTTAAAAATACTTTTTTTTTTTTTTTGAAAGGGAGAAGGTTTTTTTCCCCCTTCCTGGCTTTTGGTCAGAACCATTTAGCCAATCACATTCTTTGTATTATTTTATAATTTTAAATATTTACACTAGCCCTTAGTACAAATCTCTGAAGAGCCATCACAACTTTTTCACTGCACTCACACAAGGACAAAAGATAATCACTATTTATTGGGAATTTTACACTTTCGTTGATTTCACAGTATAGCAATTGTGTCCACTTTTTGTTTAGCTCACATTCAAGCAGCACATGATTGCGCCCCTTAAAAATACTTATGTATTAAATAAAGTAAAGCGAGTGTAGTTTCACAGTGAAAAAAAAATAGTTATGTATAATATAATAATGATTTTTTCTTTTATCCAATCTCCGTAATAAAAAAATCTCTTATTATAATTTCATCCAACAATACATGTTTCGGGCTTAATTTAGCCCATCTTCAGCTAAAAAATCTAGAAATAAATTTTTTTTATTAGGGACATTTGATAAAAGAATACAAAATTATCTATATTTACTTAATAATATTCGGCGACGACGGTGTTATCTCTCTGATAGGCTAAAGAGATCGAACGGAGGTCAGTGATTGGTCGTGCTTAAGCAATGCATTAAATAAATGAGAGTTTGAAAAAAATAATTTAAAATCTAAAATTTTCAAACAAGTCTCCGAGCCAGTAAGAGGCCCTCCGAGAGCGGTCTTCGCAGCTGGTTATATATATAATTTATTACTTTACCATACAAGGTATGGTCAAGTATTGTAATCGTGCATGAAAAAAAGGTTTTTTTGCTTCTTTTTTTCAAAATATCTAAAAAACGGCTGAAACTATTTTGGGTAAAAAAATTGGGCGAAACCATGGTATTTCGGTCTACAAAAAAGCCCTAATAAGTGAACATCGAAAACATTATATTTTTCGAAATAATAATTGTTTTGTCAAAATGTCTGTTAGTCTGTGCGTTACCAAATTTTGTGGACGAACTAGTTCAAAAACTAATGTGAATATCAAAACCGAATTTCACTCGATTAGATTTTGGTGCATATCGACCCAAAATTAAGGGGTGGAAGGGGGGGTTAAAATTTAAAATTATATTTTCAAATTAAAAAAACAAGAAAAATGAAATATACTATAAAATGAACCTATAATAACGAGAAAAAAAATTGAACCCAAAATTAGGGGGGGGGGTCAAAAAATAAAAATCTATTCCATTTGAGTAAACTCAACCAAATTTTGTATACATAATCAGTGGGCCCCCAGAACACTAAAAATGAAAAAACAAATCGCGCAAAATGGGGGGGGGGGGGCAAAAAATTAAAATCTAGGCCCTTGTACCAAATTCAACCAAAAGTGTATAGTAGTCAAGTGGATGGGCACATCAGAACATGTCAATTTATTTGTTAGAGAGAGAGTATCGTTTCGGCCTTCATTAATTATAAATATTTAATCTATTATTTCTTGGATTCAATCACCCGATTGTTTATTTCCATCAAGCAGAGGACAACCTCATTGATTTCTTTTATGAAAAATATATAAAAACGTTAGATTGTTCCAAATGGGATTCTAATCATGAAAATTTACAATTTTAAATATTGATAGTATTTTCATAAATATTTGAAAAACGCCGTTTTTCTTTACAATAAAACCTTCCTCATATAATTGTATATAAGTAATAACAAAAAAATGTAAAATTATAATATTATAAATAATGTACACAAAGTGGTCGTTGATGGCCTTGGTAGCTAAAAAACGACCTAAAATAAAATAAAATAAAAAAAAAAAAAAAAAAAACCTTCCTCATGTTAAAAAATACAAGAATCAAATGTCAAATTGTGGAAATACCTCTGGATTGATAAATAATCTTCGTACAGAATAATAGAATTGTTACGTATAGAAATTTATATTTAATCGTTCAATCTGAATAATATTCTATTGAGTGAACAAATAAATAAATCATTTTCAATAGAAATAGAACCAAATATAGATACCATTATATTATATAATGTTTAATCTACTATACACAAAAACAAAATATTGATTTAATCCAAATTATTATTATTATTATTATTATTAGACATTTGATAAAAATTAATATTTTTTTATTTATATAAATGGTTTTGTTTTTTGTTTACTCACCTGTGAATAGATAGACACAATATTGAAAAATATTTATTTTCCAATGAAAAGCCAAGAAATTAAACCTATATATCGACATATTGAAATTGGAACATCTACTTTGGATTTATTATTATCTTTTGTGAATTCTACGATATTTGAAAACAGCCAGTATACGAAATTACAATTAAGGTAAACAAAGATACATATATTGTTCTACGTTAGAAGTTTTTCTTATGGAGACGGACTGGTAGATTTATAGCTGAGGGATTGGATTGAGAGCAGTCCAGAAATAAATATAAAGTTATTTCCAAATAATAGTGTATTTCAGTGGCGCAACAACGGGGAGGGAGGGGACTAAGGGGGCTGAAGCCTTTGGCCCGAATAAAAAATTGATCGTTCAATGCCATAATTTTTAAGAAAAAAATAAAACCGACTTCAAAAAAATTAAATGTAACAAATAAAATACAATAAAAGGTATAAAATAATTATTATCTTATTTAGTTACAACTAAACGACGAAATATTAACATGAAATTACTTTTTGATGTCGGTGCCAAACATATACATTTTATGAATCGCACTCGACCGATCTTAGCACGTTTGGCGGGTACATTCCCTTATAGGTATAGTTTGTTTGGCCCGACTTCAAAAAGTAATTTCATTTTAATATTTCGTCGTTTAGTTGTAACTAAATAAGATAATAATTATTTTATACTTTTTAGTGTATTTTATTTGTTTCATTTAATTTTTTTGAAGTCGGTTTTAATTTTTTTATTTTCCTCTTTTTAGTGATGTTATTAATAGTGACTTAATATAATACCTTGCATGCATCTCGTAAGAGAAAAGGTCGGGCGAATAATTCAAAAAATGATAATAAAATTCAAATCATAAACATAGAAATTTTCTCGAAACGTTTGAGGGTTTTAAATGAATGTTTTAAGATTTTTTTTATAAAAGATTTTATTTATTATAATTTCGATTATTTGATCATAAGAATTGGAGATTTGCGTTATTTCGTCGTTGATCATATCATCAGAACTTGACCAAATTAATATGGTACCACCCCTAAGGTACCCTCTTTCCAATTAAAAATGAATCATCGAAATCGATTCATAAACAAAGAAGTTAGGCCTGAACAAACCTAACAAAAAAGGTCTAATACCAATGAAAAAAAACGGGACCAATCGGAAGCTAGACTGAACCCAATGGAAATTTTTTTTCAAAATCGGTTCACAAATTGGCGGAGATATGAGGTAACATAGACACAAAAAAAAATCAGTCGAATAGAGAACCTTCTTCTTTTTTGAAGTCGGTTAAAAAAGCCATTTAGATGGGAAACTTGCATCGTTGTGCGACACAAGTTAAAAATGAGATGATGAAAGATCAATTTTTTTTCCAGCTAAAGTAATGGCTCAAAAAATTTGAAGCTTTGTAGACTTTATCCTTATAATAGTAGCCATCCCTCAGAATTTGTACAGATTTTTATATAATTTTGGAGTCTATAACTTAGTAACACTAAGATATATCAGTATTTTAACTAGCTGTAACTCCAAAATTATAATAGCTATAAATCTGTAAAAATTCTGAGGGATAGCTACTATTATAAGGATAAAGCCTACAGAGTTTCAATTTTTTGAACCATTACCTTGGCCGGAATAAAAATTGATCTTTCAATGGCAAAAACCCCATGTTATTTATATCGCTGGGGCCACAGGTTATAATTGAGATAGAGACTTGAAACTTGGGGGATATTTTCTTTTATTTATTTCGACCAATATGATCTCTTGTTCGCGTAAAAATTCGAAAATACCCAAAATAAGGACAACCCTATATATATATATATATATATATATATATATATATATATATATATATATATATGGGGCATTCTACGGCAAATCGACCACTTTCGATTTGGCTGAAATTTTTATATGTTACATTACCCCACAAAAAAACGTTTCTGTGATTTTTTTTAACCAACCGAAAAAAAATTATGAAGTTTCTATGAAGGAACTATCAAAGTGCCTAGCATTAAAGTTGACCAAGTTGTGAGATCACCAATTTTTAAGCCTTATTAAAATTCTCAAATATTCTATAAGGAAAACAATCTAATCTCTTAATACAATAATATTTGATTTATACGTCCATTTAAGACATTCGATGAATAAGCAAATAAATACAACATATTATCTATTCATCATTTGCTTATAGTTATAGTATATCCATATAATGTAATCTATTGTTTTCAATTTATACGTAGATTTATCAAATTTCACTTTAAATAGTGACATGTATATAAATATTTTGAAAATCTACAATGTTACAAATTGTCTTGGTGATGAAATTGCCTTGAATAAAAATAAAAAATAGGAAAATAATAATAAATATGCTGACGTGTTCTGATGTGGCCATCCACTTGACTTTACCATACAACCTGGCCCCTCACTTACATTAATATTTAATAAAATTATTTATAATCATGTAGGGGAGGGGGTTAGTTTTTGCATTTTTAGTCTCCTAGGGGCACACTGATTATGTATACAAAATTTGGTTGAGTTTGGTAAATGGCCAATATTTTCATTTTTTGAACCTCCTCCCCCCATTTTGGGCGGTTAGTTTTTGCATTTTTAGACTTCTCGGGTCCCGCTGATTATGTATACAAAATTTGGTTGAGTTTGGTAAATGGCCAATATTTTCATTTTTTGAACCTCCTCCCCCCATTTTGGGCGGTTAGTTTTTGCATTTTTAGACTTCTCGGGTCCCGCTGATTATGTATACAAAATTTGGTTGAGTTTGCTCAAACGACCTAGATTTTTAATTTTTATCCCCCTTCCAACCCCTCTTAATTTTGAGTCGATATGCACCAAAATCTAATCAGCTCTTAATCTCAATGGACCACGTGTGAAATTTGGTTTTGATATTTACACTAGTTTTTGAGATAGCTCGTCCACAAAAATTTGGTAACGCACAAACTAACTACCTAACAACCAGACAGGCTAACAGACATTTTGACAAAACAATAATTATTTCGAAAAATATAATTTTTTCGATGTTCACTTATTTGAGCTTTTTTGTAGAGCGAAATGCCATGGTTTCGCTCAATTTTTTTAATCGAAATAGTTTCAGACGTTTTTTAGATATTTCGAAAAAAAGAAGGAAAAAACACTTTTTTCATGCACGATTACAATACTTGACCATACCCTGTATGGTAAAGTAAAAATATAAATATTTACGTAAAATTATTTTTCTCTAAAAATTTTTGATAAATATTAAGAAAAATAGTCCATATCTGACCTTTTGTTAAATGAATTTTTGTTGTTTAAAATTTCGATTATTTCTAAAATTAATATTTTTTTCTAAATTCTTCTTTTTATCTAAAAATTTTGGGATTAGAAAAGTCAAATAATTGTGTTCAGGTTATTTGAATGGCTAGCTAGTATGGTAGATTCGGAATTTATCCTACATAAATATTCAATAATTAGAATGAAAAAATCAGAATCTACCATGATGCTAGCTAGCTAGCCACTGATGAAGAAGTGCTCACATGTCTTCCAAACATTAAAATTAACCATTAATATTTCATAATTTATAGGTACTGATACATATCTTATACCTCTCTAACATCTTATAACCTTTAATATTTATGGGTTTTTTTTTATTCAAAGTAATTTTATCCCCAAAACAATTTGTTTCATTGTCTATTTTCAAAATATTAATTTGCTAATCGTAGTTGCTTTATATTCCTTTATAAAAGCAAGTATTTTTCAAATTTTTCAAATTCCATTGATAAGAGAGAAAATTTCTTCTGAAACTTCTGGATTTCTAAACATTTCTAGATTATTTTATAAAATATTTGTATTTAAATATATTTAAAGTAGTTTTGAAGTCAAAAAATTCTAAAGGTCAGTTTATAACAGTTTGACATTTCATCAGATCAGATCGGGGGGGGGGGGGGGCGCAATGACCGACCCTCAAGGGACAACACACTTTAAAGTTATTTTCTTTTACTAAGATAACATAAATTTAAATAACGATAAAATTTATGTCCTTTTTATTATTGTATATTATTATTATTAACAAGGCTAAATCCAATGAAAGATATATATGAGAGTTCAAATACCCCAATAATTTTTATTTTTTTTAACGAATACAATTTAAAAGTATTGTAAAGTATTTTTTGGAATATATATAAAGAGTAGAGTGGTCCATTTGTAGACATATTTTTTGAGTCTGGGTTGAAAATTTGTTAGAATTTTATATTTTAAGAACCATTGTTTTCTTCGCTATTTCTCGGTCTTGTATGTTAAGTAGGCTCTGGTCATTAGACAATTTAAACATAAAAATAACTAAATTGCAGGGAATTTCGCGTTGCCAACCTATTTTTTGACCATTGGCTATTGTTCGGCTAGCCAGCTATTTATTTGGCTCATTGCAACTCATATGATCCTGTCTCAGTCATTATCTAACAATCATTAGTCAAACGAACCTTGGTTCAGTTTGCTTATATGCAACTGGGTCTAATAGTAGTCCAATCTGTAACTTAACTCTCAAAGTTATAACACGAAAAGTATTTATTATTTTATGGTCAAAATTGATTAATTTAGATACTTGATACCTAAGCCCTATTTTGGAAAAAAAAGTCTCTCCTCTATTAATTAGATACAATATTTCTCTTCAAATGTTAGAAAAAAATATGTAGACATACATATAAGTAAATATTTAAATAGCCATCTATTAATCATGTTTAATAGAAAAACGAGATTTTAAGTTTGTGTGTGGGTGTGCGAGACAGGCGGAAAATCCACGTTGATTGATATGAAAAAATAGGGGGTTTGACGTATAGAGGGGAGGGGGGGGAGGCAGAGACTCAATCAAAAGTTTATTAAGTTGATTCTAAGAAACATTTTTCATTTTTCCATTTTCTAGACGTTCAAATAAATAAATATTTCCCTCTAGATTGTTCCAATGGAATATTGGTTTAATTTATTGCGTGGGCGGATTGGATTTCTGCTGCTGAATGCATCTAATAATATTGTCGATGAGGAGGGTGTGGAAATTCAATTAAAAAACATTTCGAGAATTTCAATTATGATGGGATTGAATATATTTTTTTTTATGAAATTCATATATGGAAAACAAATTAATGGTGCGAGTTGTTTAAGAGAAAAGCCCGTGGAATTTCCAATAGAGTAACAAACAAAAGTCCATTAAAACAAAAAATTTCAACTCTTTATTATCCAGAATAGTTTTTGTAGAGGTGGATCGAATATTATATACTATACTAAATTTATGTGTGCCTTCCCAGAATTTCAACATATCATAAGAAATTGGAGTTTATTTGTCGATTTAGCCCAGAGTATCCAGACAATATATTTTCTATGTTATGAATCGGAACATATGAAGCGAATCAGTTCTAGGTATTGGAAATACAAACATTTTGGCACAAGAACGATGTTTTCGTGATAATATAATAAAAACAAATATCTAGCAAGATCTAGCAAGATCTAAGATTTAAATTGACCGTCTCTTTTTCTATTTTTATTTAAATTAAAATATTGCAGTGTTAAGGCACCCCGCTGAATTGTCTTTACAATTGGTGCTTCGTATAGCAAAGTTGGATATTAATTTAAATATTAATAAAATAAAAAAATTAATTGTAGATTAAAAATGGACTGTAATTAGGTTTATTAGAATTTAATATAAATTGTGGATTATAAAAATATGAATTTAAATATTGAATACAAGTAAGTGATGGTAGAAATAACTTAAAACTATATGTAAATAAAGAAGTTAAAAATTCAGCTAATTGCAAAATACAAATATGCACAAAATATTGACAAAGTTTATATATAAATCAATTATATACAAATTAACGTAAGAATATCATTAATCAAACTTGATTTGAAGAAAATGGACGTATTGCTTCCCGTTTACCCGGACTCCTGATCCAATGAAGTTATATTTGGTTTTCAAAAAACCTTAGGGAATTCTTGGATAACAGAAAATAAAAAAACATATAATTAATTAGCTTATGCAAGACTCCAGAAACATGATTCAAAGAAAATTAAGATGATAAATACCTTGGAGGGATTCGAGAAACCAGTTCAGTTTTATTAAAAATTAATTAATTAACTAACGCCAATCGCGTTTTTAGCACAAATTGCTAAATATATAGCCAGATAAACGTGAAGCGTTCAACACAATTTAATCTATTTTCTATTTGGTTGTAAATCAAATAAACAAATAGAAAAACTCAATATCAATCTCAATTGATGAAAAAATAAATAAATTTTAATTTACCAAATTCATATTTCTGTTTACAAAAAAAAAAAAAAAGTCAGAAGGAATATCGTCTTTAGGGTTAGGCTAATAAAATTATTTTCACTATTATTTCTATATATGCCCAGACACCACACTTTGGTCTTTTACATCACACACGTAACTAACGTCATTAATTCACAGGATAAATCCCTGAAATCAAAAATCGATACAAACTGGAAAATGTTGTCAAAGGGTCTAAAATTTAATTTTGTTACCCCCCTCCTTCTAATAATTTGAATATTATAAACGAGCTTTTCGTGCGTGCCTTCGGCACGCCCTCGAAGCTCGGCCCTCCGGGCTGGTGCCCTGGCGGGCAGCGTCTCGGTCCAAAAATTTTATTCCTCTTAAAAAACCACACTCCAAATGTATACCTGTAAACTCCCGAAAATACATAGTCTCTTAAAAGTTTCACCTCATTTTCGTCCTGACACAGCTACAGAAATGAGGCTCTAGAGATGAATCTGGTAGTATTTTTTTTCTATAATCTACAGCATTGTGATATTTTTTGTGTGGAAATATGTAGATTTATTTAAATAAGTGGGATCGTGTGAGGAGGAGAATTATATTATATCATTTTTTTTAAATTTGGGATCGATAATCGATATAAGGCTCCAAATATTTAAAAGAGATCAATCAGGTGTTGTTTGTATGACAGGCTGCTCCCTCCAGTATTGCCATGAGAAACTCGGGCATGCGTGTCTTAAGTCGTTCAATTTTGTAAAAATCAAAAAATAAGAATAACAAAATTTAGATTTTTAATAAATTATAAAAAAGTGGCAAATTTTTAAAAAATAAACAAATAATATATAAAATATAAATCAAATAAGATGTGATTAATTTCTTTTCTGTGCGCAAAGAAAAGCCAATTGAATATTTAATTTTTGAGTGGTGAGGGAGGGGAATAATTATCAATAAATTTAATGTTTCTTAATTTAAAATCAATTGGAGTCTTTCATTCCAAAATTCGAGTTTCAATTACAATTATATTTCAAATTTGCCGCAAAGACGGCATCAGCGCTCCCTGACGGCAGCATTACGTCAGCGTTGCGGCAAATTAATCTAGATAAATATATATAGTATAACTTATTTCTAAACTATCATAATTATATTATATATAAGTGAAGATTTTAAGTACAGAATCTTCGTTTTGCGAGACTGATACTCCACTCATAAGAAAATCCCGGATGCTAAAATGATGACAACCCAATGTGCTTTGATATTCGTTCAAAAGACGAAGAAAATCATTTTCGAATGGACGGTCGCTGTATGTCTTTTAAGTTACCCCCAAAATACGTTCAGCTATGTCCAAAAGACGCAGAAAGTCATGTGTGAATGAACATTCAAACTACGTTTTTTGAAGTACCTCCAAATTACGTTCAGATATCTCGATAAGACGTAGAAAAACGTCTTTGAATGAACATCCAAAAAATGTACTTTGGGGTACATCAAAATTACGTACAACACAGTGGCGGTTGGTGACTTTTCAACGAGAGAATACTGTCCAAAAAAGAGCCCTTCATTTTTGAAATTTTATTTTAATCTTCCCTTTAGAAATGGATTAGTCTAAAGATTCTCGAATCATCTTTAATTTTTCCTTTTTTTATAATATTACTATTTTAATAGTTCCTTAGCTAGAACAATTAATTTTTATTCGACTAAAACTTGTCTGGACTTGTCTTTGATATGCTTGAACTGGAAGATATACCAGGCAGGGACTTCAAACCTTCTATCCGCACTCTTTTCGGAAAAATCATTTTAATTGCCCCTTGAAACTATGCAACAATTTTATTTCATTTCGAGAACCTATATACTTTTCAAAACAAAAAAATGTTTTTTATAGAAATATTTGATATAACAAATAATAATTTGAAAATTTAAAGATCCACCTTACCTATATATTTCTTTCTTTCTTGAGTTTTTTTATCGTAAGCTCCACGGAGCAGCGCTTGGTAAAAGTCATGATTTAAAAAATAAAATAATAAATAAACAAAAGCAAAATAAAATATAAAAAATAAAACACAAATATGCAAAGTAATCCTGCTGAGAATACGTTAGAAATCAAGTCCATGCATGATCGTCGTCTACAAACTCGCCAACCCGAGAGTATACCTTTTTTTAGTAATGTGCGGTTAATGGAGTATTTAAATTTATTTAAACCTAGACTTGTAATTTCCTCCGGAATTTTGTTGTATTAAATTTATTTAAAGCTAGAATTTTGTTGTATAAGCGCACACCTTGACCCATCATGAATGAAGCCTTTACCTTTTGATGGCTAGTTTAGTTTTTCGTACTTTCTTTTATTTTCATAAGAAAGACATCCGCCTATGCACCAAAAATGTACGTCTTTTATACATTATGTGTTGTCTGGCATAAATAAACATCATTCATTTGAAGAAACAAGTTGGTGTTGATTATTTTCAATATAAATATAGAACTTTCTCTAAAATAATATTAAAAAAGAAATAGGCACCCAAATTACAATATGTACTTTTTTGTACTAGGCAGCAAAAAGGAGATAGATGGATGATTAATATGTTTTTAATTGTGCTTGTCAAAAAGTCTAAAATATCTTTTGTTCTCAAATAAATAAATACCTCTCTCTCACACAGTTATACAATTCTGTTCTGATTACAACCAAAAACAATATTATATTATATAGTTATTAACAAATAACTTCCGAAAGAGAGAAAGAAAACTAGGTTAACTCTCTTTTGAATTCCCAAAGTTATTATTATTATTCGGTTATTACTTGAGCCAAAAAAATGAAATCCCGTCTATTTATTTTTTCGAAATGTATTTATTTTTTTGTCCAACCAGATAGAAATATTTTTTATTGTTGTTGTTGTTAATAACTCAAAAAAGGCTGAAATGATTTCGCCTAAAAAGTATTCTTCTTCAAATTGTTACGAGAAATAACGGAAAAAATCTAAATTGAATGAAATCAAAAATAATTTCTAATCACAAGAGATTATTAAACATCTTTAGCAATTTTTAAATGTATATTCAAAAGATTATTTTTTTTTATTATTGTCTGAAAAAAATTTTATAGTAAGCCGGTCACTCAAGAACAACAAGGTAATTTTAGCTTTATACAATCAGGTATTTTAAGCTAATTAGAAATTAAATTAAAAGTTTATTTTTGCCGAGACTAGCAGAATTTTTATAAATTGAAGAAGACAATAAAAGAAAGATTGTATCTTCTGCTGGAATTATAAATTTTTAATTTATTTATAACGATTTATAATTCCAGGAGAGAGACACTCTTTAATTGTCTTCTTCAACTAATTAGAAATAACGGATAGAATATGTCTATTTAAAAAGAGTCATGATGAAGCTCAAATAGTCTTTAACAAAAAAATATTTATATATTTCTTGTCATATTGATGAAAAAATATTATTGAAATCTTTTATAAAAAAACAATCTATAAACGTTACGAGAGAATTTCTCTCTTTATCTCTCATCAATTTAAATAAATTAAAAAAAAAAATAGTTTTAAGAAACTTTAAGAACACTATTGCGCGCTTTATATTCATAGCGTAAAGCAACTTTTTTCTTTTTCAAATTTATTCAAATTCAATTGATAAACGTAGATATTCTCCCGAAAAGTTTGAAGATTTATGAGGCATGATTTGATAGTTTAAATGAGTAACGAATATTAACAAAACACCTAAAATATACGGTGCAGCCTAATGCAGCCTCCTCTCTGTATCATAGTACGGCACGGCCCTGAATTTAAGCTTTGCCTGACCAGATTTGTCAGCCGTTGAGATGTTCCAAACGATCACATAAATTATGTCCAATTTTAGAATAATCGGAACCGATACATTTTTATATATGCAATAAGAAAAGCATCTGAATTAGCCCGGTCATTTAAAAACCACACCTTGATCCTGGCAGCCCCTGGTATTTAGACAACTGAATTGGCATAACAGTTAAGGGTATGACTACCGCACGACCGGACGGCGCCGGCGCGTTCCTGCCTAGCATCTATTTGTACACTCAACAGAAAAAACTCTTCAAAAACAATTTTATAATTAGATAGACAAAATATTAATAAAAACCAAGAGGCTAAGTGATGTACACGAAAACCATAGGTATCGTAATTTTTTACAATCAAATATATTTTATAGCAACCAAAAAAATATTTATTGAAAGTACTCAGACAGAGCCTCTAAGATAGAAAGGTGGATTATTTTTACTTGCCCCTGGAAGTAGTCAAAGTGAAAATAGACTCTCTGCCCTGTCTTTCATATCAAATGAAAAAAATCTAATGTGAAATTTGAAAAATTAAATTAAGTGTTATCGACGAATTTTGCGAATAATAAAATAAAATTTTCAAAAATGAAGGGTCCTCTTTTGGACAGCATCCTCTCGATGAAATGTCACCGCCCGTCCCTGATTAAAACATACTCCACAAAGAGGTTGTCCTCTGTTTGATGCAAATAAACATACACATATATATCGAAGTTATAAATCTGTATATATATATATATTATTTATTTGTTTGAGACTGTACTTTTGAAGGCTTGGCCCTCAGCATCAGTCTTTTTAATTATAAATATTATTTTTCATTGGATCAGTATCGCGTGGATATTGAAATTTTTTTCAATAAAATAATATTTATAATTAAAAAGACTGATGATGAAGGCTAAGCCTTCGAAACTATAGTCTCAAACAAATAAATAATATATATACACTATACAGATATATAATCTCGATATATATGTGTGTATGTTTATTTGCATCAACAGAGGACAACCTCTTTGTTTCTCTTTGTGAATCAACAACTCTGCTACTCTCGGCAAAACAAAAACTTTTCAATTAAATCTCTGAAAAGTTTGGGGACCCCTGTTCTAATAGATGGTGGTGTTTTTCTTAATTACGTCTGGTATAATTTTATCATAATTACGACTATATATAATAGATGGAGCTTTTTCCAATTATTTTTATCTCAATGACTCCTAATAGATGGCGTTGGTTTTTAAAAGACTATTTGAGCTACTATGTCTAGAAACTTGAAATTTTATCCGAGGATTATTTTTAAGACGCTTATGCTGGATTAGAACAGTTTTTAAAAAGTTCACATTATTAAGGGTAAAAAAAATCTCTAAAAGAGCCTTTCATCATGAAATCTACCAAAGTCTAAATATCTAGAAATTCGAAATGGGCTTTACTTTTAAGAAGTAAATGCTTGTTAAAAAGAGCTTTGAGTTTTGAGCATTGGTGGGGGGGATCGGAGTCTCCTTTCTTGCAAGAGGCCCTGGCGTGGGGGCTTCACAGTTCATATTTCTACATATATCATTTTTTCTTGAAAGAAGTAGAGTTTAACAAATGAGATGATCATCAAAAAAATGTTTTTCGTTTAAGAGAAGCAACGTTTTATTTATTTATTTATTCACTGAGTCAAAGTTCATTTAGCATAGTTAAATATTTATGTTCCACTAGGAGGATGATGATGATTATTAATAATACATGTTTATATATTTGAAAGGGAATAGAAGAGAACGATTCACCGTTAACTGGGAATGTTTTTACTGTCTCTTTTTTCTTTCCTTCGCATACCTAACTACTACGTACCTAACTAAGATTATTGTCTTATGCTTTTGTGTTTGTTTAAATGTAAGTACCTGGAACACCGAGCGATCCTCGGTAATTTTTTGATTCAGTTAAAAGCAACATATTAATATTATTTTTAATTTTAAATTCAGGTAAAAGTATTTTTTATGAAATAAGAAGTAAAAACTCTCGAATGTTCGAATTATAAATATATAATATGCGGTCTTGTACTGAAAATTATTATTACTAGTAAGCTAAATTTTACAAATCAGTTTTTTCTTTAACTGGAGTAAAAACAATTTTATACTTTGCATATAGATAATATATGTCAAAGAAATACATTAAAATTTATGAAAAGTGTATATAAAATAATTTTAATTTACCAAATTTATATTTCTGTTAAAAAAAAAATAAGTCAGAAGGAATATCGTCTTTAGGGTTAAGCAAATAAAATTATTTTCACTATTATTTCTATATATGCCCTGTAGCTAAAATAAAATAAAACTTAGTTTATATTTTTACCAAAATTTACACCCGCTATGGCCATCATCAAGACTTATCACTGGGCACAAAGTTTTGAATGTAATTGCAATTAAAAATAATATTATATACACCTAGGTTCTTTCGTTGAGGAGTACCTCGTGGGGTCAACCGCGATTGGAATTAGGTGTACACCGTCTTTGAAATTATTTGGAATTACTTTGGAATTCATTAGATAATCTAACTTTGGAATTCATTAGATAATCTATTGTCCTCTATGTGTCTTCCACTTGGAAATGAAAGTGGAAGTCGAAGTAGGTGTACACGATTTTAGGTCGCGGTTCACCCCTCGGAGTACCTCCTTCGAATTGTCTGATTTTTTAAGAGAATGAAATTGAAATTCTAATAAATTATTTTATAAAAAAATACCTTTAATTAAGTTGGCAAATTCTAATATATAATAATATTTGTAATAATCTATTAGTGGAATTTAAAATAAAAAACCAATTAATTTTTTTAAAAGAAAATTGAAAAAAAATGTAATTATAAATTTTTATTCAAACAACCACCGGTGAATAATCATTTCAATTAACAAAAAACCCATCAAAAACAACTTAGCCGAAGATGAGACCGTGACAGATCGGATTGTCAACACAAAACACCCCCAACCCGTGAATTTCATCCAAATCGTTTTCGTTTTTTTTTTAAATGAAATCGAATGCAAGAAGGGGCTCACCAGAAAAGAAGCAACCCCTATGGGTCTCGTAAGACCCTTTCATTACCGAAGAGGAGGGAAAGTTGATTAAGTGAGAGGGTGGAGACGTAGTTGTTTATGCACTCGGATTTTGAAGGTTTGAAGATTATAAGTGCTAGACAAGATGGAGGATGAGAGAGAGTTTCAGTTCCTTGAAGTCATGGGGATATACGTATTGGCGAATGAAGTGGTCCGGCACTTTTCTATATATACAAGAATTGTTCGTTTAATATAATAAAAAGATAAACGAAAAGAGAATTTTCATAAAACCAAGAACAATATACTAGTATTTCTGTATCGATTTTACTAGAGAGATAAATGGTGTGCGAAAATTCCAATTTACTAAAGTGAAATGCAAGCTGTATGACTGGAGCCCTCGTTGGTAAAACTCGATAAGCCAAAGGTACCACTAACAACCCTAACCCCATGCCCTTTCCCCAATTCAACGACCAATCAAAAAGCCCAGCTGCGAGGTCAGACACCAAAAATAAATTAACTATCATTTCCAATTAATTTTTTCTGGGCTTAAGATGCTTGTAATGAGCAGCAACTTAACCCAAAATTGATTTTTTTTTAGGTTTTATTTAAAAATAAAACTGAATTCAATCCTGTTTTTTAAAGAGTCATTAAATACAACATAGAATATTAATTCATTTGGATATAAATTAATTCTAGATTATCTAAGGCTGATGATAACACATTTGTAAGTGTTCGAAACGTCCATATGGGACAACATATATATATTTTTTAATATAACCACTGTTATGTTTTAAGCCAACAAAATAATAATAAAAGTAGAAAACATCGTCAAAAAAATTCCTTCAAAATACATTTGAAAAAATACAATCTTATGTATATTTTTTATTCTTTCTTTTTCTTCTTCAAGTGCCATACTCGATTCCGTGCGTCGGCGATTACTGTGGAGAGCATCCTCTCAATTGTGATTTTTCTGGGGGAAATTTTTCACGGGGGTGGTTTCCCATTGCCTTCCCTGGTGGGATCAGATTATAACCCAGTGCTGTCCAATCCACGGGCTGCATGCGGCCCGACATAAAATTATAAATTTCTTTAAAACATTAAAATTTTTATATACTTACTGGAAAACATATCTGATACAATTTCACCTAATTTTTTTTTTTTTCAAAATAAGAATAAATTGGGCAATCTCCGAAAATTTTCGAAAAATAAAAGGGCGGAATTTAAATTTTGAATATGAAAAAATATATATCAAGATTTCTGAAAAGATAATCACAATTTTGTCATATTTTGACTCCATTTTTTATTAGATAATGTTACATCAGTTATTAAGTTTTAAGATATTTTTGCTTCTTTGTCATGGTGGATATCATTATTATTCTACATTATTAACTCTTTTTTTAATATCAATAGAATTAGGATATTTTATCTGTGGCCCGAGGAATTTGTTTTTACTTCAAGATGCAGCCCGTTTAAGCCAAAAGGTTGGGCACCCCTGTTATAACAAGTTATAGTTTCTTGATAAGATATTTAGAAAAAACCAAAAAATTGCTGAAATAAAGTACTAATGTTTGTTGGTCGATATATACCAAAAACTAATCAGCGCTTCATTTTGTTGATATTTGTGTTTAATGATGGATATTTTCATGGAATGAATTGTTTGAAAGAAATTTAATTGGCCCCCACCAATAAAATTTCCATTGATCAAGAACCTTTCGTAAAAAATCTTTTATTAGTGGTAGTTAGGTTAAGGAAGGCTGTTTTCTCTGGTTTGGGTTTCTTTTTTATAACTGATAAATTTAGTTAATCTAAACAACTTGTTTCATCACTATTAAAAATTTCTTAAATATATAAGTTTTAAATTTCATTTCAATCGGTGCAACGGTGTGGAAAAAATCGTGGACGGAAAAACGATAACATACATCCATACTACAATTTGTGACTTTAATTGAAACATGGGTTCCGTAGTCTTTACCTGAGGACGCTTTGAAATCACGCTTTCCGCGAAACCGATTACAATGCTTTACCTATGCTTCTTCGCATTGGATAAGGTAAAAAACTCTGCTTTTTAATTTTATCCAATCCCCTACTATTCCTGTTATAAGTTTTAAGATATTTTTTCTACTTTGTCATCGTGGATATCATTATTATTCTACATTATTAACTCTTTTTTTATTAAAAAATATCAATAGAATTAGGACATTTTATTTGCGGCCCGAGGAATTTGTTTTTACTTCAAATGCGGCCCGGGTAAGTGAAAAAGTTGAACACCCCTGTTATAGCCGGTTATACTATATATCCTCTCAAAACTCAGTTTTCTTTGACTCCTGATGATGGGCTCACTCCCGAAATATATCGAATTCAAAACTCAATTTTGTTTTATTTCCTTTTTTTGTAAAACCTACCTCGCATCATCTTGCTCAAACTTTATTATTATATTAAAATGTTTCACCTAGAACCAACACCTAACTCCTTAAAAGCTATTAATCAACGATTAATGATTTTAAAAATTCTATACAATCCTTAATTATCTAAAATGTTGGTAGATATTTTTTGGTTAAAGAATTGAATGTTTGTGAATTGTGTATTAGAATAGCCATGTTAGACAGGATCCCATCTAAATAACAAACAGCCTCACAGCTGCCTAATTTCCAACCAAGACTAATGGGTTCGGACAGGTTGGCCAGATATGTCGACAAACTTAAAGAATAGTTTTTCAACCAGCATTCTCAGCCGAGACACTCACTTTCCATCATTTTTGTTGGCTGGTGGTGGCGGTGGCGCCTCCACCTCCACCATTCATTCATTCCCTGGCAGAACTTTTCAGTCACCACAATACATTTGTCATCAGTGTCAACTTGAGAAACTGTAAAGTGCATTTTTTTCCTTTTGTTTGTGTAGGTATTGACAAAATTAGAGTAAAATTTATTGAACTCAACAAGAATAGATATTTTGTGAAGAGAGTTTAACAAATGCTACATAAGCTAATGGTTAGATTTTCCTGTTTCAAAATAAATTAATTCTAGATGAAAAGAAATTAATGTTGCTTTAATTAAATTACCATATGTAATACCTTCATAAGAAATCCTCTTATCTCCACTTTTTGAGAAAATTAAATTTTTATCCCATCTATTAAAATAACATCAAAGCCAGCACTTCTTAAACTTTTTTCATTCACGACTCCATTTTAACTGAGAAACTTTTCGCTGTCCCATATTATATAGAGTACCTGGCGTACCGAACTTCGCTCGATATTTTTTATTTTAATTATTGTTTAATTTAATCAACCACATGCTTTATTTTGATTCGACCACATGATTATTATTTTATTTTTATTTTTATTTTTTTTTATGTGAATAAGTACTTGAATTGGCAAAATGGGTTTTTAATAAATAAATTTTAAAAAAGTAATCAAATTAAAGTTTTCCGAAGATGAGACGTTGAACCAAAAACCGCGTCATTTTCCTCGAAATCGTTAGAGCTGTTTTCAAAAATCATGATTCTAAACCATTTGGTAAAGTCATGAGATGGCTACATTATATATATTATATATCAGTGGCGTCCGGTCCATGGATGCTGTGGATGCTGAGCATCCCTAAAATTTCAAAACATTAGGAGTATTTTCATACCGTGTCAAAAAAATCTAATGTTAAAATTTGAAAAAATAACGAAAAATTCGGCGGTCCGTATTCGATGAAATTTGCAAAAAATAACGGGGAATAAAATAAAATTTAAAAAAATATAGGGTTCTTTTTTGGACAGCTTCTCCTGGATGAAAAGTCGGCGAGTACGAGCCCAAATTTTGAAAACTCGTCGAGTCCGGATCTAAATCTAAACATCTCAAATCAATAATCGAAAGAAGTTTAATATTTTGGAGTTCAATAACGATTCTCATAGCTGAAATTTTTGTAACAAAAAAAAAATACTATAATTTGTTAAAATTAAAATTATTTATTATATTACAAGATTTTTAGCTGAAATTCGTGCTCGTGCTACAAGAAATTAAAAAGAAAATGTACTCAAATTTATTTATTTATTTATTTATTTTTGGCTTTTCGGCCTTTCTAGCCATAAGGCAATTTACGATACTATTTTTATTTTTTCAAATTTGTTTCTACCCCCGGGGTCAGATTTTAGCCGGATGCCTCGAGTCAGTTCCGAACCCGGGTCCACTTGGTAGCAGGCTGGCGCGCTAACCCCTATCCTATCTGCCCCCCCCCCCCCCCCCCAAATTTGTTTATTAATCAATTAGTTTATTTTCAAAAATTAAACTTTAAAACTAGACAAGTATAACTATTTGAACATTTATTTTTATTCAATTTAATTTTTTTTTGTCTTGAGGTAGAAATATTTGAGAAATACTAACGAATTAAGAGACTTGTCAGCGACATTCCTACATGCGTACTTTTTGAATTAACTGGTTTTTGCTTAATTTTAAAAACTTTGACTTGACGAGTCTGAGTCGAGTCGAATCGAGTACAGAAACCCTAGAACACCGCCCGCCACTGATATATATATGTATTTATTTATTTTTAAACAGTGTAAAAGCGAAATCGTGTAAATAAAGTAGATATACCATCTAAATCGGGCAATAGGTCTATTTCATTCAATTAAGAAAGAAAGAGTATTGTCATGTTCTGATAGTTCCATGCTCAGTAAAATTGACTCTCGAATTGCATTTAAGTTGCAAATTTTTTGTATTATAAATGTGAAGAATATTTGTCTTTGGTAATTCTTCTTTGATGAAAACATGTCTCAAATTCCTGTTGGATAATATATGCAAATCTTCCGCCAGCTGATTCCCTTCTTGTTTTATTTTTATTTATTTTTTGTAATAAATGACATTCTGAGTCATGACGGTGTCTTTTTTTTATGTGGAATAGTTGAACTCATGCCAGATTATGTCATTAATTCAGTTCAGTCACTTGGGAGATTTCTCTCATTCGACGACTTAACGAAATATTTAAGGAACCAAAATGAAAATTACAATTTGGTATTCAATATCAGACACACAATAAGTTACATAAAACTTGGTTAATTATATTCTTAGAAGAGATACTGTAAAGTACTAAGAACTATTAATCATGACATGTGACATGCGATTAAGAATTTCCGATAAAATTTCTTCGTAAAAGTTTCAGTTTAATTTCGAATATAGAAAGAGGAGGGATATTTTATAAGGAAACTTGAATGTGCGAAGACCTGTTCTTGGTGAAGAAGGATTTTAACAAAACTTAGAGAACGCGGTGTGGGTTTATAATGAAACATTTTTAAATTATAATGGATTGGAGTTGCTGGAGTTTCACAGTGAGGAAAAATAAAATAATATGAATATATAAGTTTTTAAATTCTCGATATATTTCGGGGGATGATGAGCCGAAATACTGGCTTGGCCGGGGAATAATTCGCCTGATATGAACCCCATAGAAAACCTATGGGAATTCACGAAACGGGAGATCGCTAAAGAAATCATCCCCACCAAAGGGCTAAACTATTATCAGAGTGTGGCATCACAGCCCCAATCTCCAAAACAACGCAAAATTATGCATATAGAAAGCATGCCCCGACGCCTGGAAGCCGTAAACGCAGCAAAGGGTGGGCATTAGAAAACATCAAGATTTTACTTAATTTGTTAAGTTAAAACTGTTTATAAAAAACTAAATACATAATGAACAAAAATCAACTGGTGTGGTCACTACATGACTTTCACATTATCACTTATTTGAAATCATCGCGACACTCCTAATTTACACCCTCTTCCTTTATTACAATCAGATTAAAATTTATACACGACTAATAACTCATGAAACTTGATGAGTAGCACCAATTTAAAAAAAATCGTTGTTCCGTTTTTGAGAAAATAAAAAAAAAACGAAAAATCTTACATGTAAATGCCAACTTCCGGTGTTCCGATTTCAACCAAAAGCTTGCTGTACTCCTACTCTTTATCGAGATTAAATTTCCAATTCCGTAGCTCTGAGACTTATGGTTGCGAAATGCAGGGGGAGGACATACACATACGCACTGATCAATGGATTTTTGGCCTCTGGAGACCACAATATCCGCTTTTATGTCCTAATCCCGGTTTCCTACTATTAAGGGCATTGATTCCTTCTACCTAGAATTTATAAAAAGAAATCAACTTTTTATATCTCTGAGATAGAAGCTCTCAAAGTTTCAGGAACCTGGCAGGCGATCGCAATACTTCACATTATATTCTACAGAATATAAATGTGAAAGTAATAACTACAAGACCCAAAATCACCTATTTTCCAATTAAATTCATTTAAGCTTAAAAAGTTCTAATGTCCCTAATTTGGCCACCGTGGTATATGGAGAATTTAAAATCTATACTCATATTATTTTATCTTTCCTCACTGTGAAACACCACTAACTCGAATCCATTTTATAAGCATTTTAAGATTTCTTATTCTAGATATTTCGAACTTCAAATTATAGATATTCGAAACTATTTATTATGATTGTAAATGTAATATCCAGTGTTATTATTTTTAAGCCAGTAATCTTTGAATTGTGATCCTGGAAATTCTAGTTTCTTGCCTTTACATTATACAAACAGAATTCGAAACATCAGCTATAAATGGAAAATATCAAAATCAAATTAGGAAAAACAAGATTAAAATTACATTATATATATATATATATATATATATATATATATATATATATATATATATATATATATATATATATATATATATATATATATATATATATATAAGAATTGACTCATTTAATAATATAAGATATAATATGTACACTAGGGTGGTCCTTATTTTGGGTATTTTCGAATTTTTACGCATGCAAGGGCTCATATGGTTTGCCTCAGAGCGATGCATTTTTCCCATCTAAATAACATGGGGTTTTTGGCATTGAACGATCAATTTTTTATTCCGGCCAAATTAATATTTCAAAAAATTTGAATCTCTGTAAACTTTACCTCTTATAATAGTAGCTATCCTTTCAGAGTTTTTTCAGATATTTAGTTATTATAATTTTGGAGTTACAGCTAGATAAAATACTGCCATATCTTTTCTGTTGGTAAGTTATAGACTCCAAAATTATAATAGCTACAAATCTGTAAAAATTCTGAAGGGTAGCTACTATTATAAGGGTAAAATCTACAGAGTTTCAAATTTTTTAAACCATCGCTTTGGAACGAATAAAAAATTGATCGTTCAATGCCAAAAACCCCATGATTATTTAGATAGGAATCTTACATCGCTCTGAGGCACAGGTTAAAATTGAGATAGGGGGTTGAAATTTGGGGAATATTTTTTTTTATTTATTTCAAACCATATGAGCTCTTGCACGCGTAAAAATTCGAAAATACCCAAAATAAGGGCCACCCTAATGTACACAAGATGATGAAAATGTAAATTATTAGATTTATTTTTTAAATATAAAATCAATATTTAAAATAGCACTTATATAAATAAGAGTATGTGTCAATGTGTCTACCTTGAGTATTTGAAGGGCTTAACAATCCTTAACATCACGCGTGAACAAAAATAGCAACAAAACAGAGGACTAAACCACAACACTAGATAAAATAATCACACTGAACAAGTGGACGCTCTGGAGTCTCGAAAAGAAATGAATTTGAAATAAATAAAAAAAACATTGCAAGTGAAAAGAGTACCGTTAATTTGTTTTAGATTAAAAATAACGAAAATAATTATTCAGAAAAATGGATTTATCAAATTATTAAGAAAAAAAAACGCTTTGAAAAAGATATAGATATAACCATTATTTATTCCGTTATCTGTTTTGGCGGATTACAGACTACATATACGTGAATTGAATATATATAAAAAATGTGTGTATGTCTCAAGATTTTCACTTATCTTAAAAATTTAAATTTCTTTTAACTAAATATTTATTTTTTTTTATCAAATAATTGTATTATTTAGAATTTTGTATATTAGAATTTTATATAAATTTAATTTTTGTTTTTTAATTTTACTTTCATATACGGGATATTTTATAGTATTCTAATATCATGGATGAAAAGAGTTGCATGTATTTTTTACTTTACCATACAGGGTATCGTGCATGATAAAAGTGTTTTTTTTTCCTTCTTTTTTTTTCGAAATATCTCAAAAACGGCTGAAACTATTTTGATTTTAAAAATTGAGCGAAACTATGGGATTTCACTCTACAAAAAAGACCTAATAAGTAAACATCGAAAAAATTATATTTTTCAAGATAATAATTGTTTTGTCAAAATGTCTGTTAGTCTGTCTGTTTGTCTCTGTGTTACCAAATTTTTGTGAACGAGCTAACTCAAAAACTAGTGGGAATATCAAAACCAAATTTCACACGTAGTTTTGATGCATTTAGATTAAGAGCTGATTAGATTTTGGTGAATATTGACCCACAATTAAGGGGGGTTAAAAATTAAAAATCTAGGCCATTTGAGCACTCGCCCAAATTGGGTATACATAATCAGTGGACCCCCAGAAGTCTAAAAATGCAAAAACTAACCACCTAAAATGGGCGGGGGGGGGTGTAGGGTCAAAAAATGAAAATATAGGCTCTTGTAACAAACTCACCCAAATTTTGTATACATAATCAGTGTACCCCCAGAAGGGTAAAAATGCAAAAACTAACCCCCCTCCCCTACATGATTATAAATAATTTTATTAAATATTAAATATAAATGAGGGCCAGGTTCTATGGTAAAGTCAAGTGGATGGACACATTAGAACAAGTCAGCTTATTTTACTTTACAATACAGGGTATGGTCAAGTATTGTAATCGTGTATGAATATATATATATATATATATTCCGCTTTAATAACAAACAAATATTACAATTAATCATAATATAATAGTTGATTTGATGGGACAATTAAATAATTAAAAACTAGCTCTAATATATTATTTAAATTTAATTCTCCTCAAAGGGAAGCATTGAGACAACTTAAATCTCTTATTAAATAATGGTTTAATTGAAAATTCAACTCGGACATTACCTGTCCCTTGTTTCATGCTTAATGTTGAGTTTTGGGACATCCCGAAGGGTGAACCGCGACCTAATGTGTGTACAACTACTTCCACTTACACTTTCATTTCCAAGTTGAAGACAATAGCTGAAGGGGCATTCTCTAATGAATTCCAAAAAAAATCCACATAATTCCAAAGCCGTGTACACCTAATTCCAATCGCGGTTCACCCTTCGGTACATCCTATATATACCAGCTGCGAAGCCTGCCTTCGGCGGGCATCTTGCTGGCCAGTAGGCTAATAAATTTTATTTGTTATGAACTATATTAGTGGGTAAAAACCCAAATAATAATTTAAATTTCTTAATTTTAATAAATTTTTTAGTCATGAACTATTAGTGGGTTTTAAAATTACGTCAGGGTCGTCGTGCAAGCCGATTATTATCCTATATAGTCTATTTATCAAAATAGAAAAAAATGCCTTCATATACATAAAATTGATAACTCAAAAACATAATGTATTCTCTCCATCTAGTGGAATACTGTAGAATATATATTTTAATTTTCGGATTATATAAAAAATCCCTTAACTTTTTACTTCTTTAATTCAAAGTGATATTTTGAAAATTAAATTTTCTTATTTCCGTGGAATAAATTGAATTTGAATTTAATTAAATTATTAAATGTTTGAAATTGAGGAGTTTTTAATTGTATTAACAAAGATGGGGTTCGAAGTTGACCCTTATTAAACTGAAAATGTCACTCTCACTTAGTATGAGTGTGGATATTTAATCGACTATAAGCTCAAATAATTTTTAATATGCATACTATAAGCCCTGAGGGGTTTTAACAGGCGCCCCCGTTATGCAATTATATAATCTATTTTAATTGATTTTCCATTACAGTGGTGAAAATTAGCAGCCACTTGAGGCGCTCGTCATCTATTCTTGTATAGGGAAATAGTTTTGTTCACTATTAGCTATCTGCCAATAGATGTCAGAGGATTCGCGTTATCTTATTTATTAATTCTATATATTTGAATTAGATGTCACCCTTATCATGATTTTCCCTAATAAATTTATTATTTTTTAATAATCAAACTTTTATAATAGTTTCTTAATTAATTAAATTAAATTAATTAAGAAATCATATTGAATTGAGTTTTTGAAAAAAAAAATGTATTCCTCTCGAGATCAAAATAAAGATTTTTCATATCTAGCAAAAGAATCAGTCAAAGATTTGGGCTTTCCTCTTAAAAATTCAAAACTTCTAGTTAGAAAAAGTTAAATTGCAAAGTTCAATGGATAAACTGATTTTTCCCTCAATTTTGATTTAAAATGATAAAAAATAATTACTAGGTACATTTGCCGATTGATAACTTGGAATTAATGTTCTTAGATCTACCGGTTCAAAAATATTGAAAATATCATTTTTTGAATGATTTTTTTTTTTTTTTTTTTTTTTTTATAAATTTTATTAAACCAATTATTTTACATTAATAATGTATACATTGTATTTTGCTTCGATTTCGGAGATAACTTCTCCACCATCGAGTGTCCTTATTTATCTTTAGTCCTTGTTTTTAATAAGAGGAAAAATCTAATTAGATAAAAAAACCTCTTTTCCGATAATTATTTTAATTCCATTATTCCCCAATCAAATCGATTGGTCCTCTCCTCCTCGAATGATTTTATTGAGATTTTAAAGCCTTATGATGATAAGGACATAAATAAACAAACAAGGTATTTTTCAATTCCAAAATATGATAAATCAAATTAACTGGTCGACTGTGAAAAAGTGATATATTAATATTATTTTTAATTTTAAATTCAAGCATAAGGCTCAATTTTTATTTGTAGCCAGAATTGTATAAAATTTATTTTTTTGCCAACGTTTTGACCTGCTCCGGCCAGCAATAATCAAGCCATCGCTGTGCACAAAGTTCTGAACTTATGTAATTGCAATTAAAGATATAAGATAATATTAATACCCAGGTTTCTTCGTTGACTCTTTTTAACCCCGAAGAAGATCTTACAAATTGTCGAGTTTTTTAAAAGGATGAAAATTACGTTCTAATAAATTGTTTTATTCTGAATTTGTTGTCATTGTCCATGGGCTGGCTGTCTTTGCATAAATTTCTCATTAAGTTCTCACACTCTGTCTTCAGTAGAAAATACCACTTATTACTTAATTTTTTTTTTAATTTTATTAAACCAATTATTTTACATGAATTAATGTATACATTGTATTTGAGCTTCGACTCCGGAGATTACTTCTCCACCATCGAGTGTCCTTGATCATCTTTTTAGTCCTTGTTTTTAATAAAAGGAAAAAACTAATTAAATAAAAAACCTCTTTTCCGATAATTAATCCAATTCCAATCATTATCCTCCCCTCCTCTCTACTTAAATTTTCTTTAAACCAATTATTTTACATGAATTAATGCATACATTGTTTTTGAGCTTCGATTCCGGAGATTACTTCTCCACCATCGACTGTCCTTGATCATCTTTTAGTCCTTGTTTTTAATAAGAGGAAAAAACTAATTAAATAAAAAAACCTCTTTTTCCGATAATTATTCCAATTCCATATTCTATCCCCCACTTAAATTTTCTAATTTAAATATATAAATATATAATATTTGTAATGAAGTATTAGTGGGATTTAAAATAAAAAATAATAATAGATAAAACGAAATTGAAAAAAAAATTATAAATTTTATTGACACAGCTACCTGTGAATAATTAGTTTAATTAAGAAAAACCATGTCAAGTCAAAGTTACCCGAAGATTAGATCCTGACAGATCGATTTGTCGAATGTCGACCCAAAACACCCTAATCCGTGATTTTCATCGAAAACGTTAGAGCAGTTTTCGAAAAACCGATCCTATATACACTCGACTCTCGATAATTCGAAATCCAAGGGACTACACACTTCGAATTATCAAGAAGTTTGAATTATCAAAAGAGGAAAGAAAAAAATTCGAATTATTATGAGTTTTTATTATATTTTTGAAAATATGTATAAGCTTACATAAATTTTATATATAGCCTCAAGTAAAAAAGTTAAAATAATGAAAACCACAAAAAAGTACGAAAAATTACATATTTACGGAGAAAATGAGGAGTAAACATTGCTAGGAAATCATTACTACATTATAATTCTGCTGAGAATGAAATACAATATATTATTATTTAGCCACTGAAAGAGGAGACAGAGGGGATTGTCGCATTGGATTTCCTTCACAGATTTTCAAAACCCTAAAGAAGGAAGGAATAGCCTCCGAAACGTCGGTTTTATGAATAAAAAGATAGTATAAATTATCTTCTTCTTTTTTTGGACTGCCTCATCGATATCCACTTAATTGCTAGGAAAAATTCGAATTATAAAGAGGGGAAGTGGCCTGCTTCGAATTATAGAACCCCCTCTTGGTACGAAAAGAATTTCGAATTATCGAGCGTATCGAAATACACATCATTTTTTCGATTTAGCAAAGTTAACAGCGGAAGAGTTCGAATTATCGAAAAATTCGAATTATCGAGAGCCGACTGTACTAGTATAGTGCCTGGAGCACCGAGCGATGCTCGGTAACTTTTTGCCTCTAAATAGGTTAAGTTTCAAATTTCAAGGCTCTATGACTTACCGAAGACGAGATATGAACGATTAAAATATTTATTTTACGACACTCCTAAATTTTAGGGAAATCGTTAGAGCCGTTTTCGAGAACTCGATTGGATAAACACATATATATATATATATATATATATATATATATATATATATATATATATATATATATATATATACAAGAATTGCTCATCTAATATTACTAGCTGAATGACTTGATTCTCGGTGAATTCACTATTTCGAAGTGAGTGGTCACCTCGTGGTACTATGGAGGCACAGGTGTCTGTCTGTCTGTCCATGGTTTGTTTGCTGGTGGGGTCTAGAAGTTAAGAGGAGGTGAGTCAGGCAGTAGACGGTGGTCGAGTCTGCTTCCGCTCCGTCGGTCGTCGGTCGCCGGTCGCCGTCTCAGCTCAGGAGGAGGAGGACGTCGTCGACCTAGTCAGTCGTCAGTTGTCTGTGGTGAGAGCTCCACTCCCTGAGACCAGGAGGAGCGATGGTAGCCGACCCCGTTTACACAGTCACCATTAGCTATTTGCCCACCACCTGTCAGGCCATCGTACCCACAGTAGGTCTCCAATCATTCTGTGTATGTGTATGTGTGTGTGCCCTGCCTGCCTGCCTGGTTTAATCGAGCTACTATACTACTCACCACGAGTGCTACTACTACTACTACTACCACTACTAACCAACCATCTCTTTGTTATTGGAATTCTCGGTCTGTGCGGCTGCATGCCTTCTATTTTACTCTATCATTTGAAATAGTTATCCTTGTTATTTCACTCCTTATAATTTGCGGTATTATTAAATTCAAGGAGAGAGAGATATTGCAATTTTATTTATTTTTTAATACCTACTAGGGTAAACCAAAAGTAGGTGGAATAGAGTTTATACTATAACAATGATGTTCATTATAAAAATAAATTAATGAGGTTGTCCTCTGCTTGATACAAATAAACATAATACATACATATATGTGATTGTGTCAGGGAAAAGTGACCTTATCTTCACCTATACCATTTTTTTCAGGAATGGCAAAAATGTGGGTATAATTTTTGATTACATATTTGAATTCGGCTGAAAATTTTCATTCGGAATAGAATAATAGCGAGGGTAAAAATACAAGAAATTCCATATTTTTGTCTACTTAAAAATTGTCCATATTTAAACGACTATAACTCAAAACTACGTTTTTGTACTTCTAAATATTCAAAAATTTATAACTGAGTCAATTTTTGGAATTGGGGGGGGACAAAATGTGTTTTGTTTAGTTCTTTCTCTAGGAACATGGGATGCCATTAGCTCGATTTTGACCAGGTGAAGATTAGAGCCCTTTTTCCTATACATTACATATACGGTATTGAAAAATTTCTATTGATTGTTTTTATAATATAAATAAATTCAAATCTTTTAAAACACAATCTTCCAACGTCTATTAAATTTCAAATATTTCGGGAGAGAGTTTCTCCCTTTATCAATGATTTTTCTACCGAAACGTTTGAATATATATATACCTATATAATTTGCGCATAGGGTGTCCTGTAATTTGTTTGTCAGAGACTATAGTTTTGAAGGTTTGACCTTCAGTCTTTATTTTTAATGAGCAATATTTTATCTGTTCTTTCTCATGGGTTCAATACCATACACATTCGTTTGTTATGTTAACATCTTGCTATTACGAGAAGGCGAATTTATCTAAATCTAAATATTTTAACCCATGAGAAATAGCAGATTAAGTATTTATAATTAAAAAATGCTGATTCGAAACTATAATCTCTAATAAATAAATATTATATAAATTTCAATTTAAAAATACAGAAGTAAAATTTTAATTATAGATAACCAGCTGCGAAGCCCGCCTCCATTGGCCAGGGGCTACGCCACTGGTATAATAAAACAATCACCCTTAAAAATTTTAGATTTTAAATTATTTTTGAATTCCCCCGTATTTATTTAATGCCAAAGTGCTCGTCGAACAATTATTATAATAGATATTTTAGATATACTTCATTAGTGGCTAAAAATGTTGAAAAAATAAATTCAAAACAAAAGTTCAAGGCCTACACAAAATGCCTTATATGGTAATCATCGTAAAAATGAAATCTTAAAGGATATTAATTATTGTTAAGGAAAAACCTCAAGTTTACGTGATCCAATTTCATTCAACCAAAATCTAATCAGGTTTTAATCCCAATATAAAACAACTAAATATTAAATTTTACCACGAACGCATACAAAGATATAATAACAATAATATATAATGCTTTTGGACTCTCAATTAACTTGGTTATATTTGAAAATCGAAACAAAATACGTGAATCATAATCCCTGTCTCTGGAATCGCTTTCAAGGATGACTTGTTGGTATAACGACCGGAAATCAACTGCATTTTTTTAAAGTTTTGATTTGTGTTTCTAAATTCATACAAATTGTTTTATTTCTCATGTGGTTATTCTCTGCTTGATGCAAATAAACTATACATATATTTTTGATGGGAAGAACGGAAATAAGTTCACTGACCCTGATAGAGTAGTAAATTCAATTTTGATTAAAATTCTATTTATTATCCTTGGGAAATATCTACATTTAATTTAAAGCAAAGAAAGACAGGATAATTGCTATACACTCAAATAAATAGAAATATATATTATATAAAGTTCTATTTTGTTATTTATTATTCAGTACGCCCGGAAGGCAGATTTTTTAGCACATTGTAGATAAAAAATAATCAGTAAGTAAAATTTTAATGTAGGTTTCAGAAAATAAAACAAATTTTGAGTTTTTATCTCGATATAATAAATGTTAACTTCTGATGATGAGCTCAAAACCCAAAATATTATACTGAGATAAAAATTCAAACCATATAGGTCACGAGGGGGTGGGGGGTTATTAGGGGGCAAGGGGGGTGAATGTAACTTATGTACTAGGGAAATTGGGCTTTATTTTATTACGTTATTATTAAATTTATCTGCTTCGCTATTTATTAATGGGGTAGGTGTGTCCCTCAGTGACTGATCCAAGTGGCACGTCCCTGAAATGGAGAATGAAATTTGAGGTGATGAGTGAAGGATGTAGGGAAATGGGCTTCCTGGTACTAATGCTATAAATAATGTTATACAGACCAGCGGTTATAATAGACAATGATATAGTTTTATTCCTTAGCAGTACAATTAGTTGAGGTGAAGTAGAGAGAATTTCGTACACGGCAAACTCGTTTGTGTCCAGCGGGATTATTGATAGACTCGTCGCTGCTGAAGAACGGCCGGTGAGAATAATATATATATAATGGGTTTGAGCGCCGACTTCGAAGGTGTGCTTCTCGGGTCTCAATGTAGATAATTATATATATATCAGCGGTATGCGCCTTGTATGCCGGAAGTCCTGGTATTAGCGACGAACGTGTACCATTAATACTGGGCCTTAGATGACGAAGGTTACTCGATGAAGAAAGGAATATAGAACATATATATATATATATCAGGAGGAGTTGCAGCTTTTGGCTCTCTCGCTGTGGTAATAATAATAGAATGTGTATTGTCAATTCGCCTCACTCATGTCATGTCAATGACTTGCGGAACTTGAATATAACAGTATTTGTGTAGATATATTCTGAGCACTTGATAGTAGTAGATATGCACACTCTCTCTCATGACATGTCAGTCAATGACTTGCGGAACTTGAATATAAAAGTAATTGTAAGTGTATTCAGAGTCACATTGATAGCAATAGATGTGCTCACTCTCTCTCTCATGACAGATGACAGACTGCCGAACTTGCTCAAGTCAATGCTCTTCTATATTTGTTAATCGTTGGTCATTTACTATGCTTTCCCAGAATTCATAAGTTTCCCTTGTTTGATGATAAATTGATTGCCTCAATTAGACTTAATGATGAATAAAAATAAGAATTTAATTGATTAATTAAAAATAAATTATGGTTCAATCCACAGGACCATTGCACCTCCGACGTTATGGCAAAGAAAAATGATTAAATATATTGAGATATTATAGGGATATTGATAGATATTCATTTATTTTTCTTTTGGTACTTGTTTATGGGGTATTTATTGGGGACAAAAATGCTCGACTATTTATTTATGTATCGGGGTTGCGGACAGACGGACTCCAGACTCACCAGAACGCACGGTAACTCGAAAACGCATCGCCGAGACCTCACTCAATTCACCAGGGTATATTAATCGTCCCAGATTCAGGGTGGGAACAATCACACGACTAACATGTTTATTTAGAGTAATTTAGGCGTTAAGTGAAATATTGATTCATTTGCATCCACTTACCTCGAGACACACTTGATTTTCGAGCAACAGGTAAAAAGGGTAGAAAATTATTTAATATGGAAGGGCAGAGGTGCTTAGGGTTACTATGGGGTTTGTGTTTATGGCACATGACACAAGGAATTAGGAATATCTTCTTTTATTCGAATAATATTGATATTTGGGTTGTTATGATTCTATGGGATTAGGGATTAATAAGTGAGTGACCTGAGTAGAGAAGGTATAACGAGAATGCAAGCAAGAGCAGGCTTTGACAATGATGGAACGAGTTTGCAACTTATAATAGATGGCAAAGACAATCGCTTAATACTACGTAATTGATTTGATCACAATAGCATTGACAATTATAGCTTTTAATAATGACTGGTTGACAAAACAAATAACAAGATAGATGATATCACTGGGGTATTTAAAATAAAGGACTAAAATATAATAATTATGTGTGGGTGGGTGAGATGTAAATTTAATAGGGGATCTAAATTTTAGTTAATCGGGTACGAAATAAAAATAAAAACAGATGGCGAAATATGCAAACGAAGGGCTAAATTTATAAATATTGGGGAGAAGAGAAAAAGGAGCTGATTTTAAAAATGAGTCGATATAATTATTAAATTATTATGGAAGTGCACATTTGTTTTTGTAAAGAAATGCATTTAAATAGAAAAGGATTAATACAATCATCTAATTATTGTTGCTAATCGGACAAAATAGATTAGTGATTTAATATTATGCAATTAAGAATCGATTTATTTAAACTATGGGAAATAATATAATTAAGAATTTAATGGGGACTAGTAAATTTATATTTTTATAAGGTGGGGGCTATGAAATTTGTAAGAGTTAAGGCGTAGATTTTATTGAACAAATTATATATACAACACATGAAAGTAATAAGAAATGAGTATGATAATAGGGGAGAAATAAATGGAGCTTGGTTTGATTGTTATTTTTACATTTTTAAGGCGGATATCCGTGAGAAGACAATTTTCTTAGATTTCGCGTGGATCAACAAAATATTTCTTTTCATTGATTTTAGCGTGTATGATTTCGCGAGGCGTTACGAACGATTTGTTCCAACGCCAGGGTTCCGGGGTGCACTTTATTTTGAAGTATGTGGCTAATAAATATTATTAATAAAATTATTTTTATTAATTCTGAGCTTAAAAATGTTTTGAAGTGCTCTTTATAATATGTATTCAAACCAAGTAGAATTTTAACAGAGGGGATGATTTCAATTGGGGGATTTGTAACGATTTTAACTAAGGGCTGTGGGGACTGAATTTTAATAATTTCTTGATTATTAATAACTGGTGTATGTGTTTCTATTGGGGGCTGTGAGGATGGAATTTTGATAATTTGTTGACTGATAATTGGTTCATTAATCTCTATGACGGGTAGATATGTTACTGACTTTAATTCGGTGGTGGGCTCTATGATGGGACTAATATTAACATTTTTAAAGGGGTGGGAATTGAGTTCTTGTGTGGTTTCGGTGAATTCGGCTGTGGATACCGTTGTTGCAAATTGAAATTTTAATGGAGGGGTTTGAATGGTTGGGAGGGCAGTTTCTACATCTTCATTCTTTCCGGGATGATCATTAAATCGACCATCGATCACATCGAGCTTGTTATTTTTACTTCAACTCCGCTATTCATTCTATCGAGTTTGCTAATGAAATTATCGAATCCCTTTCAAATGTACGATTCATATTTTCAAATCCACTATTCATATCTCTACTCATATTTTCAAATTTGTTATTTAAATTTATATGCATACCCTCCATCACAGCCATTATCTGCCTCAACATTGCATTCGTATCATTATTATTGAGGATGGTGGGTTTAGCACTAGAGGGTGTGGAAGGGGTTGGGGGTGGCTTTTCTTTACCTGGCGCTCTGTCCAATGCGGCTCCGACTTCGGCTGTGGGAAAATGAATCATATTGTGATCATTATGTTCTGATTGACTGGAGTGAATTGGTCTCGAGGATGCGTCCCGGCGCCCGCCGTCGGTCCGGAAAGCATAGAGAACGTCCCCCGCACGTCCGACATCGATAATAAGACTCGAAGGAAGAAAAACAAGAGGCAAAAAGTAAATAAATATTTGAAGTTAAATTTATAATTAGTAGGTGGAAGTGTCAATGGCCTCTGGTGTATTTACTCATTCTTATTCAGATAAATATAGAATAATTTTTTTTGTAAAATTTTTCTTTTTCAATATAATAATAAAAAAATTTTTTTTTTTTCAAACAAAGGAACCCTCTAATCTCTGGGTAAACGTAGCTACTTTCAAATATTTTCAGAATTATAGTACCAGGAAATTGTGAGATGAAATGATTTTTTTTTGAAAATGAATAGGGATTGTCACCTGGATCAGTAGAATACCGGCTTCTTTTGCGGCCTATCCAATCCCAGCTTACGAACACCACACGAGGGGGTGGGGGGTTATTAGGGGGCAAGGGGGGGTGAATGTAACTTATGTACTAGGGAATCCCAGCACCTCCACCACACGAGGGGGTGGGGGGTTATTAGGGGGCAAGGGGGGGTGAATGTAACTTATGTACTAGGGAAATTGGGCTTTATTTTATTACGTTATTATTAAATTTATCTGCTTCGCTATTTATTAATGGGGTAGGTGTGTCCCTCAGTGACTGATCCAAGTGGCACGTCCCTGAAATGGAGAATGAAATTTGAGGTGATGAGTGAAGGATGTAGGGAAATGGGCTTCCTGGTACTAATGCTATAAATAATGTTATACAGACCAGCGGTTATAATAGACAATGATATAGTTTTATTCCTTAGCAGTACAATTAGTTGAGGTGAAGTAGAGAGAATTTCGTACACGGCAAACTCGTTTGTGTCCAGCGGGATTATTGATAGACTCGTCGCTGCTGAAGAACGGCCGGTGAGAATAATATATATATAATGGGTTTGAGCGCCGACTTCGAAGGTGTGCTTCTCGGGTCTCAATGTAGATAATTATATATATATCAGCGGTATGCGCCTTGTATGCCGGAAGTCCTGGTATTAGCGACGAACGTGTACCATTAATACTGGGCCTTAGATGACGAAGGTTACTCGATGAAGAAAGGAATATAGAACATATATATATATATATCAGGAGGAGTTGCAGCTTTTGGCTCTCTCGCTGTGGTAATAATAATAGAATGTGTATTGTCAATTCGCCTCACTCATGTCATGTCAATGACTTGCGGAACTTGAATATAACAGTATTTGTGTAGATATATTCTGAGCACTTGATAGTAGTAGATATGCACACTCTCTCTCATGACATGTCAGTCAATGACTTGCGGAACTTGAATATAAAAGTAATTGTAAGTGTATTCAGAGTCACATTGATAGCAATAGATGTGCTCACTCTCTCTCTCATGACAGATGACAGACTGCCGAACTTGCTCATGTCAATGCTCTTCTATATTTGTTAATCGTTGGTCATTTACTATGCTTTCCCAGAATTTATAAGTTTCCCTTGTTTGATGATAAATTGATTGCCTCAATTAGACTTAATGATGAATAAAAATAAGAATTTAATTGATTAATTAAAAATAAATTATGGTTCAATCCACAGGACCATTGCAAGGTATTTGTTTTATTTTGTGAAACCTATCTTGAAATTTTACTTACTGATTATTTTAAAATGTTTCACTTTGAACTGACACCTAACACTTTAAAAATTATTCTAGATAAAAAAGTCTGAAACGTGGAGACAAATTATTTTTTGCCATTGATCTGTATGTCAGGATTCCGATATCCATGGCAACTCAAGAAATAAACCTTTCTAATGCTTATAAGTTTTTGAGATTTCTAGCTTAAAACTTGCTCTTAAATAATTCATAATTTTTATAAAAAAAAATAAAACCGACTTCAAAATTATATATACAAAACAAAGAAATAAACAGGTTCATAAAGAAAGAAGTTATGGGTGAACATACATAACAAAAAAGGTCCAATACCAATGAAATTTAGTTTTTTACTAATTGGAAACTATACTGAACACAATGCAAAAAAATCATCAAAATCGGTTCATAATTGGCGAAGAAATCGACGAGTAACATAGACACAACAAAATTCAGTCGAATTGAGAACCTCCTCCTTTTTTGAAGTCGGTTAAAAAATTGAGAACAAAGATTTTATTGAGATTTTATGGAGTTGTGATGATACTGGCATAAATAAGCAAACAATTGTACTTTAATTTAAAAATTATTCTATTAATTGGATTATTTATTTTAAAAATCACTAATACTTTATTATAAAAAATTATAAATTAAAATTAATTTAGAAATTGATTTTATTGAAGGATTGGAGGTGAGAATAATGGAATTGGAATAATTATCGGAAAAGAGGTTTTTTATTTAATTAGTTTTTTTCCTCTTATTAAAACAAGGACTAAAAAGATGATCAAGGACAGTCGATGGTGGAGAAGTAATCTCCGAAGTCGAAGCTCAAATACAAAGTATACATTTATTCATGTAAAATAATTGGTTCAATAAAATTAAATAAAAAAAAACAGCTTTTAAAAGTTTTTAATTAATATAAATTTAAAGAGATCCTTTAGCCGCCGATGTTAAATAAAAAATATTAGATTACAATTATAACTTAATATTTTATAATATAGTTTACGTCTCTATCTATGCTTTGGTGAAGTTTCAATCACACGTTAGCGTGCAAATTTTTGGAAATAAAATTTTTTTAAATGTAAACATTTTCTCAGAGTGTTATGGAAAATTAAGATCTTGACACTTTCTGTTGAATTATACTATTATTAGTTGAATAGATAAAATTAAAAAAAAAACAACTAAAAATTAGCTTTTTGAAACATGCAGGATTTTTTTTTGCAATAAAATATATGATTGACCCTCGAATTTACTGAGATATTTACTTTAAAAAATCACATAAATGGTATGTTTGGATGTAAACATAAACAGTATTAATACAACGCTCTGCCAAATCATACAAGAGCTATTATCAGCTGATTTGGATAAATCAAACTAACTTTTGTATTTAATTTTTTTTTTAATTGTTTTTATTTCAAACATTTATTTCATACTACCGGGTGTATGCATATGAAATGAGCCTTTTTTATGAAAATAAAACACTTTTTTTTAAATAGGAAAGAAAAAAATATTTTATTCAAAGTACTCTCCATCACTTTCTACACATTTTGACAACCTTTCTGACAATTGGTAGATTTTTTTCCAAAAAAATTGCTGGACTGAAAGAAAACCATTTATTGACCCATTTTTCAACTTCTTCGTAAGTTTTGAAGAGCTGCTCTTTAAGTGCGAGGCCCATCGACGAAAACAGGTGGTAGTCGGAAGGAGCCAGGTCTGGTGAGTAAGCCGCATGGGGTAGCAATTCCCAGTTGAGTGCTTCCAGCGTATCCTGAACCGTTTTTGCTTTATGTGAAGGAGCATTGTCATGAAGGAAAATCACTTTATGTTGCCTTTTTTGATATTCTGGCCGTTTTTCCTGCAATGCACGGTTCAAATCAATTAATTGTTGTTAGCATTTACAGTTTCAGCAGCTTTCAATAGCTCATGATAGACGTTTCTGGTCCCATCGTCATAGTCATCGTTGAAACCATCTTTTGCATTCTGCTAATGATAGAGAATGGCTATAAGCTTCTTTAATCATTCGGTGATATTCTGGCGCATTTTTCTTTAAATGATAACAAAAAATGTATTGCTGTCGGCATATCGTATTCTGTAGGCACAAAATTTGACATTTTTAACACGAAAATTTTTTATCTTGTTGTAGTTCAAATCAAATTTGCAACACTGAACGTTGTTGACAGATGCCAAAGCAATGAAAAAATAATAAGGTTATGGTTCGTTCAAAATAAAAATAAGCTATACTCCTATCTATAGTAAAAGGCTCATTTCATATGCATACACCTGATATTTATTTTTTAATTCTTTTATTTTTCATTTATATTTTAACTTGTTTTATTAAATATTAGATACTACACTTCTTTTGACTCAACTGGAGCGAAAGGACTTCCTTAATAGTTAATTCATTTTTTCATTAAATTTATTTATTTTATTACTAAAGTGGCCATAATCAGAAATCCTCTTTAGTTTTGAAAAAAATTGATTCGATTTCTTATTATTTAAGAAACTCAGGAACTTTTGGCAGACTTTTGTAATAGCTAACGTTGTTGGGCAGTTGTAATACTTTGTTAATTATTAGTTGAATAAAAGATTTCACTGTCGATGGTAACAGAATTGTTTTTATTTTAGGTTAAAAAAATGAGAGAGTCTTCTGTTTTTAAATAAAATAATTTTTAATTATTTCTAGAGACTATAGTTTCGAAGGCATTGCCTTCATCATCAGTCTATCACAAATATTTCAAATTAGTTACAAATTAAGATTTATACATTGATAATATACTTTATACTAATATACTAATATACTGTATATATAATATAATAATACTTTAATACTATAATACTTTATACTAATATACTTTGTTAATTGTTGAATTGGGTCGTTAGTAATTTCGATAATTATAAATAGAAGAATTGAACATTTCCTATTAGAATATACACGGTATATAATTCTGGAGCGTTTCGATGTCAAAATAGCTTTAACCCATTTTCGCTCAGTCCGTTTTAATTTTAGAACGAATTATTTAATGCATTCCTCCAGGGATGTTGTTTGTAAACATTACGTCTTTTGTACATCATAATCATAATTCGTTTCAAATAAACTTCCTGACTAAATAAGAATTTCAATATTATACTCTCTAAAGATAGGAATATTTATAATTTAAATTTTTCTTAAAATTTTCTGTTTATACCCTAAGTTCAAAAATGTATTTTTAGAATTTTTTTTGCCTGTCTAAATATTTATTTCAAGAAAGACACTTTACAGCTTTCGATAAAATTTAGTGCAGATGATAGCGTTCCTAATTAAATAATAACCCTAATTTATACTTATAGATCGTCGTACATAGTACATATTTTAAGCATCCGAGGTAATGAATAAACTAAAAAAAATGTCCAATTAAAAACAAATAGGATCGTTTATGGCAAGCTTCTCAATAGTTGGTTGTAGCTTATGAGCTCGAATTTGGTATAAAAACTCCACTTTCGAGCCAGGTTTCAGCTTTCTAGCTTACACGCTAACGAAAAATTACCGAAATATGGAGAAAGTATAAGCCTGGTTTTCTTTTCACTTTTTCATTCAATTTATTATCACTATCGGGTATGATTTATTGGACAGAAAGCTCAAGGATAATGACAAGAACAAATTATTTATATAACAATTAAAGGAGACAATAAAAGAGTGTATCTTCTGCTGGAATAATAAATGTTTTAATTTATTTATAACGAAACTATAGTTTCGAGCGCTTTGCCCTTTTCATCAGTCTATTATCATTGATTCACAGGAATTCATGTGTGAAAATTCCTGTGAATCAATTGTAATAGACTGTCGGAGACAATAAAAGAGTGTGTCTTCTGCTGGAATTATAAATTTTATTTATTTATAACGAGACTATAATTCCAGCAGAAGACACACTCTTTATTGTCTCCTTTAATTTATAAAAATTCTGCTACTCTCAGCAAAAAGAAACATTCAATTTACATAACAATTTATTGGAACGTCATTTTCAATCATTTATGGTAAAAAGTGACGTTTCGGAGGATCTTCGCTCTATGTTTAAGGTTAAAAAGGACTAATGGCATTTTGGTTTATAAAAAAACACTATTTTTTTTTTTTATATTGATATTGATACAAGAAGAAATTGCACCAAGAAGGTACAACCTCTGTAGTCCGTGGTGGATCCTTGTATTGTGAAGACAAGAAGAGTTTTAGGGATTGGGTAGGAGTCGAAGGTATCTGTGGATGCCGGTCCTGAAAGATTGAAGGTTAGTTAATGAGTGAACATCAAAAAAATTATATTTTTCGAGATATTAATTGTTTTGTCAAAATGTCCAATAGTGCGTACGTACGTTAGTACCAAATTTTCTGTACTCTCTAGGTCAAAAACTAGTGTGAATACCAAAATGAAATTTCATATGTAGTTTTGGTGCATTGGGATTAAGAGTAGATTAGAATTTGGTTGAAATCGAACAAAAAATTAGGACGGGGGAAGGGGGGGGGGGTTAAAAATTAAAATTATAAATATTTTCAAACTAAAAAAACCGATAAAAATGAAACAATATACCTATAATAAAAAACAGAGAGTAATTTTTTTCGGGGATAATGGACTTAGTTCCTCCTTTCAATAATCACCGATTCAATTGTGATTTTCTAATATTCATTTGATAATTCTGAAATACAAGTGAGATTCTCTGAAATTAAATTTAGATAATTCTGAAATAAAATGGAAAAGGTGTAGTTTGAGAAACAAGTATTCCGTGCAAAGAAAATTAGAAAAGCAATTTTTAAAATCTGAAATAATTAATTCGGGTAAAAAAACATCAATAACAAATCGTCGGCTTAGAGTGTAAACCTGCTAACTCCATTTATATAAAATATGTCATATTAATACCGTTCGAAAGAAAAAGAGATGCAGCATCGTCCAAGTAAAACTGCTACTTAAAATTACGATCGTAAGTTGTAGAAAAAAAATGTGAAAAATAGTTTTTTCCATAACAATATTAAATTTTGTTTATTTTTTCTCTGCCCTGTAAAATTTTCTTGTTGTGAGTTAGCAGGTTTACTCTCTAAGGCAACGATATGTATAATTATCGATTGAATTTATTGTTTTTACCTAGGTTGATTTATCCTTCTTGTTTTCTCCATGCGAATTTCGTTTTTCTGTTGATTTGTTGACCCTATGAGTCGTTTACCTGTCAATAATTTCTCCCACCCATTATTTATCTTTCTTCCTGCTTTTATATTTTTTTTCCTTTATTTTTTTGCAAATGCCTTGAATTCCTCCTTTCATTTTCCTTTTATACATTCTCTGCACATTTTTCCTCTCCTCTCTGCCTGTCTTCCATATATTCTCCTTCAATCTTGCTCTAGGTCATATTTTCTTTTTATTCTCCGCTATTTTATCCTATATATCATTTTTAAGCTTTTTTATTTCTTATAATATATGATCAAAACGTGATTTCTTTTGTTGCGATCATCACATTCAAAATTAATAATCGAAAGTTTTCTACATTTGATTCAATCACGAATCAAATGTAGGGAATTTTTGTCAAATATTGAGTGAAAATAATATCTGAACTTATATATTTCTAACTTGAAATAATGATTTTAAATAAATTTTATAATTTTCTCATTAATATACAAAGAATAATTGATACGTCAACGAGAATTATTTTGACCGCGCTTATTTGAAAAAGATATTTATCGCGAGACTACTGCAAATTACTGCGCAGACTCCAATAAGCGTAATCCGCAGTAGTCTCGTGATAAATATCTTTTTCAAATAAGCGCGGTCAAAATAATTCTCGTTGACGTATCAATTATTCTTTGATATATTAATGAGAAAAATTATAAAATTTATTCAAAATTAATAAGGTTGTCTTCCGCTTGATTCAAATCTTCATATTGGATCTATCTATCTATATTATTATAATCGGCTTGAACGACGACTCCGATCTGCATTTTTTAATTTCAAAAACCCACTAATAGTTCATGAAAAATGAAATCTATTAAAATCGTGGAATTTAAATTATTATTTTAAAAACCACTAGCCCCTGGTTAGCAAAATGCACGCCGAAGGCGGGTTTCGCAGCTGGTAATATATATAATGAATATAAACATAAATTTATAATTTTCCCATTAATATATCAAAGGAAAATTAACATATTAACGGGAAATTGTTTTGATCACGCTTGTAACAAGATATATATCACGAGACTACGGCTGGTTGAAGCTATTGGAGTCTGCTGACTCTTAAGTCTGGACCAAAAGAGAATGAAAAAGATATGATCCATTTAGCTACAATCCAACGTCTTATTGGATTGTAGCTAAATGGATCATATCTTTTTCATTCTCTTTGGTCTAAACTTAAGACTCCAATAGCTTCAACCAGCCGTAGTCTCGCGATATATGTCTTGTTAAAAGCGTGATCAAAACAATTTCCCGTTAATATGTTAATTTTCTTTGATATATTAATGGGAAAATTATAAATTTATTAACTTCATTATTTCACGTTAGAAATATATAAGTTCAGATATTATTTTCACTTAATATTTGACAAAAATCACCTACAGTTGATTCGCGATTGAATCAAATGTAGGAAACATACGATGAATATAAATATGTTTATATATAATTTATTTGTTAGAGACTATATTTTGACCTTCAGTCTTTTTAACCCTTTGAGTACAGAATTTGAAAAGGTTTTGTTTTCCGAGAGTAGCAGAGTTGTTGATTCATAAAGAGAAATCAATGATATTGTCTTCTGCTTAATGCAAATAAACATACATATATATGAGAAATGTAAATACGTATATTATATATAATTTATTTGTTTGAAAGTATAGTTTCGCTTTTTTTATTTGTTTAAAAAGATAAGTTCCAGTAGAGATTGTATAGAGTGAACATTTTGAATGAGACAAACTCATTAGAATATAGAAGATTTCGACATATATTATTTATCTAAATATTAGATTTTCAAAAAAAAATGTAAATAAAATTTTTGTTGGGTCTATACTCGGAGGTCTTGGGGCACTGACTAATTGGACCGGGGAGGCGATAGTTGCGGAAGTGTTTCGAGTTATTTCTGATTTTTAGACTGTGTAGTTTAGAAACTACCTGAATATGAGAGATCAAGTTAAGAGTTGAAATTTTACTTATATCACCCATAATTAATTATAATTATTTATTGAACACGAATAAATAATACAATATAAGTAATATAAGTACGACATTTCGATCGGCTTATTCTGCGATTTTAGGTTAACTGAGTGGGTGTTCATACTTGAGAACGATCACAAAATAAGCAGTTCGAAACGTCGTACTTATATTGTATTATTTGTTCGTGTTGAATAAATAATTATAATTAATTATCCGTGATTTAAATACTAAAATTTCAACCCTTAATAAAATTAATCACAAAAACAGCTACATTTCTGAGAGATCAAGTTGCCGATAGAAATAGATTTAAATTTTCTAAGAAAATTACAAGATAGTGTCATCTATTAGATCTGAGATGGAATGGAATATTTTTAATTATTTGTCAGAAGGATTGTAATTTAATTGAAAAGTTTTTGTTTTTGCCGAGAGTAGCAGAGTTGTTGATTCACAAAGATAATTTTAACTGGCTCTCAGCTAACTAAAGATCGAAAATTTTCAATATCCATAGGGTATTGACTCCATGAAAAACAATATTTATATTATAATTAAAAAAGACTGATGACGAAGACCAAGTCTTCGAAACTATAGTCTCAAACAAATAAATTTTATATATTATATTGAAAGTTTTTGTGCCGAGAGTAGCAGAATTTTTATATATTGAAGGAGACAATAAAAGAGTGTGTCTTCTGCTGGAATTATAAATTTTATTTATTCATAACGAGACTATAGTTTCGAGGGCTTTGCCCTCTTCATCAATCTATTACAATGGATTCACACAGAAGAAGCACTCTTTTATTGTCTCCTTCAATTTTATATATATCAGATATAATAATTTCGATATATATGTGTGTATGTTTATTTGCATCAAGCAGAGGACAACCTCTTTGTTTCTCTTTGTGGTATGTATTTTATCCCCGCGGGAATCAAACCCGAGTGCCAATAATCACAATCCAGGCCAATTGGCTATCCTGTGAGGTGCGAACCCCTCTGAGAAATTATATAAACAAGCTAAATATTTCACTCAAAGATTTAAATCCTCATTTGTAAAATTTAACAACCCTTCTGACATATGATTAAAAATATTCAATTTCATCCTGGATCTAAATGATGATCCTTTTTTGTGATTTTCATAGAAACTATCGACTTAATAGTTTAAAAGATTTACGAAAAAACATTAAAAAAAATTACTAATATTCAGATTCGATTTCTTTAGAAGTTTCACTATAAAATATTCAAAATCTATAGGTATATTCGAATGTAAAATTGTTCAAATGTTCTGACAACTTATTTGGTACTTTTAACCTTTTCAATCTCGTAACCATGAGTGCTAGGTTCTAGGTATGAAACTTTGATAACCGCATTTTTTATATTTATCCATTCAATATTTGATAACATGAACGGGCATTCCTGCTACTTCTAGTGCATTTTTACTTTCACAATATTCTATTTATTTATTATCTTATTCTAGGTCCATAGTAATTACTTTGTTGATAGAACAAGATAATACTATGGTGACGATTTACTTAGAGAGAAGTCTATCTATAAGCCAACATTCACTAGAACAAATCTATTTGCCCTGATATATTATTATTATCATTATTTAAATTTGAAAATTTCTTCTGAGTGAAACCTCAACTATCTATATCGTAGATCTAAGAAAAAAAGTCTGAGAAATGTTTCTCTTAATAATTGTCATCAAGTTTATAAAAGTATCTGATTTCTAGAATAATATTCTATTTGTTTTAAGATTTTGTTCGAGTTGTATTAAAATGAACAATTTGGCTCATATTACTTCAGAGAATTTATTTAATCACTGTCTGTATATTTGATATTATCTTATCGATATTTTTGAATATATAATATATATTTACATGCTGTAGGTTTGTGTGTTTGTGATTGGAACGTACGTAAATACATACGCTATATGTTACGTAAATACATACGCTATATGTTACCGATATCTCACATTAATTATATTATGATAATATTGTAACTATATCCCATCTAAAACAACAAAAACACCCACGATTAACGACAACCATCTAGAGATAATATTCGAGGTAAATTATAGACCATGAAGAGAAATCAATAAAGTTATCCTCTGCTTGACGCAAATATATACATATACAATACATAACTTATATATATAATGAAAATAAATATGTTTATATATAATTTATTTTCTAGAGACTATATTTTGACCATCAGTCTTTTTAATTATAAATATTGTTATTTCTCGTTAGCTCAAATACCCGATTGGATGTAAGTAAAATATGTTTTGTTGTTATAGCAAGCTTGCCACAAACTAATAACAAACGAATTATTGTAGTCGTGGTTTTTTGGTCTTGCTATAACAACAAAACATGTTTACCTACATCTAATCGGGTATTTGAGCCCACGAGAAATATCAGATGAAATATTTATAATTAAAAAGACTGATGATGAAGGTCAAACCTTCGAAACTATAGTCTCTAACAAATAAATAATAATATAACTTCCCTATTCTTCTTATCAATCTTCTATTATTAAAAGAGAAAGAAAAATCTTAATGTTTGAAAAATTTATTATTGTTAATAAATGTTTCGGGCCTAGTAAAAAGTGTTTTGTATTAACTGAAGATGGGTTCGACTAGGCCCAAAAATGTGTTTCGCTGAATACTTTTTTGGCAACTAGAGTTTACTGATGTTGGGTGAGTTTGGTTCAAAGGTCTAGAATCTTCATTTTTGATCTTCCTTCTCATTTCGTGTGTTTATTTTCAAAAATTTTTAAACGAAAATGTCAAAAATTTGAAGAAAAGTTGTAGAGGATGTAATTTTTGACATTTTCGTTTACAAAAAATTTTAAAATAAAGACCCAAAATGAGGCGGAAGGTCAAAAATGAAGATTCTAGACTTTTGAACCAAACTCCCTCAACATCAGTAAACTTTAGTTTCCATAAAGGTATTCAGCGAAACGTGTTTTTACTAGTAAAAACGCGTTTTTACCAAAAAACGGGTTTTTACTGCAACATATATATCAGTGGCGGTTAGTGACTTTTCAACCAGGGGGCTGTCTTGTTCATTTTTTGAAATTTTATTTTAATCTTCGATTTTTTTTGCAAATTTCATCGAATAGGTACGGCATCATTTTCGTTATTTTTCAAATTGAACATTAGATTTTTTAAATATAGAAATGCATTAGTCTAAAGATTCTCGAATCATCTTTATTTATTCCTTTTAGAACAATTTTTATTCTACTAAAACTCGTTTGGACTTGCCTTTGACATGATTGAACTGGAAGATATACTACCAGTCAGGGAAACCTTCTATCCTGCCCCTTTTCGGAAAATCATTCATTTTAATTGCCCCTTGAAACTATGCAACAATTTTATATCATTTCGAGAATCAATATACTTTTCAAAACAAAAAAATGTTTTTTTATAGAAATATTCGAAATAATAGATAATAATTTGAAAATTTAAAGATCCTCCTGAAATTTTGAAGTCGATATTTATGAAAATACTCTAAATGTTTGAAGTTTTAGGGATGCGCAGCATACACAGCATCCATGGACCCTACGCCACTGATGTTTTTTGCATCAAGCAGAGGATAATCTCAATGATTTCTCTTTATGAATTAACAACTCTGCTATTCCCTGGAATTTAAAATATTTTCAAGTTTTAGAAGATTGTATTTTTCAGTTGATCTTTTAAACTTTCAATAGTTAGTTCCATTTCAGGATAAAAATAAAGCTTGAAATAATTTTTATTATAATGTTAATATGTTCTTATGCATGTATAATTGTATATTCATAAAAAGTCTGGGAACAATGCTTTAATGTCCACCTTCACGCTCTAGTCCACTTAGTTCGCGGGTATTAATTGCCCTCCCAAATTTAAACGTGTTCTAGAACAGGTAGGCTTGTATTAAAAGTGAGACTTTAAATTATGGGAAGAAAAGGTGAAAACTTTTTCAGGATAGCGTAATATCCTGAAAATATTAATGATTTGACACCCCCGTACAGCTATAGGGCGCGTATGGTAACTAAGAATTATTAGAGCCTGTTTTCTAAGTAGTCTTTTATTTTAAGCATTTCTGAACTAAATTTCAGTAAAATGGATAAAACATGCGTAAATAAAAGAAACTCTTGCTAAAGAATTTGCAATCTATAGCTTTCCATAAAGAGCATTAATGCGTTTTGCATTGTACACAGTCACTATGATTTTATTGTAATGTTAAATGTATGAGTTGTACTTTGACAGAAATAAAATATTAAAATCGCTTTAGGTCTAAAACTAGGCATTTCCGGACATATGTAGACTATATATGAACTTTTTTATTGTTTTGAGATGTATTATTATCCACCTTTAAATCCGTGACCTCTATTTTTTGAATACCCTATATAAATTATAATTATTTGGGATTTCTATACGAACTATTTAGAAAGACAAGTAAAAGTACCCAAGCTTTTTTGGGCTATGATTGCGAGTATTTTTCCCACTTAGTATAAGTCAATTTGATTTAATTGGAATCAGAAGACTTCAAAAAGTGAATTTCCGCAGAAGCCTTTCTAATACTTTTACGTAAATCAAAGTAAAAATGTAAAATATCATCTGTAACTCGATTAGTGACTAATAGTGTATTCAAAACAAACTTTGTTTTCCACGTGCATTTAAATTAAATTAATATCTAAATTTACATTTTTTACTATATAAGATGTATTATAAGTCTTCTGCCGCCTTAAATAAGTCAATTAGGTAGTTAGGATATTATAGTCACGAAGAAGTCAGATTCAGGGCTGAAGAAAAGAGACCGTAGAAATAGAAACAGAGAGAAGACAAATCAATGAGGTTGTCCAATGCTTGTTGTAAATAAATAGCGGACATTTCAACCAGGGGAGGCTCTCCAAAATATAACCCTTCAATTTTTAAAATTTTAATTTTAGCTTACGAATGGGGAATTTCGAAAAGAACTAAAGAGAGGAGAGTTTTGAATTGGTTGAATTAAATAAAATTACAATGGGACACCAATAATTTACAGCATAGTATACCTAGTCTTTTGAAATACAGCGTAAGTTTCAAGGTCCACGGTATGTCTGCTGAAAAAATGAAACCCTATCGACAATACCATACATAAACGAACCCTACCATACAGCTTTCCAAGATTACGACCCGTATCAGCCAACTAGGATCATATGACTTATATTATACTATCGGCTTCCAAATGAAAGACTTTTGTAATTGTCTTTCGACAAATTCATAGGTATAGAAATTACACACCCTGACTTTTTTGTAAAATTAATCAATAAACGCAGAATTTTGTGTTATTTTTCAAATTTAATGTTAGATTTTTGTAACACGGTATTAAAATACTCCCGACGTTTTGAAATTTTAAGGATGCTCAGCATCGATGGACAGCACGCCACTGATATAAGTATATATAATTTATTTGCTAGAGAATGTATAGTTTCGACTGTTTGACCATCATCATCAGTCCTTTTAATTATAAATATTTAATCTGTTGTTTCTCATGGGTTCAAATATCCGAATGGATGTAAGTAAATTAGCTTTGTTGTAATAGCAAGCAGGTCACATAACAAACAGATGTGTTCGACAATGTCTACTTTGGGAATCCCTCATACCGTCATTTTAAGACAAAATCAATTTATAAAAATTATAACTAATAATTAAACAATCCCCAAATAAAATAACCTGGTGTGGCCATCCACATGACTTTATACCATACGAAAGAAGCCCCTCTGGACTCATTAGCATTTATTCATATCGCTTCTTTTAAGTATAGGAGGACTATTTTAGGGAAAATAGCTTTCTAGTATTTTTGTTTTTAAATTTTGGATTTTAAATTATTTTTGAATTTGTATGTATTATACGCCTAAGCACAACCAATAAGTGACCTCCATTGGATCGCTTTAGCCAACCAGAGAGATTATGCTGTCGTCATTAAGCGCTTTATAATAGTAAATATTTAATCAAATAATTTATAATCATTTACGAAAGAACCCCCTTAATTTTAGGCCCACTAGCAATTATTCCTTGTAAATATGAGACTTCTTTTTAAATATCATCTTTCTGCCATTCTAATAAATCGCGTTATAGTGAATTCGCGCAAAAGAAGATTGTGTAACAAAAGGACTGCGTGTAATTGCTCTATATATGTATATTTGCATCAACCTCAATGATTTTCTTTATGAATTCACATCTCTGCTATTCTCAGCAAAACAAAGTGTTTTCAATAAGAAATAGGAAAATTAATGTAATAAAGTCTTAAGGATATCGAAATGATTTATCGGATTGTTACCTAATTATTAAACCAGAGGGAAGTTGATTAATCGCACTTATTTGTGAAAACATGAACAAAACCGGATTAGTCAATTGAATTATTATCACTTATTCATATTATGTCCAGGCATGAATGACTCAGGGTTAAGATTTCAAAACTACAGACAAAGAAAATACTAAATGTCAATTATTATTATAAATATTCCATAATAAAGTAAAAATTTTACATCTTAAAAGATAAATAATCCACATGATTTTACCTACTATATACCAGCCAATATATCTTATTTACATCACCTACTATACAACAAATAGGACTTCAGTCTGTTTTTGTATTTGAATTCCAATTCTTTCATAATTAAAAAGGTCGTAGAAAGTCTTTTTCGATGTCAAAAAATTGTTTGTATTTCCAAAACGAAAAACTGATTAGATTTTTAGTTTTCTAGCTTCAGAACTTCCAGTTCCCAAATTGAATAATTCTCCCGAATACCTATGAACGGTTCTAGCTAATGAGCTGAAATATGGCATACAACTTGGTTATAATAAGCTGCAACATGAGTCTAGTTTTTGACGCTGACAAAACTCAAAAACTATTGTTTGAAAAAGTACCCAGTCTTAAAAATGTATTCTTTTTTATTTTCTTGAAAAATAAAATTGAAAATTACTATAATCATGTTTTCTCTTTCAAAATAAAATTCAAAAAAGAACGATTCAAAATAAATAAATAAATAAATAAATAAATAATTAAAAAATTAAAATTTTTACAATTTGCAACCAAAATTTACATATTTTTCCACGAGAAACCAGAAAAGCACGAAAAAATATTCAAACATTGTATATATGGACTATGGACGTATCCCTTTAAACGGTTTAATATCTCGAAAACTAAAAATGCTAGAAACTTTGAAATAGTCCTAAAATAATTGGATATATTGGGCATTAAAAGAAGCCATTTTTGTCCAAGGGTTAAGAAAAATCACGATTTTTTTTTGTTTTTCACAAAAATAGTAAAATATTAGTTTTTCGCAAAAGTAGAAAAATATTGGTTTTTCACAAAAATAGAAAAATATTGGTTTTTCGCAAAAATAGAAAAGTATTGGTTTTCACAAAAATAGTAAAATATTGGTTTTTCACAAAAATAGTAAAATATTGGTTTTTCGCAAAAATAGAAAAATATTGGTTTTTCACAAAAATAGTAAAATATTGGTTTTTCGGAAAAATAGAAAAGTACTTATTGGTTTTTCACCAAAATAGAAAAATATTGGTTTTTCACAAAAATAGAAAAGTACTTATTGGTTTTTCACCAAAATAGAAAAATATTGGTTTTTCACAAAAATAGAAAAATATTGGTTTTTCACAAAAATAGTAAAATATTGGTTTTTCACAAAAATAGTAAAATATTGGTTTTTCGCAAAAATAGAAAAGTATTGGTATTTCACCAAAATAGAAAAATATTGGTTTTTTACCAAAATAGAAAAATATTGGGTTTTCACAAAAATAGAAAAATATTGGTCTTTCACAAAAATAGTAAAATATTGGTTTTTCGCAAAAATAGAAAAAATATTGGTTTTTCACAAAAATAGAAAAATATTGGTTTTTCACAAAAATAGAAAAATATTGGGTTTTCACAAAAATAGAAAATATTGGTTTTTCACAAAAATAGTAAAATATTGGTTTTTTTCGAGGCCCATTCAATGAAAATTGCTGAAATTTCTAGTTCTATATTTTATACGTTTCTTGTATCTAAAATTATCTCTATTTAGTAAGGGGGTAAAGTGCATTCAGCGTTTTTTTTATTTATTTTTTATTTTAGACAAAACTCCGTTACATTTTATCGAGCTTTGATGTAACTTTCCAATCATTTAGAACTAATGGTGTTTGTCAAATCCCTAATTGGCTTATGGTAAAAAATGACGTTACACTTAAGTAATATCAGTATATAAAAATTGTTGAGGGTTTTTTTTCTAATTTTGTTTTGAAATCTTATGTTTTTTTTTTTTAACTAAAGCTAACTTGAAATTTCCAAAAATCTGATTTGATTTTCTTCTGCAGAATAAGAATAGTTCCCTAAATACCAAAAATAAAAATATCAAAATTGTTACAAATTCAGTAGCTTAAATATATATATCTAAAAAGTGATTTAGCTATAAAATATACATAGGTTTGAAATCGATTTGACCTAGAAAGACAAGAAAGCACACTGATAAAAAGATAATATGATTATTTATATATCGAATAAAGTTTATTCACTTTTTTTTTAATCATTTGATAAAATCAGCGATGCATTTATGGAAATGTTTGATTTGGATTGTGTGTTATCAATTGGACACTAACACTGCTCACCTGATAATCTGAACAGGCTTATAAAAAATATATATTATTTTATCGTATATTATGCACTTATATATTAAAACTATTATAATTGATAGCTATAAATTACTAGTATTAAAGAGGGTTTAGCAATGAAGATCCTGAGCAGGCTTACTTTCGTTTTCTGGCAGAAACACTATTTGTTATACAAAATTTAATTAAATGACGAATTGGTGAAAAGACTGTCCAAGAATAATGAAAACCACAAATTTCGAATAAAATAATTTATTAGAACGTAATTTTCACCCTATTCAAAAAAAAATCGACTTTTCGGAGACCATTAACATCAACATAATATTCTGACTGGCAAACTCTAACACAAATCAAGTAAAAGTACTGTTAAGGGAGTTCGAGTCTGCTTATCTATCTTGTTGATCTTCGAAAAAATCTTTTGTATTTCTCCAGACTGACAACGTCTGCATACCAAACTTTTTAATAAAAAAATTGTTAATAATGAGGTTAATTTCGAATAAAAATCTTTGTTTTGATAATATCAATAAAAATAATATTGAGATAATTTTTTCTCAGAGTTATTAGTGCTTTTGTCATATTCTATTGGCTGCAAACTACTTTTTATTTTTACATTTATGAATAACTAATTAACTAGACTGTCAAATCTATTGAAAAATAATCATTCGATTCATAAACGTTGAATTATTGATCTGTATAAATTTGTTGAAAATGGTATAATTTGTATAGAAGTTATAGCCCTTTTAAAAGCTCGGTCCATTTACTTCCATGCTAAAAGGACAATTTTCAATAATTTATTTCTCGGTAATGAGACAGACGATCAACTTCACATTTCGGTAATAAATATTTAATGCATCAATGATTCGATGGTAAAAATTTGAGAATTTTCTTATGAAAATGATAAACAGTCCCGAATCATTTTAAAATAGATAAGGATGTCCATTTTAACTCATGAAGAAACAGAGTAAACAACCATTTGCCAACTGATATAATTAAACAATTATTAAACCAATTATTTTACATTAATTAATGTATACATTGTATTTTTTGCTTCGATTCCGGAGATTACTTCTCCACCATCGAGTGTCCTTATTCATCTTTAGTCCTTGTTTTTAATAGGAGGAAAAATCTAATTAGATAAAAAAAACCTCTTTTCCGATAATTATTTCAATTCCATTATTCCCCAATCAAGTCGATTGGTTTCAATTTCCATCCTCTCCTCCCTTTTCCCCATAATTAAACAAATACCTAATCTTGATATATAAAAATATTTGTAATGAATTATTAGCGAGTTTTAAAATTACAATAAAAAAGCAATTAATTAATATTGGAAAATTTTAAAATTATTTTATCATGACAAAGTCTTAGAATATCAATATAATCATAAAAAAATGATTTTTGCGATATCCTAAAATCTAATCATTTTCCCCACCGACTTCATATCTACGACTTTTTCATTCTTGACTTATCGTCAATATCGAAATTCTGACACATATATATAGTAGACAGAAAAAATAATACTTGAAAATGATTTTTCAATACAATGAACTAAGTAATTATGGGGTAGTATTTTAATGATTTCGCTTTTCATTTAAAATGGAAAAATTTAACATTTTTCTTCTGTTATATCAATTAATAACTGTAGTTTGGATTATTAGTTATTGTTAAATATCTCTGTATGTTGAATCCATATTCATATTCTTTGTTGCATTTAGCTGAGCAAGAGGATTATTTTACATACAATAATTGTAAATTGTATATTAAGAGTTAAACAAGCAAGATTCGCTGACCCAAATCTTGTTCTTATTTGATGCCACCAGTTATTCAGTTGAGCAGATCATTATTTGCAAGATTTTTGGTACCGAAATCTTTCTTAAAACAAAATGAACAATATAATGATTTATTTATTTATTATAATAAGGAGTGTTTCTATATTAGCCATTCAGGTCTTTTTCTACACCTGGGTGAACTATGATAAAAAATAATACTAGCTAAAAAAAAGTTATTCTGTAAGATATGCTCTGATGCTATTGTTACTCGATACGCTCGGCGACCATAGCTTGTGATTACACCCAAAATTTGCAATTCTTTTTTGTTTATCGTGTTTAGAAATATCTGAAACGTGGAGAAGGATGATTTTGTGCCTGTCAAACTGTCTGTATTAAGATACCCTAGCAAGAACTAAAGAATCTTAGAAAGTTAGTTCTGGTGCTAAAATGTTTCTGTTTACAAAACGAGGAGTTGGTTAGATTTTGGGTTCTTTAATTTCAGAGTTTCCGGTTCTAAAATACAGGAAATATTCGAATTTTAAATGGGTAGCCACAGATCAACTGAGGCTATGAGCTGGGATTCAGTAGAGAACAAGGAATTAATCATCTACACCTAACAGCTACATGTTTAAACTTTCTAGCTCAAAATATTGATTAAAATTAATAGAAAAAGTACCAAGCTTTAAAAAATTTGCTAAATTTTATTAGAACCCATGCATTAATATACGTATAGTAGATATTTATTAAATAAGCTGACGTGTTCTGATGTGGCCATCCACTTGACTTTACCATTATTTATATTCATGTATGGAGGGGGGTTAGTTTTTGCATTTTTAGACTTCTGGAGTCTCACTGATTATGTATACAAAATTTGGTTGAGTTTGCTCAAATGGCCTAGATTTTTAATTTTTAACCCCCCCCCCCTTCCACCCTCCTTAATTTTGGGTCGATATGCACCAAAATCTAATCAGCTCTTAATCTCAATGGACCAAAACTACCTGAGAAATTGGGTTTTGATATTCACACTAGTTTTTGAGTTAGCTCTTCCACAAAAATTTGGTAACGTACAGACTAACAACCAGACAACCAGACAGACTAACAGACATTTTGACAAAACAATTATTATCTCAAAAAATATAATATTTTCGTTGTTCACTTATTAGAGCTTTTTTGTAGACCGAAAATCAAAATAGTTTCAACCGTTTTTGAGATATTTCGAAAAAAAGAAGCGAAAAAACCACTTTTTTCATGCACGATTACACTTGATACCCTGTATGTTAAAGTAAAAGGGTGTGAAAAGCGGAAATGTATCTTCGATGGACTTTTATAGATTAATAGAGCTAATAATTTTTTTTTACTTCTTATTCTTCCAGAAGATGGATTAATAATAGCCCGAAATATAATAAAACTTAAAATATATTTGTTTTATTTAGGCGAAATCTACCTTGTAATTTAATCAACACTTAATAGAGCTAATGTCGAATCTATCTGCACCTGGCAAAGTCTGCATGCCGGGCGGCTCTAGTATTGATTCACCCGATTTTTTTTCATATTTTAAATAAAAATGTCTGAAAATGTTTGTTTTTCTAATACGGAGAACTTTTTAGATTTTGAGCTCTCTATCTTAAGAATTTATGGTGCAGAAAATATATTTTGGATTATTTTAATGAGATTTTAAGGCGTGGTGACGATATAGGGTCATATAAACAAAAGTATTTTTTTTTTAATTTCAATTAAATAAATAATCTAATCACATTATTTATTTTAAGGCCAACTAATTGTTTTTTTTTTATTAATTTATATATTAAAATTAATTAAGGAATTAAATTTATCCCGAATTAATATAATTAGAGAATCAATTTTTTTTTTTGGCTTTTCGGCCTTTCTAGCCATAAGCCCAATTACGATACTAGCTATATTTTTTTTTTTTTTTTTTAATTTGTCTCGACCCCCGGGGGTCAGATTTTGGACCGGCTGCCTCGAGTCGGATTCGAACCCGGGTCCCCTGGTTAGCTCGCTGTCACGCTACCGCCTAGCCTACCGACCCCCCCCCCAGAGAATCAATTTTTATTAGTACCTATAGGTATTATATTTATTTAGTAAAAAAGTGTATTGATTGTGATTATATAAATAAATACTAATCTTTTATTAAAAAAACAAACGGCAAACGCTAATTAGAAAACTAAAAGTTTCGGAAGAAATTTTCCCTTTATCATTGAAAATTTTAACAAATTTGAAAAAATAGTTGCTTTATATTTATTTCTTATTGGAAGTATTTTTTAAATATGGTAACATTTCCATATGTAGATAAATGGAGAACCTCTCCCGAAATGTTTGGTATTCAAATAACGTTCTAAGATTGTTTTTTAAAGGAGTATAAGAAGTTTTTTTATTAATATTTATTTAGCTATTTTTTTTACTTGGGTGGTTTTAACCGGAGGGCGTACCGAGTTTTTTAAGTTTTCTCTTTTTCATTCATTTTAAATAATAAATCGTTCCTGAATTGAAGCCAGGATTGATAAAGTGACTCAGCTAAGATTCAGAATAACTGAATCAGTAAAATGATCCATCTCTTAGTTATTAAATCTTGAACTAAACTGATCAAATAAGTTAAAACTCATTTTTTCTGAGTCATACAAATTGACTCATTCTATCTATCGGATCATGAGCTCTTTGCCTGGATCCAATCCAGTGTGGCAAGATAATGAAAAGCTCTTAACAAGTGTTAAATACAAAATAAGGCAAATTTGGATCTTATTTAGTGTGAGAAATTTAATTACAATTGATTCTCACATTTAGTTAATTTTTAACGTTTTTACAAATAATATTTACTATTAAATAACTAGATTAACTCTACTAATAATAGGTATATAATTTAAAAAGATTTAAAATGAATTGAAAAATATAATATACCATATAAATAAAAAAATAAAACATTTTCGTTGTAATTATATAATCGATTGATAATATGTAAGTTTGTAAATTTACAATATCCTGTAATTAAAATATCTTTTGCGAATCCATGTCATTAAATCTTATATAAAAGTAATTCGCAAAATAAATATAGATAATTAATGGCATGTAACATGCAAAGTAGACTAAAAGCTAAAGAATAATAATAATAAGATAGAGCAGCGGTTCTCAACTTTTTTTAAACTCATCCAAAATAAAATTTCGAAATTTCGAGTGTCATTAACAAAAATATTTATATTCCTTATAAAATTACCCTTATCCTCTTAAATAATATCTTCTTGAATATAAAGAAAATTAAAATACCACGAATTATTTTTGAGGCCCCTCAGAATATTAAAATAAAAATTATTATAAATTTAAAATAAATAGACTTCAAGCAAAAGACCCACTCTTTTATTGTCCCTTCTAATTTATAAAAATTCTGCTTACTCTCGGCAAAAAGAACCTTTCAATTTAAAAATCAATTTGTTAACTTGATATATTTATATATGCGATTTATTCGCCATCTCTTAATGAAAGAATCAATTAATTTTATTTTTAACTCTTATCTTGATTAGCAGAGAAATTTTCATTTTTTTTTGCTTAGCGGAAAAATTTGAGATATATTTATATTATCAGGGTGGGACATTTTGAAAGACTATTTTTCTTTTTTGAGTCTCGCGTATTTCATGTTTTAAGAACTCGGTAGAAATTTTAGTTCGATAAAAAATTTTGATAAAAATGTGGTCTACGGTCAGTGACGTCACATGGAAACTTAGAACCAATTTGTTTTTTTATCTAATCAAACCTAGATCTAGATAAAACCGAACCGCATCTTACCCTAAACTATAGCTAAACCAAAAATTTTTAGAGGTCGCTCAAGAATTTTGAAAATCTCAAAAATGTAAACAAAAAAATTAAATTTTTCCTTTTTCGAAAATTTTTATTTTCTATACTCAATAAAAATAACCACCAGAAAATTTAAGCTCAAAATATGAATTTTTAGAGGTCGCTCAAGAATTTTGAAAATTTTTTAGTGATTCCTGTTTGACGTTTTCGAGCAATCTTTAAATATTAATATTTAGGCTTGATTTTTTGTTTTACTATGAAACAAAAATAGAGGTAGAAACACAAAAAATAATAATAATAATAAAAATGGTATTAAAATACATATATTAATTCTCATAATGCCATCTCTAGCTATTTAATTTTTTTTTTACTATCAAATAAAAAATATGTTGTAAATTTAAATATTTCACTCAAAGATTTAAATCTTAATTTGTAAAATTTTGCAGTCTATTGATCTTTAATTTTAAAATTTAAACACATAACCAAGCCATATTACTTTTATAAAGATGGTCGAGTTTTTTGAATTTTGATTTTCTTCAAATGACTTTAAAAGTCTACTTCTACCACCAATTTGAACTCTTATATCAATTCGTTAAAAGTCGTTCCATTGCAATTAAAAATTCGAAACATTCAGCGATCTTATTTTTAAAATATATTGGGAGGGATATCTCAGAGGGTGCCCAATAGTCCGGATTGATAATTTTTACACTCTGGTTCAATTTCCGAGGGGGGTGAAAACAATCCTTCTGACATATAATTAAAAAAATCCATTCTATCTCGGATCTAGTAGATGACAATCTCTTCTTTAGTAAAGTAAAGAAAATTTTTGAAAAAATTTTTTAGAAACTTTTTAAAATATAAAATACTAGGTATGTTTCACATAATTAAAAGATCAGATGCTTGTTTAGCACGACTCTATATATATTTTGGGGTATAAGCCCATCTTAAGGAGTTCACAAAAGGACACTGGAGAGTAAAAGTAAACAAAATTTTCTTTACTTTATTTAATAAATCGTATGTTTCCTATATTTGATTCAATCGCGAATCGAATGCAGATGTTTTTGGTCAAATATTAAGTGAAAATAATATCTGAACTTATATAATTCTAACTTGAAATAATGAAGTTAAAAAAATTTATAATTTTCTCATAAATATATTAACATATTAATGAGAATTGTTTTGATCGCGCTTTTTTAAAAAAGATATATATCGCGAGACTACTGCAGGTTGAAGCTATTGGCGTCTGCTGAGTCTTAAGTCTGAACCAAGAGAGAATGAAAAAAGATATGATCCATTTAGCTATAATCCAACGTCATTATTGCGTTTAGCCCGCTCAGCAGACTCCAATAGCTTCAACCAGAAGTAGTCTCGCGATATATATCTTGTTCAAAAAGCGCGATCAAAACAATTCTCATTAATATGTTAATTATTCTTAAATATATTAATGAGAAAATTAAAAAAAAAACTTTATTTAATATGTTTCACCAAGAACCTACACCATTCTCTCTTAACAAAATCTTCTTTAGTAGTTTTCCCATTTATATGCCACCGGTTAAGAACCGCTGCGATAGAGGCTAGAGGAAGAGATGGTCAATTGTATTAATGAAGTGTTTTCCCTTTCTCTGTTTGTCTGATTAGAATTCCGGCACCATTTCGGATGCCATAGTGGAATTTCGACAAGGAGGCACAACCGGCAGTGGGGGAGGAAGTTGCGGTGTCTGCAGTGGTTGTGGAGGAGCAGGGGGCCATCATCATCATCGGCATGCGACCACAAGTCTGCACAGGGCAGCATCAGCGGCTAGATACAAACCAGAGGTGAGTGACATCCTCAGCCAGCTAGCTAGTGTTTACAAATGTGTCAGAGATTCTCCTTAAGTAGTGATTATTACTACGCAAATCACGACACAAAGCCTTTCCGTCCACCCTCTCAGTTAATCACCATGAACTGGAGTGGTTTTGTCCATTTCGCAAATGTTAGTTTGACGATTTGGTTGTAAAATGTTTTAAAAAATAACCCCCCTTTTGAGTAATTAATGTCTGTTTCTCGAATACAAAATATCCTTTTCGAAATCTAGGGAGAATTCATATTATAATAGGTTATAACTTAAAACTAGGGTTCGGATTTTGCATATAATGCAGGTTTTTCCCTTGATTGCAATCCTTCTAATCTTTTATATCTGGGCGTTTTAGGGTATCAGGACTCACCCAGAGAAATCTTATTTTGCATATAAACGCATATTTTAGAGTTTAAGTGCATATTTTGCATATTTAGCGATTTAAGCTTGGAGATTTGTGTGATTTTTGTCCCATGTTTGTTGACTTATCAAAAAAATAATTGAAGAAAATTTTAGAGACAGAGAGGGAAGGCCACAGATTTCAAACCTTTTTTTGACCCCCCACCCCCACCCTTCTCACTGTCAAGTGTAAGTCTTATCAAATATTTATATGTGATCTTAACCTATAAATAGTGTAGTTATTTTTTTTTTACTTTTCTTGAGTAATTAATACTTGGAGAAGATGCCGTGCACCGTGCATTTTACCCCTTCTAAAGTTGCTGCCCTTAAATACCTTCCCACGGGGTCTTGTGATGTGGAAAGACAAATTTCCAAGTTAAAATTAACTTTAACAGACAATAGATGTAGATTTAATGTAAGTAACTTAGAAATGTGTTTGATTATACAGAGCAATAAATCTATTGACTATTTCTTCTATTACCCGTTCCTTGAGTCGATTTAAAGCTATCAAGCACTAGATATTATGGGTATATAATGCATATTTTAAGTGCATATTTTCTTTTAAAATGCATATTTTTAGAGCATATTTTGGCCTTTTTAAATGCATATTTTGCTGTTTTTTAGTGCATATCGACCGAACCTTACTTATAACTTATAAATAAATAAATTATTTTATACAACATTCTTCAAATATTTATTAGAGCCGTTTGTATGTCAGTTGGTGAACTCTTTTTAACCGTTGGCAAAGGGTAAATGGCTGGGATGGCCAATCAGATGAAAGTGCCTGTCATCAGAAACAGAGTTTACCGACCGACATACAACCGGCCCCAAACGACAGGGGCGTACCTAGGTAACCAAATGCTCTTGTGCAAAAAAAAATAAAAAAAAAGGGCCCCTATCTAAACTGGTTACGTTTTATCAAGCAAAAATATTAATATATTATATAAATACTTTAAAGTACAAAACTACTTTATCGTTGTCACAGAGTTTAGCAACTGCCGGAGAATAGCGTTTCTCTAGTAAAAAGGTAGTGTATTTAAAAACTAATTTTTGATATTATATTCAAAAATTCAATTTCAATCTAAAAATTATTTAAGTATTTTGATTCTTCAATGTTTATATAAACTATTATCTGCAAGGTCCGTCTTCGGCGGTCCTCTTGCTAGCCAGGGGGTAGCCCCTGGCTACGTCCCCCTGGGCCCCGCACCCTGCTAACACCCCCACTTACGCACACAGTTTTTGCATTTCCACACTTCTAGTGGCCCACAGATTATGTATACAAATTTGGTTGAGTTTGCTCCAAGGGCAAGAATTTACATTTTTCACCCCCCCCCTCCCCTTTTCAAACAAAAGTTGTCAGAAATCACATACCCTACAACTTTTCTCATAACAAAATTTGCCGTAGAGTTAATAGTTTAGGTGTTATTTGATCATTTCCATTAGTGCGCCCTCCAAACCCCTTTTGGGGTCAAAATATCAAAACGTTATATAGCAATAAACGTAAGTTAGAAGACATCTCATCCAAATAATAATTTCATAATAATCTCTTTAGCTGTTTTTACGTGAATCGTGAGCAACTTTTTGTGTAATCCACGGAAACAGACAGACAGAGATTTTGGACAGGAATTTTGTTGAGGGTGTTTTTGTTCATAACTTTGCTTCAAACGTTTGCAACCAATGTACAGACAAAATCTTAATTTTATATATATATATATATATATATCAATATGAAGTAAATAAGATTTTTCATTGAACTTGAAATTGAGGGTCCGAGGACCCTCCTGAGCTGAGGGCCTCGTTGCACCCTCCGATAGCCACTGCCAAGATTCAGAAGAAATTCTCAATTTATCAATGGAAATTTGAAAAAATAGTTTCTTTAAAGAAAATGAAATATAAAGCAACACCAAACAAATAAGTAAACAATGATACAATGGTCTTAGAGATGAAATTACTTTTAATAAGAAAATATGTGTGAGTCTCATCCGGGAAGTGAAACTTGTAGATGTTATTTGTACATAACGGCCAAAAAGTTTATTCCCCTTAAAAAATCACACTCCAGGGACATTTCTATATAGCTTACAAATTTTTTATGTAAACTTTTAAATATTTTTTTGGGGGCGTTAAATATTACCTATATATTTATGTTATGTTATTTTTAAATATATTATTATTACATATTTTTAAATTAAAATACTGGCTCTATCCAAGAGTTGTCTTTTTAAAAAAATTTCCATCTAATTTTCAAAAAATGACATACTCAAATTCTTTATATTTAAAATATACTAAAGGGTTCTTCACCGAAAACTTTTTTCAGCCAAGGCAGAATTTTTCAGATCATTTCTTAAATGAATGAAGTAAAATTTCCTTGCTTTTATTATATCTATATGACGGAGGCAATTAATTTCTATGGTAAGCTAACAGCCCGGATAGCAACGTTAGCGCTTGGGTTCGATCCCAAGGGGATGAAACCCTCTGACATACAATATATACATAATTATTATTAAGATAATTTTCACTAAGATCACATTGTCTCTAAAATGTAAATTCTTTTTTTAATTATATTTAATTAAAGATTTGAGCATCTTATTTTTGAAAAGAGTTGGAATGTTTTTCAAAAATGAGTTCGGGTTCAGATTAACAAATCAATTTTAAACGAGAAAGAATTTAATTTTTAGGACAGAATCTAAGATTTTAATAGAAATATTATTAAATTGCGATATCAGAGGGGATTCATCCCCCAGGAGTCGAACCCGAGAACTAACATGCTTTTCGGGCAGTCAGCTCACACCATCGAGACAAAAAACTCTCTCTGAATCGCAATATTTGATATAAACATAGAAATTCTTCACTCCATTAATTTATAACGGAAATTAAAAAATTTAGCTTAAAATGAAAAAAAGTTTTTCATACAAGTCTTCCTATTTTAATATAAAAGTAAAGATTTAAGCATCTTATTTTTAAAAAGTGTTGGAATGTTTTTCAAAAATGAGCTCGGGTTCAGATTAACAAATCAATTTTAAACGAGAAAGAATTTTAAGCTAAATTTTTTAATTTCCGTTATATATTGATGGAGTGAAGAATTTCTATGCTTATATCAAATATTGCAATTCAGAGAGAGTTTTTTGTCTCGAGGGTGTGAGCTGACTGCCCGGAAAGCAAGTTAGTTCTCAGGTTCGACTCCTGGGGGATAAATCCCTCTGATATCGCAATTTAATAATATTTCTGTTAAAATCTTAGATTCTGTCCTAAAAATTAAATTCTTTTTTATTATATTTAATGTTTAGTTTATTTTTATTCAGAATTTAACACTAAGAATTTCTATTTTTCGATTACCCGTATTTATCAAATAATTAAATTTTATAATTTTTCTCATTAATATATCAAAGAATAATTGATAAATCAATGAGAATTGTTTTTGACCGCGCTCATTTGAAAAAGATATTTATCGCGAGACTACTGCGGATCATTATCTCAATCATTATTTCAAGTTAGAAATATATAAGTTCAGATTTTATTTTCACTCAATATTTGACAAAAATTCCCTACATTTGATTCGCGATTGAAACAAATGTAGAAAACATTCGGTTTATCAAATAATTGTTCCTTGGCCCAAAATAGCTTCAACAATTATTTAATTTCTATTTGCATTGGCAAAGTCTTTTTTCAAATTACTTTCTTGGCAATAGTTAAGGTATTATTATATTATTATTATTATTATATTCATGAGCAAATGGTTATAAATTGTCGTATGTTTATTTTGTAGATAAAATAGCCATTAGATAGTTCAATTTTCGTTACACCCTGAGGTATATAGGTCCCTTAAAAATGAAAACCAACAGACCAGGAGAGTAATATATATTTGCAAACGTGTTTGTCATTTAGAGATATGTCGTTTAAATCTAAATAATTCCGCTTTATATATATGTAAGGTGGACTCACCTGCTTTGTCGAATGTGAGTGAACTCTTGGCGTAGTAACACGGCGTAGTAGTCTGCAAAAAAAAAAATCATTAGAGAAAATTGCATTTATTTTAGATGCTTATTTTTATGAGGTAATTTATTAAAAATATCGAACATTTATTGGGAGTCAAAATTAGTTAGGAAGAAAATATAAAATATCGAAACGTTGTTGTTTTCACAAGGGGAATTCACGGGAAATTTTCTATATATACATTACTTAATAAATAATTAAAAGATATGTAATCATCATTTTAAGTAAAATTAATCGAAAAATATTTCTAATATCAAAATATGGCTTATACATTTGTAACCTGGAAGATTTGCTTCCAAAATGTGTATATTCAGAGTGGCCCATAAATCACGGTACTATTTAAAAATAGAATCATTTGATATTATTATTATTATTATCTATTTATCATTTTTATATGAAAATATAACATTGTGAAAAAAGATAAATATATAATGTTAAAGGGTTCACCTCCCGAGTTAGCCAAGCGGATTGCTACTTTTGGCATTAGGTTCAGTTCTCGAGGGGTGGAAACAACATTTCTGAATTATAATTAAAAATAATCTATATCATCTCTGATCTAATAGATCGGGGCTGTCCAGCCTGTGGCCCGCGGGCCGCGTGCGTCCAAGCACTGCAATTAGTGTGGCCCAAAATAAATTCATAAACTTCCTTAAAACATTGAGATTTATATGTAGAGATATATTTATTACCTTTTTCAAAATATGAATGTACATTTGTACAATATGTGAAGCTTTTTTCAAGAATAAAATTCACTAAAAGCAAAGTTATAAGCTCAAATATATATAAGATAAAAAAATAATTAACTTTCGAATATTTAAAAATTCTTCTTCTTCCCATATTTTCATTTTCTAAAATATTTATTATTTCAGTAATTTATATGCTACAAGACTGAACAAGTCTAATAGATATCATTCTAGTAAAAGGAGACAAGGAATTGGGGTTTTCTAGAACAATCACAATTAATTGATAATTTCTCGCCAGGGCTAAAACTTGTCAGGACTTGTCTTTGCACCTTCTTACATGTCAATAGATAATGGATAATCAAGGATTATTTATCCGTGACCCTTTTAAAAAATAAATTATCATTCCTCATATTCTTCTCTAATCTCATTCGATTTAAACCAGGGCTGTTCAATCCGTGACCCAATATCATAAAATTTCTTAAAAAATTGAAATTTATATGTGTAGATACTGTAAAACACACAACAATTTGGCCTGATAATTTTTTTTTCTCTAAAACAAGAAATCTGAAAATCGACTGTTGAAGTTTTCGAAAAATAAAAGTGCTAATTTTAAATTTTGAATCTAAAACTAGATTTCAAGATTTTCGAAAAAAATAATCATCATTTTGTTCTTTCTATTTTCGACTCCATTTTCATTAGAAATAAATTTTCTACTTGCAAACTTTGTGATTGAATGTTCTGGAACCACAATTAGATACCGATCTGAAAGAAAAATTGAATATTGTCTATTTATTAGAATTTTATATTAATTATCTATCCAGGAAAAAATATAAACAAATAATAATACATAATATCACTTTCTGTAAGTATGTAGGTATGTATTTATATATAGGAGAAACTATTTTCAAGTATAAAGTTTACAAAAATTAAAATTAAAAGCTCGCAATGAGCTAAAAAAAATAATAAACTTCTTATTTCTACATTATTAACTACCTTTTTTGCATAACAAATATCAATAGAATTATAATATTTTATCCGCGGACCGAGACAATTTTTTTCTTCAAATGTGGTCCGTGTAAGCCAAAAGGTTGGACAACCCTGTAATAGATGACAACCTCTTGTAATTTTTTAGGAATTTAAAATCTATTTCTATCGGTAATTTGAACTCTTCTACTCAAATATTTATTTATTATGCTTGCAATTCGTTATATAAGTCCAAATCTCACTTATAATATTAATATGCATAATTTGCCCCCTTGTAATATTTTGCCCTTCAATTTCGTATTCCAAACAATTTCTTTCAACTTTTCCTCTTCCCTATCTAACCAGGATATTAGGTATCTTATTTAATAAAAAGATTAAATCTTAACTATATATAATTAATATAGAGTTAACCTGAAGCTTCTTAATTGTGTGGGTGGAGTCAAGCGAAAGTTCCATTTGAGATCATAGAATAACATTTTAAATAAATATTTGTTCTCTTCTTTTTCCAAGACATTATTAGTGTCATTTTTATTAAGTTTACATTCTCAATGTGTCAATTAAAATATACTACTTTAAACAGTTATTTTTATTTTACTTTCTATAACCTAAATAGACTCCTTTCTTTTCTATTATACTAAAGAATAGAAAAGTATGTATATAATTTATTTTAGTTACGAGAAATTTACTTGATACGCCCGGAAGGCAATTGATATTGAATTCAGTCTACATTGTTTTTATGTTCATTGTGTTTAAAAATGTTTAAAACGTGAAGAAAAATCATTTTCAAACATGAATCGTGTGTGTCCCGTGTGCAGTGGCGGATTTAGCACTTGAGAAGCCTCCAGGCGCAATTCAATTTCGAGGCCCCTCCTCAAAATATTTTAACTATTATCTATTTATTTTCCGCTACCTAGGAAGTAAAATAACATGGGATGGGAGAGCGAAAACGAAATTAAATCAAGAATTGCCCAAGCAAAAATGGGGTTTAATTCAAAACAAAAACTACTATGCTCCTCCTCAATCAGCTTAGAAAACAGGAAGTTGCTATTGAAGACATATGTATGGAGCATAGCCATGTACGGGTGTGAAACCTGGACAATTAGAAAAGCGGAGAGAAAGAGATTAGAGGCTTTCGAAATGTGGTGCTACAGAAGAATGATGAATATCAAATGGATGGATAAAATTACAAATGAAGAAGTTCTTGGAAGAATCGGAGAAAAAAGAACCTTGTGGAAGAGTCTGAAGAAGAGAAGAGGTCAGATGATGGGGCACACACTGAGACATGGGGGACTGCTTAGGGATATCTTGGAGGGGAGGTGGGAAAGAAAAGGGGAAGGGAAGACCCAGATTAGAATATTTCAACCAAATAATTGGGGATATGGGATGCCAGACATTTAGAGAGGTCAAACAGCTGGCGGGGGACAGAGTCGAGTGGAGACGGATTGTTGCATCAAACCAGTCTTAGGACTGTATACCCGATGATGATGATGATGATATCTATTTATTTATACTTAGTATAATCGGCTTGCGCGACGACACGGACGTTATTTTTTTAATTTTACAATACACTAATAGTTCATGATAAATAAAATTTATTAAAATTAGGGAATTTTAATTATTATTTTAACCCTAGAACGCACAATCTTTTTCACATACACAAAACCGTGAGCCGGACCTGTCACCCCCACTATATTTTTAATTGGTTTATAACACATTTTTCAATAATTATATTCATGTTATTTTTATTAATTTATATCAAGACTAGCTGCAAGGCCCGCCTTCGGCGACCCTCTTGCTAACCAGGTGGCTATGACCCTGGACCCCCTGAATCCCCCGTACACCACCCCCCGTTATGCCCACTGGACCCCCGCACCCCACTACTGCACCCCACCCACCCTCGTCCCCACAGTTGTTGCATTTCTAGCTTTCTAGTGGCCCACAGATTATGTGTACAAAATTTGGTTGAGTTTGCTCCAATAGCAAGAATTTACATTTTTTGACCCTCCTCTCCATTTTGGGTGGTTAGTTTTTGCATTTCTACCTCTCTAAAGACCCACTAGAGTTAATACTTTAGGAGTTATTTGATAATTTCCATTCGTACGCCCCCCCCCAAACCCCTTTTTGGGATCAAAATATTAAAACGTTATTTACCAATAAACTTAAGTTAAAAGTCATCTGATGCAAATATGAAATTTAATAATGTTCCCTTAACCGTTTTTACGTGAATCGTGAGCAACTTTTCGCGGAAACCACCTAAACATACATACAGACAGACATTACTTTTGTTGAGGGTGTTTTCGTTCATAACTCTTACCAAAATTTGGCGTGATTTGGACCAATATACAGACAAAACCTTAATTTTATAAATATAGATTTATAAAAAAATAATAGATCAATACTGTTTTACCGTTTTTATGTATTTTTTACTATGCCTATTTTGCTCTAAAAAAAATAATGAAAAATTGTACAAAGTCATGAGCCGAGCCTGTTAGTTCCACTATATATAGGTTTATTGGTTAAAAATACACCGTTTATGCGTTCTAGGGTTAAGCTCACTAATAGTTCATAATAAATAAAATTTATTAAAATTAGAAAATTAAAATTGCTTGTGTTATATATTTTCACAATAATTAAATTAAATATTTTTTCTAGTCTTTGGCGCTGAATTGACCAAAAACCAAACGAAAACCTCTATAATGAATTCTCTTTGATTTGGGAAAAATAAATCCTTAACCAGAAGGCGCTGCTGACTATAAAAGCCACTGACCTTTTCGAGATATATCTGAATATTTTATAATGGCATTCTATTCCAAACTGAAGATGCCCTTTTAATGAGTCAGATTTTATTTCCTGACTAAACTCTATTATTATTCCGGTCTGGATGTTATTTTTACGCCTAATCAATTTTTCACACTTTACAAGTCCAAAATTTAAATACACTTTCCAGCCCTGGCGGCAGACTTTGTGTAGGCACTATGAGTAATTTACAGAGGAACCTCACTATACGTCCTTAATCCGTTCCAGATCCTTAGCCTTAAATCATACAGGACGGATATCAAACGAATTTTTCCCATAAGAAATCAAAAGAAAATTAATAATCCGTTTCCATTAAAATAATTCTAATGTTATTGGCATATAAAACATTTGATGGGGTTCTAGAAAATAATTCAAACCCTGTTTATATAGCTGTTAAAGTTTATATTATTGTGATTAAATTTATTAAGGGTTGAATTTTGTTTAAACCACACATAATTAATTATAATGAGCACGAACAAATAATACAACTACGACGTTTCGATCAAATTATTCTGCGATCATTCTCAAGTATGAGAATTAGGGTGGACCTTAGCTATACCTGGTGTGAAATTTTTTTTCCAAAAAATCTTTTAAATCATGCCCAATAGCTTCAGCAGCTGTTGCTATAATTCGAACTGTCACTCACTTTGAAATTGTCGAGGGTCGCTACAAGTTTTGAAGTAATCAGTTCTTTTTGAGCACTTCTTCTTTTTGGGTTACTTGGGCCAGGTTCATCCTCGAATACAATACTGCCTTCTTCATCCGGGTTCTGTCTCTCTTCTTCAGGGGATGTTGATGACGACTGCACTTCTACAGTTTCTTCTAAAATTAAACATTATACAAACTTTTTTAAAATTAATAAAAACAGTTAAAAATAAATTATTCTCTATTCATTAGACTTTCGCTGACCATTCAGAGAGAGTTTAGAGTTCACAGAGAAGAGAGAAAAAGACGTGTTTTGAGAAGAAAACATTAATATATTATTAATATAAATTGATTGATTAATAATATTAATATATTTAAATATATAATTAATGATATTATAGCGTAGAATCGCTACATTTTCATATTTTCTCGATGTACGCCTAGGGGGTAGGCAACGCGCCATAATATTCAATTCACTTGATTTTTTTTCTTTTCATTTGCTGTATGTGTTTTAATAATGACGGAATATCGAAAGTAAGGGCGGGATTTCACAAAATAATGTTTATTAACTACATTGCCATCGATGTTTTTATTTTTTGTTTCAATTTAACGACGTATAACAAAATATAGTAACAGAATAAAGCGAAATTCCCAAAATTTGGGATTTTCAAATGAGATGCGCCACCTCAAAGGGTTCTCGGATCGATCTCAAATTTTATACATATTATTTTCTTATCCAACCTCACAATTTTAGGGGGCGTCCCGGGAAAAATTTCATGGTCGAAAAATAAGGTCCACCCTAATAGGCATCCACCTCGATTTTAGGTTAACTGAATTTACTGCGTCATTTTTGAGAGGGATCGCAGGATAATTCGATCGAAACGTCGTAGTTGTATTATATTATTTGTTCATGTTCAATAAATAATTAAAATTAATAATGTTGATTTAAATAAAATTTAAACCCTTAATTTAAACAGTGCTTGATACTAAAATATATAAATACAAAAAGCAAATTATTTCTAAATCTTTTCTGTTTCTTCTTCCTACTCTGGGCCCGGCTCAGGTTTGAAGTTTACTAAAAGTCTCTCCAAAGAACTTTCTTCTTCTGCCTTCCCCTTAGGATGTTTCGGAAATGTGAGCTTGTCTGAACTTTCCAGACAATGCTATTGCAGCTTGTTTGGGCTTTTGTAGGGGCTCTCTTCAAAGTTTTTGACATCCATTCATTTGTCAAAGATTTCCTTCATAAAGAGAAATCAATTAGGTTGTTTTCTGCTTAATGCAAATAAGGCTAGCCACACACAGTCGATTTTCAGTCGACCCAACAATTTGGTTAAGTTGGTTTAAAATCGTGATGCATTATCAATTTATAACCAACTCTAATTAACTAACTAAGCTCGATCTTTTTATCATAAGTGCTCATCGATTACTTTTGATTAAATAATCGAGTTGATCTGCAGTTGTGTTGTGTATGCACCTATATTAAACTTAATATATTTATGTCCATCAACTAAACTATCTCTCGATTGAAAATCGACTGTGTGTGCCTAGCCTAAACGTATATTTACAATTATACATATAGGTATCAAATGTAAATAAATAAACAATATATATATATATATATATATATAATATATATCGTGTTGTTTATTTTTTTTTTTTTTACAATTTCAAAATCCATTGATAAAGGAAGAAATTCTGCCAAAACATTTGGTTTTATATATTAACCGTTTTAAAAATTCTGTATTTATTTTATATATACCTTTGGTATATGTATATTTATATGCATCAGGCAGAGGACAACTTCATTGATTTATCTTTATGAATTAACAACTCCTGCCCAAATAAGATATTTTCAATTAAAGATTTCCTTGATTATTCACTCGATCGAGGACGTAAACGCGTACAATTTTACGCACGTAAGTCTTATAAAAAAAAATTTCCTCCTCCAAACAGGACGTACCTATATCAAATGGATTTATTTTACATCGGACGTTTACCGAGATTTCACTGTAGAATAGAGTAATCAAATAAATATTATATAATTTTAATCGGACCATTCTATATTACGTTTAACTAATAACATAGAGATTAAAACTAGGCATAGAATAAAATAAATGTTTTTAACATTGATTGATTTGAATTTTTGATTTGCATTGAATGAAATTCACGTCATACAGGTTAATTGTGTTATCTAGAAAGAATGAAATTTGTTAATAGGCCCCTCACGACCTTCGCTTGTCAGTCCGTGTACGAACTTATGACGTAGATTATATGTGAAGACGCAAATATGATTAATTATTAAAAGAAAAAAAATATTTTAATTTAAATAAAAAACTGATGATATCTAAAGCTCTTGAAATATTTGCCGAAAATCCCAGGAGCTAGTTAACGTCAATGTAAATGTATTATTCAGTAGTCTTATTTATACATATGTACAATATTTATTAATTTTTTATACATAATTATTATAGAATTACTCTTGAATCTTATTTATACGTAACTCAATCCAACCCCTTTGATATTAAACCAGATGTCTTATTTGAAATTCAATCACTTTTAAACTAAATTATTATGGAATTACAATTGGACGTGATTTGTACATAGCTCATTTAAAATAGAACCTGATTTATTCATTAATTTTTTTATACTTAATTAATGTATAATTACGATTGATTCTAATATATTATGTATATATTACCTACAAGTTTAATTGAATGTAATGGAAGGCAGCCCAGGGGTAGTGAGGAAAGAAAAAGTTAACAGATAGCCAAATAAGGTGTAATTTATTGGATTCCTTTCAAACCGACTTTTCGGAGGATTCTTCCCTCCTTCTTCAGGAGCTAGTTAACGTGAATGTAAATGTATTATTCGGTAGCCTTACATATATGTACAATATTTATTAATTTTTTATACATAATTATTATAGAACGAGCTTCGAGGGCGTGCCGAAGGCCCTCCGGGCTGGTGCCCTGGCGGGCAGCGTCTCGGTCCAAAAATTTTATTCCTCTTAAAAAACCACACTCCAAATGTATACCTGTAAACTCCCGAAAATACATAGTCTCTTAAAAGTTTCGCCTCATTTTCGTCCTGACACAGCTACAGAAATGAGGCTCTAGATATGAATCTGGAAGTATTTTTTTTCTATAATCTACAGCATTGTGATATTTTTTGTGTGGAAATAGATTTATTTAAATAAGTGGTATCGTGTGAGGAGGAGAATTATATTATATCATTTTTTTAAAATTTGTGATCGATAATCGATATAAGGCTCCAAATATTTAAAAGAGATCAGGTGTTGTTTGTATGACAGGCTGCTCCAGTATTGCAATGAGAAACTCATATGGGCATGCGTGTCTTAAGTCGTTTAATTTTGTAAAAATCAAAAAATAAGAATAACAAAATTTAGATTTTTAAAAAATTATAAAAATAGTGGCAAATTATTAAAAAATAAACAAATAATTTATAAATCAAATAAGATGTGATTGATTTCTTTTTCTGTGCGCAAAGAAAAGCGAATTGAATATTTAATTTTTGAGTGGTGAAGGGGAGGGGGGTAATAATTATCAATATATTTAATGTTTCTTAATTTAAAATCAATTGGAGTCTTTCATTTCGAAATTTGAGTCCAAATTACGATTATATTTCAAATTTTCCGCAAATATACCGATGGCGCTCTCTCTCGTCAGCATTACGTCAGCGTTGCGGCAAATTAATCTAGACAAATATATATATAGTATATTACTCTTGAATCTTATTTATACTTAACTCAACCCCTTTGATATTAGACCAGATGCCTTATTTGAATAACAATCACTTTTAAACTAAATTATTATGGGATTACAATTGGACCTGATTTGTATGTGGCTTTTATATTTTTTAAGGTAGTTGTTTCGCGACAATACTAGCAACAAGTTAATGCTAGAGTATATAGAACAGACAATAAGGATTCATAATTCATAAGCGCAAAACTTTTTGCTGTTTATGTACCACTACTAGCCAATCACGTGCTCGTTTGACAAATCTGACAACATTTTTTTTTTTTTAATGATATTGATGTGAGAAGGAGATACACCAGAAGGTGGATCCCCTAAAGGCCTGTATGGGCTGGCCCCTCCATCGTGAAAAGAACAGAGTAGAAGGAAAAGAAGCCGGGATCACGAGCCAATCTCAGAAACTTAGATACAATTCAATATCCAATTTACTAAGGTTTTAGGGGCTTCGAGCAGTGGTAAATTACTCCGCGCGATAAATTCGGTTAAATTTATCTCCCACTTAATTTTTATTACCAGACCCTATACTTACAGAAAAAATGTCTGGGTATAGCCGGGAATCGAACCCGAGACCTCCGGGTTGCCAGTCAGTTATTCTGACCATTACACCACGGAGGCGGACAAGACAACATTGTCCGAGCATGGATATTTTTTATCATAGAAATTACAGATAAAATACATTATAAAGGTCGATTTATTAAACAATTAAAAGCTGTTGCGACAATGGCTGAACCAAAAAATCTCTCAAAAAAGTACTAAAGTTAATCCACTTTTTAGGTTAAATATATGCGTTCCGACTTTCCGATATCCCGTATAGTGCAATGTATAAGAGTCTGAAAAACTTTATCTTTGTAATTTAATATCTCCGGAACTATAATGTTCATAAATTTCGTTTTGCCACCAATCGATGCAGAAGTATTTAAAAATAATCCTAAGAAACCCATATGGTGAAACAACTACCTTAAATGATTAAAATATTCTGAAATTCTTACTAGATAAACATATATACAAAATGACGTAGGATATTCAGAAAGATTCCTAGCTACGTGTATAATTGAAAAAATTAAAAAAAAATCTTAACTGGTATCCGGAAACTTTTATTAGTCAGAAAGAAAGAAAAAACGGGAAAAATGTCTTAAGTATTTCTGCAATCATTAGTAATACTTATAAGTATATTTAAATGAAGACATAATAATTTTCTTTATACTAATATAAATTTTTAGAATTTATGTCTTTCGAATTTCTTTATGTTGCTTGTATTTGCAGTCTTTGAAATAGAATTCTTTGTACTCTATTAAAGGATATTAATATTAATAAAATCAGATATATAATTAATATCTAAGATAAAAATGTCAAGCTGATAGATAAAACGTTTACGCCTTTTATAGTTAGTGTCATTTTTTTGTCGATGAAAATTAAAATTTAGATTAAATAACTAAAGAAGATGATATTTTTAAATGACATAATATGCGGGCAGAATACTAGGCTGGAACTTTTGATGGAATGAAGAAAAGCTGCTGAGTTGACGGAGGAATCTAATTCAAGGTCTTCTCCAACCAGGAAACTAGAGAATTGATTAATGGGTAAAATTATAAAGATAAATCTTCTGAATCAGGGGATTTCAGATAGGGTATTAAAAAGAGACAATTATAGTTGAATCAGTAGTAATCTCAAGTAAAAATAGCCACCACGTTAATATATAATTCTATAATAATTATTTACGTATAAAAAATTAATTTCTTATTTAAGTAATTTTATAAAAATTACATATGAAATCGAGTTAATTACGAACAAGTCAGGTTCAATCGTATTCTAATAATAATTTAGTTTAAAAAGATTGTTCATCTAACTAGAAACAAGGTGGATTAGATTATTTTTAATTATATTTTGTTAAGGGAGAATGGTGTGGGTTCTTGGTGAAACATTTTAAAAATAAAATAAAGAAAATTTTGAAAAATTGTAAGAAACATTTTTAAAATTTTCTTTACTTTATCTTATATGTCTGAAAAGTTGTTTTCACCTCCTCGGGAATCAAACCCGAGTTTCAAAATTAGCAATCCGGGTCAATTGGCTTCTCTATGAGGTGAACCGCTTTTCTGATATATTATATATCGCGGAAAATATTTCCCTTAAAGATTTAAATCTTCATTTGTAAAATCTTAAGGTCTAGTAATCCTTAATTTAAACACATAGCCATGACATATAGTTAAAAAAAGGACGGTTGAGTATTTCGAATTTTGAATCACAAAGGCTTGACACCTATTAAGTAAACTTTTGTATTCAATTTGGGAAAAGTCATTCCATTGCCCTTCGAATTTAAAAAAAATTTTAAATTCGTAAGACGTAAATTACTAATAGTCCAGTCAACGAAAGGGTTATAGAAAAAAATTGAAGAGGAGAGGATTTGTAGTAGTAGGAGGTAAAAATACTAAAAGTCCCCAGCCCTAGCTACTGGGCTTAGGGGTGGGAGGGGGTGGAAATGTCCAGTTTTTTGGGTTTTCACTTATATCTCAAAATCGGTGAGTCGTAGAATGGCTTGGATCTAAGTTTACATTTAGATTCTCTAGACTGCGTGATTTTACAAATGAAGATTTAAATCTGTGAATGAAAATATTTAGATCGATACATATGTCAGAGTGGTTCACCTTATAGGGCAACCAATTGGCCCGGATTTCTAATTTTGGCACCCAGGAACCCAGGTTTAATTCCCGGTGGGGTAAAAACAACCCTTCTGTCATATAATTAAAAATAATCTATTCCATCTCGGATCTACTAGATGATCTTTTGTGATATTCTATGAAATTTAACAATTTCAACTCTTCTTTAAAAGAGATTGACTTGGAAATAAAAATATTTCAATATTAAAGTTGTAATACGTACACAATATATATTAAAATCAATCGTAGTTCTACAATAATTACGTATAAAAAATTAATGAATAAATCAGGTTCTATACTAAATGAGCCACGTACAAATCAGATCCAATTGTAATCCCCTGATAATTTATTGAAGGAGACAATAAAAGAGTGTGTCTTCTGCTGGAATTATAAATTTTTAATTTATTTATAACGAGACTATAGTTTCGGGAGCTTTGCCCTCGTCATCGGTCTTTTACAATTGATTCACAGGAATTAATGTATGTAAGTCCTGTGAATCAATTGTAATAGACTGATGACGAGAACAAGCTCCGAAACTATAGTCTCGTTATAAATAAATTAAAAATTTATAATTCCAGCAGAAGACTTTCTTTATTGTCTCCTTCAATTTATAAAAATTCTGCTTCTCTCGGCAAAAAGATACGTTCAACATAATAATTTAGTCAAACTGAAAGTTTTTGCCGAGAGTAGCAGAATTTTTATATATTGAAGGAGACAATAAAAGAGTGTGTCTTCTGCTGGAATTATAAATTTTATTTATTTATAACGAGACTATAGTTTCGAGGGCTTTGCCCTCTTCATCAGTCTATTACAATGTATTCACAGGAATTAATTTATGAATGAAAGTTTTACATTTTTCATGTGTTAAGGTTATAAATTACATAGAGTGGGCTATAGTCTCGTTACTATAGTCTCGTTATAAATAAATAAAATTTATAATTCCAGCAGAAGACACACTCTTTTATTGTCTCCTTCAATAATAATTTAGTTTAAAAGTGATTGATTTTCAAATAGGGCATCTGGTTTGAAATCAAAGTGTTTGAGTTACGTATAAATAAGATTCAAGAGTAATTATATAATAATTATGTATAAAAAATTAATAAATATTGTACATATGTACTTATAAGGCTACTTAATAATAAATTTACATTCACGTTAACTAACTCCTGGGATTTTCGCCAAAATTTCAAGAGCTTTAGATAGATTATGTAATTATAAATTTTATATGTATTTATTTTGAAAATATATAATATATATTGCTCATTTAATAAGATGAGATTTCGTTTGATCAAATGTATGTGTGTGTGGGTGATAACGGTCATCTCCTTTGATAAGCCTGCTCTTGACACATACGTAAATGGATTCCAGGGAAACAATTCACAGTTAGCCATTAAGCCCGTGTCTGTTAATAGCGTCCAACTTTCTTTTCTCTAAAATCATTTTCAATATATGACTAAGATGAGAGTGGACGAATTTCACAATAGAGTAAACACATCTATCTATATGACTCGGATATTTAGCCATTGATTCATAGACTGATGTTTTAAATTAGATTCACTCTGAGTAACAAAAATCTCCGCATTCTCAAGAGTTTATTTTTATTATTATTTTTAGATAGATTAAAAAATAATATGACACCTCAAAATATCCGGAAAATGATCGAAATTATTTTAATAAAAATATCTAGAACTTTTCCACATTTTACCAAATCCCTTAGCGAAACACGAGGCTGCTAAGGGATTATTCATTATTCGGTATGCCCGGGAGGCAGGCTTAAGTCACAATATTTGGGATTCTACTGTGGAGAACTAAGTAGATTTTATGCTCATTGCTCTGATCTTTGAGTTCAAAAATGACAACCATCTATGTATCTATATCTATCTAATCCATTATGATAATCGGCTTGCGCGTCGAGGCCGACGTGATTTTTTTTAATTTGAAAACCCACTAATGATTCATAACAAATAACATTTGGCTCTAGGAAAATTCATCGACCACAATTCATCGACGATAATTTATCGAAAATGTCGATGAGCTGCTGATCGACTACCAATATGCATGGTCTAGTGCCTATTTGTGAATTGCCTAGTCGATGAATTTTCCGGGTCCCATAACTTTTATTAAAATTAGGAAATTTAAATTATTATTATAAAACCCACTACTGAGTCCAGGGGGCATAACCACCTGGCAGCAAGATGCCCGCTGATGGCGGGTTTCGCAACTGGTATACATAATATATATTTTTAATCATGTTTTGGGCGATTTTAAGACGTTGTTAAGCTAAAAGCATAAGCAAATTTTTTCACTTTCAATTTAATAATTATTCAATTTATTTATTTTAAAACTCTTTAATAGCTCGATCGGAATATTATTATTATTAAAAAATAAGAAATTGTAATTATGACAAAATAAATAAATAGTACCTATAGTTTATTATATTAAATAATATATACTAAAAAAATAGTTATAGGTTATAGTAGTAATTCGCTATTTTATCAAGGGAAGGACTTTAAAAACTCAGCTAAAACAAACTATCTTAAGAATGTGGGTTTTGTACTAGTAAAAAAAATCCATGGTATTATTTAAAAAAATAACATCAGTTTGGTTTTAGACAAAAAATCATAATTGATTTTTAAATTCTGAAAATTTAAAATTTTAAAATCTCAAAAAGTCGATAAAATCTGAGGTGTTTGAGAATTTTTTTTCATGTCAGAAGTCGAACTTTATCGCCAATCTAGCTTTCAGGGTAAATGGCCTTTCCATAACGAAGAGAACCTTCTGACATACACTACACCTTATCCAAGGGTATTCAGAAAACCCCTATTGAATTTTCAATTGAATATTAGAAAAACTCAATTATATTTCAGTAAATAAACTGAAGAGGAACTGAGTAGTGCATATCACATGACTCTCCTTTACGAATATCAAAAAGTCTGCAGTGTTTTGTTCCGACCACATTACTTTCACTTACCATTACTAAATATTATTTATTTTGGTGTCCATCACATTACTTTCACTTACCAACATTAAATATTTTGCCGTATTTCAATTATACATATAATATTATGTTCATTTTCCGAAATAAAATTGTAAAAGGTATAAGTATGATTTAAACAAAGAAATTTCATTCAAATTTAAAAAGTAAAATTTTGCTATCTACAATTTTCTTTGAGATTTTTAAATTTTAAATTTTTTGCATAATTATAACTTTTAAAGTAAGTTAAATATAAGTATCTGTTAATCATCATTAATTATAATATATATAGTAGGCAGGGGTGCTAGATTCATGACCCCCTTCCCCCAGTTTCATGAAAAATACCACCCCTCTCTCATTTTATTCACTTCCAAAAAATTAGAAGAGCTTTTTAAACCTTTTGTTGAAGTTATAAAACTTGACCGCTTTTATTTTTACCATATAATGCTAAAATGTAACAATTTTCAACCCCCCCCCCAGAAATTTCAATGACACAATCTGCGTCTTCCTCCCCCCTGGGCACCCCTGATATAGATAATTATGTTTATGGACAGAACCCTCGATATAAGCCTGACTCTTACTTTTTCGGGTTTTTTTTAAAACCTCACCTATAAATAATGGTTACCATAACTATTTAACTGTTAATTTTCCATGTGATTTGTTTCCTTATAAAATATTTCAAGAGACGTTCTTGTCAAAAAAGATAACCGTCATCGCACACACACACACTTGAAGTTTTGATTCTTTTTTTTTATAAGAAAAGATGATGATTCAATTTCTGATAACAAGAACTTATCAAAGAGACAAAAGAAGATTGTTATCAACAACAGGGCTTGCAAAAACAACAACAACAACCATGTCAGTTGGCCTCTCTTGAGAGAGAAGAGCGAACAGCTGGCTGGCTGGCTGGGTCCTCGCGACCTACAAACCTCAACCTGAACCTGAAAGTAGCATTTTTCGTATTAGATACTCAGCGCTTAAGTGAAAGTACAGTTGTACTGTTGTTATTAGGCTATCTGTCATAAATGCTAAAACACTTGATTCACGAATACCGCCCCGGGTACCGTTCGCTTCCGGTGATAATTAACTAAAACAGAACAATATCATTTTGTTGCAATGGAAAAGTAAAGAAATAAATAAACGATAATAAATAAACAAACATTACCGAGGAAAAGTAGGATACTATACAAAAATATTATAAATTCAATTTTTTACTTAGAACTACGAGTTGCAAACTAACATGGGGTATAAAGTTTAGGGAAAGCGGTGTTGGTTTTTAGTGAAACATATTAAACACAGGAATTATTTAACGGATTATAGTGGTATAGTTATATTCAGTTTTCTGTTAAACCTCCTGATGAAGGTTTCATAGCCCGAAATATGTATAGAGATAAATAAAAAAAATCTCCAAAATAATTTAAAAGATTTTTTAATTTTATTTCCACTTTGTGAAACACCACTATAATCCGTTAAATAATTCCTGTGTAACAGGGGATGTTTCTAAACTATTGCATTAAAATTATTATATGATTTTACTATAAAAAATGGGATGTCCGCCGTCAAATTTTTTAGAAATATTTCATACCAGTATTGTAATCTTACAAAATATTTTTTAGTAATAGGTATCTAATTAATACAATAAAAAAGTAAAGTTACTATTTATTTTTGTATTTTTCCAATTCCTTAATGTGATTTTACCAATATAAACAATATAGTATTAAAGAAATCGTAGGGAGTTGGACAAGACTTTAAATTAAATTAAATGCAAGTTTTGATTAAATATGCCATACGTTTCGTTGCTGTTTTGCAACTTCTTCAGTGGCTTAAACTTATTTGTCTGGATTTTTTACTAAGAGAAAAAACATTTCAAACAGTATTCTTTTTTCTATCACAATTCATTCAATCTATCAAATAACATAAAATATTAACCTTTTAAACAAAGTAATTGTTTAAAAGGTTAATATTTTATGTTGGACTTTAAACAAAGTAATTGTTTAAAAGGTTAATATTTTATGTTATTTGATAGATTGAATGAATTGTGATAGAAAAAAGAATACTGTTTGAAATGTTTTTCAAAACTTGCATTTAATTTAATTTAAAGTCTTGTCCAACTCCCTACGATTCCTTTAATTATTAATCATGGACACGAATAATGAAATATTATAATATAGTATTTTTTTTTACTATACGCAATCTTGTAAATTTCCTATCTATTTTTATTGTAAACATATAGTAAATTTACAATTTATTTTTCACAGAGTATCACAATCTCTTTTTACTTTGTGGTAGATCATGGGTCTAGTAATTAAAATTTTTATATAGCTACCACAAATATATATTTCGTATGTATTCAAGATTCGGGTCCCAAAACAACAAGTTTCTAGATCCCTTATGAATATAATAATAGTTAATTTATGAAAAACACGGCGTAAGATCTCTCGGGCAGGTATTCTCTCCTGGTTGCCTACCCAGCAGGCTGTATTCAAAGCAAACAACTTGAATTTTGGCCCTCAGGCATCTGCATTTGCTCATAATTGAATACATTAATTTTGCCTTTGCTGACAATGGCATATAGTAGGTATACTCCCTCAAGGAGGATATTAATTGGTGAATGTAATTAATTTCACTATCCAAAACACATCTTTTTGTCTAAAACGTTAGACCTGTTTCTGGAATATTTGATATTTCTAAAATAGCCATCAGTTTACCTATATCAGATCTAGTTACTTTATTCATAGAGTACCATAGATACGTAAAGTATTGGAATCAGTGTCGCGGCAAGAACTACTTCAAAGGGTCCTCGGGTAAAGTCTATGGAACCCATGGTCTCACTCAAAGTCACAAATTGTAATATTCATTTAGGTTGAATTTTAGCAGGTGACGGTTTTGCCAAAAATTACATGGGGTCTCGCCCAGAGGCCAAAAAGTGCCATTTTTTCATTTAGTCCCTGGGGATATAAGGATGGTTGGATGTTAGCCTTTTTTTCGTCGACAATTTTTTCCACACCGTTCAACCGATTGAAATGAAATTGAAAATTTACCATAACTTTAACAAAATGAAGCCGTGTTTATTTTTTAGTACATATCCGACCACAAACATGAGAACTTTATTCTAGTACATTTTTTTTTCTTCAAGTATCTTGACGACTTCAAAAAAGTTATATAAAGATTTTATTAAAATTACATTTTAAAGTACTTTACTCTACAGTAATCCAAACACTTTACAAAAAGACCAAATTCTCTTTATCTGATTAATAATAACGGAATAAACATATTAATATTCAAAAATGTATGAATAAAGTCTAGCAGCGATTCGTGGTAGTTTATTTACTTAATTATTAAAGAATGTCAATTAAACTAGATTTATTTATTTATTTTCTATTCTTAATTGTTATAGAAATTACTTAAAAATAACTTAAAATCTTTTAGAGCCATATTTACTCAAGGATTAAAGTTGGACATATCTATAGGTATAATCTTCCTTGTATTAAGTATATGAGATTATGATTAAATTACAATTGAACTTGATTTAAAAGTAATTTAATCGATATTATGTATACGTGAGACGTCTAATTTCTTTTCGATCGTAATTATTTTAATACAAACTTGTTTGAAACAGATCTGGACATGTATTTCACACCCATGCAATCTCTTAGCTTTAAAGGAAGAGAGATCATTTTATCCGCACCCTTTTTAGTAATTACCCCCGATTAGATTCTAATAAAATAATCGCTCACTCGCATATTTTTTAATTAACAAAAACGCCTTTATAAGTAATTACTAAATAATAAACTTAAATATAAATTGTTCATTTATGGCTATATTATTATTTTATCACCTTAAAATCTATATCAAATTATTGTTATCAGAAGTGCGGAAGCTATAGATTACCCAAGATCTACTGAATTTCTCGGTATTATAAATACAAACATTTTAGCATAAGAACGAACTTTCTACGTCTTTTTATTTTTATTTTTTTTTTTATTTTTTTTTATTGTTAAGGATAAATAAATTGAATTTGCTTCTTTCCAGTAATTTATTTTGTTATTCAAATGGTTAATCCAAATATTTCGAGAGCGTTCTCAGCATCTCTTCCTCAGTGGAAACTGTGGGACCACACAATAGGCAAGTGGTCCCACAGTTTCCCACTGAAAAGATGCTGAGAACTCTCTCGGAAATATTTGGATTAACCATTTGAATAACAAAATAAATTACTGGAAAGAAGCAAATTCAATTTTTTTATTTTATTTATTTATTTATTAAATAAATAAAATAAATATTGTTAAGATATCTCGTTGGTAGATATACGATATGACACAAACACAGACACACCGACAGAAAATAGCATGGTTGAAAATTATTTTTCTTCACATTCTATACATTTTTAAACACAATGAGCATAAAAAAAAATTTGAAAATTTTTACGAGAATTAAATACTAGTCTCTCTCCTGCCTCTTGATCGCACTGAGTAATAATTTATATTATAAGTGAACCTAAAATATAGATAACTAGCTGCTCCAGGCGTGCCTTCGGCACACCTTCTGCCCTAGGACTTGCAGGCGGGTCGCCCTGGCGGGCAGCGTCTCAAGACGGACAAATTTTTTTAAATATTTATTTAACGCATTGGCTAAGCACGATCGCTATCTGACCAATCAGAATCGTTCTAATAATTTAACGCCTTTGCCATTGGCTATGCACTGGCCAATCAGATCGTTTGGATCATACAAACATATATATACACACTTTTCCAATTTAGATAGATAGATAGATAGATATAATACACTAATTAATTTCACTATGAATGGCTATGAAACCAATCGAAGAACATTTCTAATCTTTTTATATAGATAACTTATATTGAATTGCATTGTATCTGATTTATACGTAATTCAATATTTAAACACAGCTGGGTCCATATCTTTTCTTATTTCTCTTTTAAAGGACACAAATCTCGTTAGAGAAATCATGAGGTCAGCAATTAAGATCGAAATATTGATATTATCATTCATAATATTTAAATAATAATAGTAATAATAATTTCAAACTTTATCCAATTATTATGTATATCTGCGTATGCAAATATAACAATTTATATTCATTAGGTTGGAATGAAATTAAAAATTAAATTTATATCTTCCTTCGTTTTGAGAAAGTTTTTTTGATTTTTTTTTTTTTTTGAAATATTTACTGATTTAGATTTCTAAAGTTTTATAGGATTTATTTATTTATTTTAAACTAACGATTATAAACAAAAAAGTAGAACATGGAAGAAAGTAAAAAAAAAGGTAAATTGAAAATTAATTTATGGTTATTAAAGTATAATTAAATGAAATTTCACCAAAATCATATTCTACTTTATAAGGAATAAATTAAAGTTTGTATCTTTTGCTTAAAGATGAACCAATTATATTCTACTCAAAAGAAGTCAATTAATTTGTGTCTTTGACTGAATTTTTACTTTATCCAATGCAAAGCATGGGTAAAGTATTGCAATCGCTCTCGGGGCAAGCGTGGCTTCAAAGGGTCCTCAGGTAAAGACTACGGAACCCATGGACTAAATTAAAGTCACAAATTGTAGTATTCAATTAGGTTGAATTTTAGCACGTGACGGTTTTGCCAAAAATTACATGGGGTCTCGTCGAGAGGCCAAAAAGTGCCATTTTTTCATTTAGTGCGTGCGGATGTATGTATGTATGTATGGATGGATGTATGTTATCGTTTTTTGGCCCACGATTTTTTCCACACCGTTGCACCGATTGAAATGAAATTGAAAACCTAGCATTCTTTGAACAAAATGAAGCGCTGATTAGATTTTGGTACATATCGACCCACAAACATTAGTACTTTATTTCAGTACTTTTTTAGTTTTTTCTAAATATCTTGAAAATGACTTAACCAATTTTGATGAAATTTAATATCCTAATTAAGTACCTTGGGGACCACAAAAAAGGATAAATAAAGTTTTTAGTAAAATTATATTTTAAAGTACTTTACTCTAGAGTAAGAGAGTACTTTTTAATTTTTTTAATTCTTTAAAATTTATTCATTTGAACCTTTTAATATAGCTCATTTAGCCTTGCTTAAATAAGAATGGATAGGCTTCTCTCTGTGAAATGCTAAAAATTTGGGAGGAAATTTTATAAGTAACCATAGCAACTGCGTTGTTTTCTTATCCCTTACCTTTTGCAGAAGACATAGAGGAACCGACTTTAAACCAAAAATAGCGATTGATTCTCATCAAATACTTGAGGAATAACCATTCTATATTGGATTTTTGACGTTTCGGTTTTTATTGGTGACCATTGCTGAGGACATAGATGAATCGACTTTAAACCAAAAATAGCGATTGATTCTCATCAAATACTTGAGGAATAACCATTCTATATTGGATTTTTGACGTTTCGGTTTTTATTGGTGACCATTGCTGAGGACATAGATGAATCGACTTTAAACCAAAAATAGCGATTGATTCTCATCAAATACTTGAGGAATAACCATTCTATATTGGATTTTTGACGTTTCGGTTTTTATTGGTGACCATTGCTGAGGACATAGATGAATCGACTTTAAACCAAAAATAGCGATTGATTCTCATCAAATACTTGAGGAATAACCATTCTATATTGGATTTTTGACGTTTCGGTATTTATTGGTGACCATTGCTGAAGACATAGAGAAATCGACTTTAAACCAAAAATAGCGATTGATTCTCATCAAATACTTGAGGAATAACCATTCTATATTGGATTTTTGACGTTTCGGTTTTTATTGGTAACCATTGCTGAAGACATAGAGGAATCGACTTTAATCAAAAATAGCGATTGATTCTCATATAGTACTTGAGGAATAACCATTCTATATTGGATTTTTGACGTTTCGGTTTTATTGGTCACCATTTCTGAAGACATAGAGGAATCGACTTTAAACCAAAAATAGCGATTGAGTCTCATCAAATACTTGAGAAATAACCATTCTATATTGGATTTTTGACGTTTCGGTTTTAATTGGTAACCATTGCTGAAGACATAGAGGTATCGACTTTAAACCAAAAATAGCGATTGATTCTCATCTAGTACTTGAGGAATAACCATTTTATATTGGATTTTGAGGTTTCGGTTTTTATTGATAACCATTGCTGAAGACATGGAGGAATCGACTTAAAATCAAAAATAGCCATCGATTCTCATCTAATACTTGAGGAATAACAATTCTACATTAGGTTTTTGACGTTTCGATTATTATTGGTAACCAGTGCTGAAGACATGGAGGAATCGACTTAAAATCAAAAATAACGGTCGATTCATATCCAATATACTAGAGGAACAACCTTATTGCAGTCCATTTTTGATGTTTTGACTATTCAATGGCAACCTCTACTGATAACGTGGAAGAATAGAATCTTAAAATCAAAAAGACTAAAATCTTTTTGGTAAACAACTCCATGCTTGAGTTGTTTGCCATAAGAGAATTTAGTCTTTTTGATTTTAAGTCCATTCTTCCACGTTTTCAGTAAAGAGGCTGCCATTAATAGTCAAAAACATCAAAAATGGAATTCGAATAAGGTTCCTCTAGTATTAGATAAGAATCGATCGTTATTTTTGATTTTAGAGTCGAATTCCTCCATGCCTTCAGCAATGGTTACCAATAATAATCGAAACGTCAAAAGCCTAATGTAGAATTGTTATTCCTCGAGTATCAGATGAGAATCGACGGCTGATTTTTGATCAAGTCGATTCACTCCGTGTCTTTCAGCAATGGTTACCAATAAACCGAAATGTCAAAAATCAAACGTAGAATGGTTATCTCCTCAACTATTAAATGAGAATTATTTTTTGAATTAATGTCAATATGAACTACAAATTGCAAGTGAAATGTGATTAATAATAAAGGAATTTCAAACATATTAATATTTCAAATGAATTTGGATAAAGTTTAGCAACGATCCGTTGCAGTTTATTTTAAATATCCATGTAAAAGAAAAATTCACGCGTTAATGAAAATTATATGTCAGAAGGGCTGTTTTCAGCCCCCTCGGGAATGGAATTCTAGTGCAAAAATTAGCAATCTGGCTAATCTGTGGGGTAATTAGAAATACTCCATTTCATCTCGGATCTAGTAGATGACAACCTCTATTGTGATTTTCTTAGAAATTTAAAGTCTACATCCATCGGCAACTTAAAATTTTATATGGTAATTAGTTATTCTTAGATTTTTTAAAAATTCAAATTTTAAAGTGATAAAACAAAGAAAGCAATCTAAAATCTCGGTTTCATTTATTTGTCATGATTTATCCAAAACTACTGGAGTTAAAATTTTGTATGTATGTTACTTTTAAGGACCTTAGAAGTTTTTAGAGAGATTTTTTAAAAATTCAAATTTTAAAGTGATAAAGCAAAAGAAAAAACTCTAAAATCTAGGTTCATTTTAATGCTAATACTGAGGCTAGAAATTTAAAATTCTAGGTAGATATAAATTACTTTTAAGGACCTTAGATGCTGGCAAAAAGATTTTTTGAAAATTGAAATTTTAAAGTGAAAAATAAAGAAAATAAATCTAAATTCACGGTTTTATTTATTTATATAACCAGATAAAAAGCCCTCCTTCCAGAGTGGGTTTTAAAATAATAATTAAAATTTCCTAATTTTAATAAATTTTATTTGTCATGAACTATTAGTGAGTTTTAAAATTAAAAAAATCATTTTGGCCTTGTGGCGCAAGCCGATTATTATTAATTTAGATGTTTTTCTCCGGAACTACTGAGGTTAGAAATTCAAAATCTGTATATATAGATCACTTTTAAGGACCATAGATGCTGAGAAAGAGGTTTTTAAAAAATTTAAATTTTAAATTGATAAAACAAAGAAAAAATCTCTAAAATCCAGATTCATTAATGATATCGTAATTTCTCCAAAACTACTCGAGCATGAAAGTTAAAATTTTGTATACAGGCTACTTTTAAGGACCTTTAAATCCTACTTAAGAGATTTTTAAAAATTTTAATTTTAAATTGATAAAACAAAAGAAAAAATCTCTAAAATCTAGATTCATTAATGATATCGTAATTTCTCCAAAACTACTCGAGCATGAAAGTTGAAATTTTGTATACAGGCTACTTTTAAGGACCTTTAAATGCTAATTAAGAGATTTTTAAAAATTCTAATTTTCAATGGATAAAACAAAGAAAAAATTCTAAAATTACGGTTTCATTTATTTATATAATTATTTCTCCAAAACTACAGAGAACTATAAATTTGAAATTTTGTATACAGGCTACTTTTTATGACCTAAGATGCTTTAAAAGAGATTTTTTAAATTCAAAGTGATAATACAAAGAACTCTTCCAAATTGAACTATCAAAATCGTTCTTATTTGTATTATATCGTATAATATACGTATATACTATATTTAGTGTTTATTTCAGATAATGGATTAAAACATTTTTTTGGGTTGCAAAATTCAATAGATTATAATCTTCGATCGGCTCTTTTGCAAAAATGATTAAAAACCATTAGTTTATATAGATAACCTCAATACTTTGTTTACAATGCGGAAATTAATTTGATATGAAAAGTAACATTTTCACAAAATATTTATTAAAAGGTAATTGCAAAATTAAAATACTTGCAAAATTGTATTTAATTTATATTGTATACGATATATTAGGAAACTGTGATCAGTCATTGATAATTTCATTAAATTGCGTTGGCTAATCGTATAACATTTCAAACAAATGATTCAATTTAATACGATAGAGAGTGAGCTTTCAGCTGAACAAGGTTTGTTTTGAATTAATTCCGGGATGAATCATCATCGTGCATTAAGACCCTCTATTTTTGTTAGTTTATAATCTTCTCTTACACTAAAGATAATCTATTTCTAAAAACAACACTTGGATCTTATTAAATGAAGACAAAAAATAAAAGACAAAGCGAGCAGTTAGTTAACAAGGATATTGTCTTGGCGAGACCACGTGGTCTATGTCTGTCTGTCTGCGCGCCCGCTGGCAAGGAATTACTCACGCAATCATAGTCAATTATGGCTATTATACAATATCAGATGTAATATATTTATATAAAAGAAAAATTCAAAAAGAAAATTCATAAAGATAAATCAATGAGGTTGTCCTCTGCTTGATGCAAATAAACATATTATATCAAATATAAATATGTATCTATACATATTAGGGTGGTCCTTATTTTGGGAATTTTCGAATTTTCACGCCGAAAAGGGCTCATATGGTTCGAAATAAATAAAAAAAAAAATATCCCCTAAGTTTTAAGTCTTTATCTCAATTAGAACTTGTGCCCCCAGCGATCTGTTTCTCATCTAAATAACATGAGGTTGTTGGCATTAAAACATCAATTTTTTTATTCCGGCCAAAGTAATGGTTCAAAAATTTTGAAACTCTGTAGACTTTTTTCTTATAATACTAGCTATCCATCAGAATTATTACAGATTTTCAGCTATTATAGTTTTGGAGTTACAGCTAGATAAATTACTGCTATATCTTGATGTTACTAAGCGGTTGTATGTCAGTAAAAGTAAATGCGCTTTTACCACTAACAAATAGATGGATGTGTGAGTGACTGGGATGGCCAATCAGATGACAGGCTCTGAAAGTTCCTGTCATCTGATTGGCTATCCCAGTGCCTCCATTTACCATTTACCGCTTGGTTAGTGGTAAAAGCATTTACTTTGCGACATACAAACGGCCTAAGTTATAGACTCCAAAATTATAATAGCTAAAAATCTGTAATAATTCTGATGAATAGCCAGTATTATAAGGATAAAGTCTTCAGAGTTTCAAATTTTTTGAACCATTACTTTGGCCAGAATAAAATTGATCTTTCAATGGCAAAAACCCCATATTATTTAGATGGGAAACTTACAACGCTGGGGGCATAGGTTATAATTGAGATAGAGACTTGAAACTTGGGGGATATTTTTTTTATTTATTTCGAAGCATATGAGCCCTTGTCAGCGTAAAAATTCGAAAATTCCCAAAAGAAGGATCACCCTAATACATATATATAATTTATTTGTTTGAGACTAAAGTTTCGAAGGTTTGACATTTATCATCAAACTTTTTAATTATAAATATTTGATCTGTTATTTCTCAAGCGTTCAAATACATTATTGGATTCATTTTAGATTTATATTAGGTTAATTCAATTTTTTCCTAGTAGTCGACGAATTCGTTTATTCAGTGACTGCTTACTAGTACTAAAAAACGAATTTATCTAAATCCAATCGGGTTATTTGAACCCATGAGAAATAACAGATCAAATATTTCTTTATTAAAAAGACTGATGATATGCTAAAGGTCAAACCTTCGAAACTATAATCTCAAACAAATAAATTATATGCTATATATTATATAGGTATATATCAGTGGCGGACGGTGACTTTTCAACCAGAGGATACTATCCAAAAAAATACCCTTCATTTTTTTAAAATTTTCTTTTATTATTTGCTTATTTTTTGCAAATTTCATCAACTACAGCATTATAGAATTTTTCGTTCAAATTTATAATTTTTTTATGACATACGGTTGAAAATACTCTAAATGTTTAGAAATTTATGGGATGCGCCGCATCTACAGCATCCATGGACCGCACTCCACTGGTACATATTTATAATCGTTAAATATATGTGTATATGTTTAATTGCATCAAGCAGAGGCTAACCTCATTGATTTCTATTTATGAATCAACAACTCTGCTACTTACGGCAAATCAAAATCTTTTCCAAAAGAAAATTAACTATACTGTGCATATCTTATGACTTTCGATTACCCTTGTGAAATAATAAACCAGCATTTAAATTCAATAATTAAATATAAATGTTATGTTCGATAAATAAATAAGAAATAATAAAAATATATTAATAAAAAAAACTTGAAACAGCATTTTATTTCAAAATACGCTAAAAAGCAGAAAATTTTGTTTGCAACTCGAAAAATAAGCTTATATTAAAACATGACTAAAAATAAAAGCATAGGCGCTAGTTTAATAAAATAGCCAATCTTTTTTATTTTGTACTATTAAATGAGCAATTCTTGTATTTATTTTATATAAAATCGGCTTCTCGAAAACCGGTCTAATGATTTCGATAATATTCATGGATAAGGGAATTTTTGGGTCGGGAAATCGATCTGTGTCAGGGTCTCATCTTCAGATAATTCTAATTTGATAGGTTTTTTCTTAATTAAAATAATAATTGATTTTAATGAATTGGCTAAGGGGCTAGCTATAGGAAAAAGTTTAAATATCGTAAAAGTTATCTCTTATTTAATATTTTATTTTAAGCAGACGTAATCGTTATTTTACACGTTTCGAGCGCTACACCGCTGCTTTTCAATAGTGCACGTAAGCTGGAAAAGATCAGTTCATGTTTAAATTTTGTTTTAAACTTTTTATAATAAATTTTTTAAATGGTGGAATTGTGAAGTTTATATAGTACTCAATTCCACAATTTAAAGGTTTTAGGTGAAACATGATGTTAGTTAATAGAGTAAAGGGTGTGTAGTTTCACAGTGAATGAAATAAAACTCAAAGAGGTTTATACAAACTCAATATATTTCGGATTATTAGTCCATCATCAGGAGTTTACAAGTTAATACTTAGTAATGTAAAGGGTAAGTATTAACTTGTAAGCTCCTGATGATGAACTAATAATCCGAAATATATTGAGTTTGTATAAACCTCTTTGAGTTTTATTTCATTCACTGAGAAACTACACCCTTACTCTATTAACTGATCTTTACCAGCTTACGTACACTGATGAAGAGCAGCGGTGTAGCGCTCGAAACGTGTAAAATATCGATTTCGTCTGCTTAAAATAAAGTATTAAATAAGAGATAACTTTTATTTCAACTTATTCCCATAACTGGCCCCTTAGTCAATTCATAAAATAAAATAGGGCCACCAAACACGGTTCTATTTAAATATAATTATTGATAATAAAAATTTATATATTTTTCTCGAAAATGGAACTATACGATTTTGATTAAAGAAAAATTATTAGCCATTTTCGAAGACGAGGAAATTGGAAAAAATCAATTTGGGATTTTTGTTAGTTTTCAAAACAATCGGTATCATTATTATCTATTTTCAAAATATTTATATGCTTATAGTAGCTTTAGAAATCTTAGATAAAGAAACTATACCATATTTCAAATTTTCCATTAATAAAGAGAGAAGTACTCACGAAACGATTGCATATTTAATAAATGTTTTGGGATTGTTTTTATAAAAGATTTGTATTTATTTAATACAAGATACAATCAATGAATTTATCAAGTCAAGGAGTCTCTCACTGTTTTTTTGATTTATATAATACAGTTGACATTATTAAGGAGGACTTCCTGGGAACTCGAGAATTTTCGTCATTAAAAAAGACAATTGTCATATTGACCAATCTTTTTAAAATTTAGGTTAAATGAATGAGTAACCTAATATCTAATCAGAATAAGGATTTCTCAAATAACTCTTGTGAACGTTAAATGAAAGAGAAGAGATTAATTCTCTTAAGAGAGTAAATGCTGAAAATGGATCATTATGAAAAATTGAAAAGATTTTGTTTTGTCTAGAGTAGTAGAGTTGTTGATTCATAAAGAGAAATCACTGAGGTTGTTCTCTGCTTAATAAACATATAGGTACATATATTTTTTTTTCAACATTCTGAGATTTAAAAAAAATTTTTTTTTTTAATTCCAAAATTATATAGTTAATAATCTTAGATAATAATAATCGACATTTTGTGATTTTGGAATTTTTTTTTAATTTTTAAATCTTAGAATGTTGAAAAACAAAATATATGTACCTATATGTTTATTCACCTCAGTGATTTATCTTTATGAATATTCTTTATGAAAATTTTTAAATTTTTAAAATTATTCAGAGCGAGGTGAACTTTTCGAATAACATCATTTTTTTGAATTGTAAAAAACTAACATCCTTAAAACCATATATCTGAATATTAAGCAGAGAAACCCCTTATTGATTTTTCTTTATGATTATTAAAAACACCCAATATAAACTTTACAATATAAAATAATTTAATAAACTTATCATTCTTCGATGAAAATTAATAAAAAAATATCTACCAACATGATTTTTTCCAAAATTGAGACCTCGTTAAATTTCTAGCCCTTAAAAATGATTAATGAAGTTTAATCAAAATCGTTTGATAAATATCTATGTATCAGTGGCGTGAGGTCCATGGATGCGGCGCATCCCCAAAATTTCAAACATTTAGAGTATTTTCATAAATATAAAAGGACGACTTCAAAATTTCAGGAGGATCTTTAAATTTTTAAATTATTAAATTATTATCCGTTATTTCAAATATTTCTATAAAAAATATTTTTTGGTTCTCGAAATGAAATGAAATTTTTGCATAGTTTCAAGGAGCAATTAAAATGAATGATTTTTCTGAAAAGGGTGCTGTTAGAAGGTTTAATATCCCTGCCTGGTATATTTTCCAATTCAAGCATGTCAATAACAAGTCCAGACGAGTTTTAGTCTTATAAATATTGTTCCCGCTGAGGAACTATTAAAATAGAAATAATACAAAAATAGAATAAATAAAGATGATTCGAGAATTTCTCGACTAATCCATTTCTAAGAACTCTCAATAGATCAGAAATAACTAAGGGTAGGTACTATAGTATAGACAAGTCATAGCTTGCTTCTAGCAATAGAATTAGGAGAATTTGAAGATTTTCTTATAGGAGAGGCTGATTCATTGTGGAAGATGGTCAATTTCCATCTCAAGGACTGTGGAGTTTAAGTCACAAGAATTAATTTCTGACTTCTACCCTCACTCACACAAAGCAGTATCAGTTTGTGGCGAAGGTCCCAAAATATATATTTTTTTAAATCTATGTTAAATTTGAAAAATAACGAAATTGTTGCCTTATTCGATGAAATTTGCAAAAAAAAGCGAAGATTAAAATAAAATTTCAAAAAATGAAGAGAGTACTTTTTTGGACACCATCCCCTGGTTGAAAAGTCATCAACCGCCACTGATATATATATATATATATATATATATATATATATATATATATATATATATATATATATATATATATATATATATATATATATATACATTTTTATTCATACATCTGTGAATAATTATTTTAATTAAGAAAAAACCTATTGGACAAGTTACCTGAAGATGGTACCCTGACAGAACTATTTATCGACTGAAAAATCTCTTCATCCGTGATTTTGATATAAATATTCAATAATTGCTCTTTTAATAGTGTTAGATTTGTTCTGTGTCATACTATATATAAATATTATAAAAATTAAATGTCTGTGAGACAAGTTATGTAAATATCTTTAGAAAACTGTCAATTACATCTATACTTATATTGTTTTATGGTATCAATCTAGAAAGAAAAATTCTACTATGTCTCAGTTATTTTTATCTTTATTTCAACCAATGTTGTTCTAGCCAATTGAGTACTTGGAAAAAGTCTCGAGAGAGACGAAACGTTGTACAAAAATTGAAGAAGAACTTCAATAAAAAAACTTTGTCCAATAAACTGAATTTTTAATCTACTAATTATAATGGACATTAATCAACATAATTATATCTTTAGAAATGTTCCAATTTCGATTCTCAGGCTTTGCATTTTTATATATAATTTAATATAATAATAAAACTTGAGTAAGATACGAGGTAGGTTTCTTCTTAATTTAATAATTTTAAAAACTCAATATTATTATTTTTTTATTAAATATGTATTGCATTTCTTTAATTTATATTATTTTATATATATCACACATTCATAAGAAGTAGCAGTAGCTATCTATCATATTAAATATTTCTTTCCACGTTTTTAATTTTAAGCCAGACTGGTTGTCTAATATTTAGGCGCGCTGAGAGAAAACTTCCAGGCGAATATTAACTGTGAATTAGTAGAAGTTCTTAAGGTTGTGGAAAAAGCAAATAAAAGGCTATAATTAACCATTGTAGAACGTTTCGGCAATATATCTTGTCTTTCTCAAGTATATTCTTGGTCGCAAATGCCATAGGCTTAAAATTATTGTCATTACTAACGAACAATTACAATACAAGTTCCTGACCAAAAAGTAAATGACATTTATTTTGATATATGTTTTTGTGATCATATTGAATTTTCTTTTGATTTTAATTAAATGTACATTTTAATTTTAAGTAAGTATAAAGATATTTATAGTAGATAATCGAAAATTATCAGATTTTATGAGCCATTTTATACTCACTAACAAAGAAATAGAATCACTCTTTTTTTCATTAATTTAATGAAATTTTGTATGTTTTTTTGTAATTTATTAGAAATTTAAATATTTTATCTAAAAACTTTCATTTTTCAGCATTTAAAACAAATGTAAAATGATAACAATATGAAAATGTATTATTTTTATTTTTATTTATATTTATTATATTTGAAAATGAAAATTAAATTTAACATCTCACAAGGGAGGTGATATTATTTCTTTGCTTGTGATGGCTGTAGTTGTCTTAACTTCTGACCTTATAATTTGGCCAGCATCTTGTATTGTAATTGTTCGTTCGTAATGACAATGATTTTAAGCTTTTGTCATTTGCAACCAAGTACGTACTTGAGAAGGACGAAATATATTGTCGAAACGTTGTACGATGGTTAGTTAATTCTTTTATTTGCTTTTTCCACAATCCTAAGAACTTCTACTAATTTAGGTAAATAAATATGAATGAGATCTATAATAATCAAAATATTTTCTTTATTATACACGATGAAGTCATGTTGGAGAATTAATCAACTTTGTCTGTCGAAACAAGAAACCTTAAACACGGCTATCAAGTGGACATAATTAGAAGGCATCTGTCGATGGAATGCGATTATTCATTATTAGCCCAGGTAAATTAGACTTCTTCTGGCCAATAAATATGCACAAGCTGGAAATAATTTTAATCGATGTTAAGCATCGCAAATTAGAGTTATATGAGTTTGTGACGGTTTCTGGCTAGTACTAAATTTTTGAGGGCCTAAAAACAGTTAAAATTTTGGACTTTTTTCAGCCATAATCGACCGTCAAAGAAAGGCAGTTTTTAACCAACTTGGCGGAAAAGTGAATTAATATCATCGGGTGGTCTCAAGAAACCACTCTTCAAATTTTGGTGCTGATCCCCATAATAGTTGCCAATTGGCTAAAAAATGACATTGGCAAAGTTTCATCTTAATTGGACAAAGGTAATCCGTGCCGCAATGAGGTCGGATCATTGCTTGTGTTGGAAAATGCTGGATATCTTCAAATCTAAAAGTTTTAACAAAAAAGTATCTCAAGTAAAGCTTCAAACCAACATCATTTCCTAGAAAATGAGACAAGAATCAAGTTTTTAGGATGAGTGGTTTTCATGTTATGAATAAAAAACTGCAATTTTCTGCAGTTTTTCAAAAACTTCAAACACAGGTTACCTTTGTCCAATTAAGATGAAACTTTGCCTATCTCATTTTTTAGGCAATTGGCAACTATTATGGGGTCAGCACTGCAAAAATTCGAAGACTGGTTTCTTGTAACCACTTATAATTTGAATAATTCACTTTTCCGCCAAAATTGCTTATTTTTGACGATTGATTGTGGCTAAACGGCAGAATCGATTTTAACTTGTAAATAGTTATTCGATGCAAAATTTTATGCTCTTTGATTTTGGTAAGAGTAAAATTTTCTGTACGACGCATAGTTTTTGAGTTATAAGCAAAAATTTCAAAAAAGTCCAAAATTTATCACCATCCAGAAACTGTCTCAAACACATATAACTCTGATTTGGAATGCCTAACGTCGATTAAAATTATTTCAAGCTTGTGCATATTTATTGTCCAGCGCGGCCTTTTTTCGCACCAATTTTCCTGGACTATACAATTTGTTTCTTTTGTAATTGAATGTAATGGAAATTAACATTTCTACCAGTCCGTCTCTCTCCAGAGAAAATTTCGTTGCAAAAAAATGTTTCTTTTGTTCTTAAAAAAATAGAATTCAGTTGTTTGCCGTATCTGTTCCTTTTTATTATGGAACAAGTCATCCCAGAATAATTCACACTTATTCTATATGTCCATATTAGCTCAATATGACACGCCTAGCCAGGGTACTATAAATATGATATCGTGAATGTTGGTTTGTTATTAATAAGTAAATGTCACGTGGTGTGCACTAAGCACCCCAATCATTTTTTTTTACCTTCATCCTGACCTAGTTAAATGCCGCGTATGAACAACTGGCAAATCCTTAATTTAATGCTAATGCAATATGTCAGATTGCATTTAAATTATCCCCTGACAAGCATGATATTTAGAGAGATTGACATATTTTTCATTTTTACAACTAAACATTAGTTATTAAATAAATGTTCAGATTAAAGATAAAATTAATTTGTTGTTTTGTTTTTGACAAATATTATATAAATTATGAAATTTACGTTTTTTTTTTAAATGGTAATTTATTCATTGGATTGCAAAAAATGTCATCTATCTCTTTGGCAAAATGGATAATAAAAAAAACCAAAAATGAAATTTATAAGAAAATTAAATTATTATTAAACTAATAGAATAAATAAATAATTCGATTTACAAAATAAATTGTGTTTGTAGTTTATAACCTCTTCGTCAAAATGTACGAATCAAATTAATTAAAGTCAAATTATTTTAAAAAAAGTCATAAAAATGTTTATAATTATTTAAATTTAGGGAACGAAGAAAAGTTTATTTTTATTACAGACAAAAGGATCAGCCGGGGCTCGAACCCGGGATCTTTTGCATGTGTACTGCAATGCTTTGTCATAAGAGTTTTAACTCCTATATCCACTAAGCTACTGATCCCTGAACCCAAACTAATACCTTTTGTCTATATGAATTATGGAATTTCTTTTTAATCCTCTCCTCGTTCATTTTTCGCAGCCTAAGCCTTGATTCATTAATTAAACAATTAAATATTCCAGCGCCTCCCAATCGATCGCAGACCCCAAAGATCGAAAATAATTTTCTCTTCACCTGGGGCGCGATCACAACGAGGCCGTGTAAAGACAATTAATAACAAATTTAAATTTAGGGAACGAAGAAAAGTTTATTTTTATTACAGACAAAAGGATCAGCCGGGGCTAATTATATTTCATACTTTTCAGGAAAAATTCCCCTTTCGAATGAAAAAATTGGTAAAATCCTCTAAAAATATATAAGAAAGCTGAATTTTTTTTCAGAAAATCTCCAGAACTTTTCATTACTAGGGTTCCATAATACTTGGTCATCAAAACTAAATATTATTTTTTTTGTTTATAGAAACCAAGTAGATTTTCTCAAAGAGTTCTCATATTAAAGTACTTTCAAGAAATTTTACAAATTTTTCAATCAAAACTTTGCAAAACTAGAGATGCATGGAGATTTATTGCGAATTGTCTTTGCCAATAAGCTAAGTCGAAATAGAAAATAAATATTCTGTAAATTTCCTCGGAAATAGTAATTTTTACGAAGATAGCAGCTTTCTTGTCATCTGTCAACTATCAAATGGCTTTCCAGTAATAAATTCGTGTTCTGGCACTCCAAAATGTATGGAAACAACACTCCAAATTCAAAAACATTGAAAACAAAATCCTGTGCCACAAAATTCTAAAAGGCATTAGTCTCATGTTAAATCACAATTAAAAATCAATTAAAATTGACTAAATTAGCTCATTTTTTCGGGGATCTTAATTTTTTTTTACTTTAAGAAGTTCTAAGAAGTGCGAGTGAAGAAATAAAAAATAACGAGCACCCTAATATATATCTAGATATATTTTGATTTGTATCAATATTGAGATTAAGAGCTGATTAAATTTTGGTTGAATTCGAATCATTAAGGGGTAGCTTTTAAAAAATTTTCAAACTAAAAAAACTAGAAAAAATAATTTTTAAGAAAAAAATAAAACGACTTCAAAAAATTAAATGCAACAAATAAAAATACACTAAAAGGTATAAAATAATTATTATCTTATTTAGTTACAACTAAACGACGAAATATTAACATGAAATTACTTTTTGAAGTCGGTGCCAAACTAACTATACCTATAAGCGAGCATACCCTCCAAACGTACTAAGTAAGATCCGTCGAGTGCGATTCATAAAAGGTATATGTTTGGCACCAACTTCAAAAAGTAATTTCATGTTAATATTTCGTCGTTTAGTTGTAACTAAATAAGATAATAATTATTTTATACCTTTTAGTGTATTTTTATTTGTTGCATTTAATTTTTTGAAGTCGGTTTTTATTTTTTCTTAAAAATTATTTTTATTTTTCTCTTTTTAGTGATGTTATTAATAGTGATCATATCATCAGAACTTGACCAAATTAATATGACACCATCCCTAAGACACCCCCTTTCGGATAAAAAAAGAACCATCGAAATCGGTTCATAAACAAAAGAGGTTAGGTCTAAACAAACCTAATAAAAAAGGTCTAATACCTATGAAAAAAATACGAAAAAAAAATGGGACCAATCGGAAGCTAGACTGGACCCAATGCAAAAAAAAATTTTCAAAATCGGTTGAGAATTGGCGGAGATATGAGGTAACATAGGCACAAAAAAATAAAAAAAAAAAAAAAAAAATTCAGTCGAATAGAGAACCTCCTCCTTTTTTGAAGTCGGTTAAAAATTATAAAATTAACCTATAATAAAAAAAGAGGCATTATTTTTGGGGGTGGCCAAAATTGTGAAAATTTCCTAAATATTTGGGTTAATTAATTAAAAAAAACACATGTAGAACCATCAATTTAACTCCAAGACCTATTTATTGATCGATTTGTACAAAATTTCGCATATGCACCCTATATGACTTTATAAAAATGACTTACTATGTGAAATTGTTAGTGACCCAAAAGAGGGGGTTCAAAAATAATAAAATATCCAAACAAGAATCGAAGAAAGCTGATAGGTGTTCAATAAAAAAGAGGATTATTTTCCAGCAGTTATTTTTAAAATTAATTTAAATGGTGGGTTTTAATTAATCCAAATATTTCGGAAAATTTCACAATATTCCTTCTTCAGTGGACAAAAAAAGATAATTTTTCCTTTGTTCCATCAAATATGCTAATTGACTTGTCTGTTAAAACATAAAAAAAAAGAATAATAAATAAAAATTGTTATTGGTAGAGTTTTAGGAGGGCACAATTAAAAATGACACACTATGAAATGTCTCTTTGGCCCTGTGCGAATTTTGAAGAGTGAGCAAATGCGGTAATTTTTGGGTGAAGTTCACTGAAGAAGGAATATTGTGAAATATTTGGGATAATTAAAAACCATCATTTAAATTAATTTTAAAAAACTGCTAAAAACTAAGACTTTTTTATTTAACACCTATAAGAATCCTCACCACCATTAAGAAGAAAGCTGATATTTACAATAGAAGATTCTCATTTATAAGTAGATTTGATAAATTGCTTATGGGCTCAAAATTCAGAAAGGGGGTTCTTTCGTGAATGATTATAAATTATTTTATTAAATATAAGAAAGGGAGCAGGCTTATGGTAAAGTCATGTGGATGGCCTCATCAGTTTATTTTAATCTTTTTTTTATATAGTTTTTAGAAAAAAAAACCAAGTTCAAAAAATTTAATGCAACAACTAAAATAATAAGAACTCAAAAATAAATAAAATGCACTAAAAGGTATAAAATAATTATCTAATTTAGTTTAACTAAACGATGAAATTGTTATGTGAAATCATTTTTTGAAGTCGGTGCCAAACATATACATTTTATAAATTGTACTCGATAGATCTTACGTGTGGCGGGTAATGAAGAGAACATCGCCTAAGCCCGCTTATATAGTTTGTTTGGCACCGACTTCAAAAAGTGATTTCACGTAACAATTTCATCGTTTAGTTGTAATTAAATTAGATAATTATTTTATACCTTTTAGTGCATTTTATTTGATTTTTGAGCTCTTATTATTTTAGTTGTTGCATTTCATTTTTTTGAAGCCGGGTTTTTTTTCTAAAAATTATTTTTATTTTTCTCTTTTTAGTGATGTTAAGAATAGCGACTTATGATAATATCTTGCATGGATCTCGTAAGAGAAAGATTCGGGCGAAGGAATCAGAAATTGATAATAAAATTCAATTCATAAATAGGCAAATTATCTCGAAACGTTAGCGGGTTTTAGATGAACGTTTTAAAATTGTTTTTTTTTTTTTTAATAAAATATTTTATTTATTATAATTTCGATTATTTGCTCATAAGAATTGGAGATTTATTTTGTCATTGATAATATTATCAGAACTTGACCAAATTAATATGGTACTATCCCTAAGGTATCCCCTTTCCAATAAAAAAAGAATCATCGAAATCAGTCCACAGAGTAAAGAGAAATAAATGTTCAAACACACAAAAAAAAATAATAAAAAGGCATTCCGTTGAATTGATAACCTCCTCCTTTTTTTCAAAGTCGGTTAAAAATCGCTTTAATATCCCCTGAATGCAGAGGGCCGTAATGCCTTGCATCCTCTTGCCTTATGGTAGCAATTCAATTAAGTTAGTCAATAAAATGAATGCATTTGTGAAAATCGAATTTATTTGATTATTTTTCTATTCATCTATCTATGTTGGTGAAACGTGCCCTAAAAGAAGCGTACTTATTCTACTAATGCAGAAACAAGCGGCGTCTATTTGATTAGTGGTCAATGCCAGTGAGTGAATCCCACATTCCACTCTATGCTGAGATTTCCCTTCAATTTAAGAAAGAAAATAAAAATAAAACATTTCATAGAAACATTTCCTTTTTTTTTTTTATTTAACATTAATTCGTGCATGCTCAGTGAATTTATCGTTTATTGACCTTCAATTTACATGCAATGTAATGTAGTTAATTGTATATGATAACGAACAACTAAAAAAAGTATATTTATAGATAAACCATTGAACATGTAAAGTAGGTACTAATGAAAATGGCATGAAAGTGCAATAACTTTCAGTTAAAATCGACCTTTGAATGGGAAAAATTATTAAAAAGAGCCCGGGGCAGACCAATTCTCTCTTTGTCCGCTACTCTGCTGAGTAAAACTGGCTAGTTTTTGATATTATTATTTTTTTCAGAGCTAAATTTGATTTTTATTAAATTTGTGAATATTTGATGTTTCAGTGGTTGAGTTTTTTTTATCAGAAAAAATGTTTCGGTTGAAATCACTTAAATAACACATTTTAATAAGATAAACTCATCAGAATGCACGACTTTTTCGGCCCAAATTTCTGGAGTCGTTTTCAAGTGCATATTAAAGTCTTAAGATAGACCAGTGATTTGGTATGACCTCGAAGTCAAACCTTAATATAAAAAAAGACCAGTGATCTTCAAACTTTGTCTAACCACGGAGCCTTTACAACTATAAGGTTTTTCGGGGAACCCCATCCTACCCTTAGAAAATTATATCTTAAAATAATATTTTATGTAAATCAATATTTTATAGGGACTTTATCTAAAGACAATTAAAGAAAAGTATTGTATTTTTTATTAAAAAATTTTAATATAGAATGAATGTAATTTGTTCATTAACGCGATGGAATCGGCAGCCCAAACACGAAGTTTCTGATTAATCAAATACAGTGAACGCTCTATATAAGCAACCTCTCTATAAGCAACATTCTTTATAAGCAACCTCTATACAAGCAACTTTTTTTAGTTCAACTGTTCTGTATAAGCAACTTATTTTTTTAAAGCTAAATATTTGAGTTAAGTTTAGGCCAATTCAGAAGTGAAATCAACTGTAAACAACAACATAACCTCAAATTGTAAAAAATTCTGTTATTGGAATATGTTTGTGTTTTGTGATGCCAGTATTGAAGTGAATTTCTGTTAAATAGAATAGTTACTTGAATTCTGTTAGTTTCTGTTAATTAATAAATAAATAAATTAATATTTTTGTGCTTTAAATTCAACCATAAAATATGAATCAGAAGAAAAAAAGACGTTCAATTTCGTTAAAAGATAAACTATCCATTTTAAAGGACATTGAAAATGGTAAGAAAACAAAGGACATTTGTAACGAATATAAAGTTGCTAAATCTACAATAAGTAGAGTAAAAGAAAATAAAGAAAATTTAGAAGAATATGCATCCAAAACGTATGTGAATCAGAGTAAGATTAAGCGAATGAAGACAATAAAATATAGTGAAATCGACGATATAGTGTTTTCTTGGTTCTTGGAGCGACGACAATTAAACGATTTAGTTCCAAATGAAATGATAAAATTAAAAGCACTCGAAGTAAATAGATTAAATAATGGACCTGAAACATTTGTAGCAAGTGATGGATGGTTAACGAAATTTAAAAAAACGCCATGGTATACGGATTTTGTCTGTTTGTGGAGAGAGTATGTCTTGCAATGTGGAGCTAGCTAATTCATTTAAAAATAAATTTAAAAATTATATTGCTGAAAATGGCTTTTTGCCTGAACAAATATATCATTGCGACGAAACTGGTCTTGTCTATAAAAGCTTGCCCAACAAAACTAACGTTACAAACTTTGAAAAATCCGCTGCTGGAAGAAAGGCAATGAAGGAACGAGTAACAATTCTGCCATGCGTAAACGCTACAGGTACGCATAAATTAGATTTGATGATGATACACAGCTTAGTTAGTAAAAGAAACAAGTGAAAATATTTTCCAGACGGTAAGTATTTTTATACTCCTTTTTTCCCTATAAGCAACTTTTCCCAATAAGAAACTTTTTTATTGAAATTGGTTCAAATGAGTTGCTTATATAGAGCGTTCACTGTATAACTAAATGTATCTATATATTTTAGTTAAAAACACTAACTAGTCAACTAGTGTGAGTGCTTTATATTTTTTTTCGAATTTTTATTTTGACTTGTGGAACCCCCAGAAATGTACCGCGAAACACAGTTTGAAGACCACTGAAGGGCTAATTTTGGAAAACCAAGACAGTCTGATGAACAGGTAGTTATAATCTAAAAACTCAATTTAAATAAAATTTAAATAATTGCATCTTAGTCTTCAAAAAATTGGAAGGAGAGACAATTTATGTAGAAGTTCGGAATTAATTAATCAAGTATTATTTTAATTAACAATGAATAATATATTATCCTGGCCCACTAAAATTTCAATTTTTTTGAAGGCTCGGGGATGAAATTATTTAAATTTGATTATACCTACCTGTTTGTCCCAACTGCCTTGGTTTTATAAGCGGCCAAAAATTGAAAACCAAAGTTAGCCTCCATTTGAAAACGTCTTCAGAAATAGGGGTCCGAAACGTCGGGCATTCCGATAAGTTGATTTAATTAAAATGTAAGTAGTTTCTAATTTTTAAGGAACTTTGTGTTGATTCTAAGTGAAATATTTTAAATATGAATTAATTAAAATACAAGGTAGGTTTCACATAGACAAAATAAATATATTTTATAAGTTTTATCTCGATATATATATATCGGGATACCAACCCATCTTCAGGAGATACAAAAAGTAACAAGTATTACATTTTGTACCTCCTAAAGATGGATTGATAACCCGAATATATATATCGAGATAAAAACTTATAAAATGTATTTATTTTGTTTATGTGAATCCTACCTTGTATTTTAATTAACTCTTACCTAAGTAGTTTCAGCTGAACCATCTTATCTGATAAGAAAATTACTATTTTTCAAATGAATCAGTGAATAAAACGAGTAAAGTTTAGAGAAAGTGTTTGTTTAATCAAATATTTTTTAAATTAAAATATAACTACAAAAAATGTTGAATTGATGAAATATATTATTTCACATTAACCCTCATCTCTCTCTCTCTCTCTTTTATTTAAATAATAAATAAGATTAATATGAATTAGAAAAGTTACAGCCAATTCTGGGTTAAACATAGAGACTTGATTGACACAATTAGGAATTTTATTTTTATGTTTAATGCTTTGTAAGAAATGAATTTCTAATCAATAGCTAGGAGGGAGATCGGGAAGCTGAGAAAACATACCATAAAGAGATATTCTGGCGTGTTTAGCGCACGCTAATTGACTTTTACTTAAAATACAGTAATAACAAACCAATATTGAAATAAAACAAAAATTAAAGGAAAATATTAAAAGCACGCTACCTATAAATTTTACTTTAGAGTTCAGACATTTTTAAACACAATGAGCAAAAAAATCAACTAAGCGTACCGAGTAATTGAAAGACTTGATTGTTTGCTATCAGAAAATGGTAAAAACGACAAGCTAAGATCACAAGAATCGTATAAGTGAGTGTTAGCCTTATGAGTAGGAACTTTGACCAAAGTCTGTAGTGTGCCAAGCAATAATGAAATTTCGTTGCCTGCCTAATGTCAAGCAAGTATTTGGTGGACAGAGCTTTATGATTTTTTGCTTTAGTTAAAAGCGGTATATTAATATTATTTTTAATTTTAAATTCAGGTAAAAAGGTAGATGAAAAAATTATAAATGAAAATGTGGTTCTAGTTATTTTTTACTTTCCCGAACAATAAAATTAATCAACTGGTGTAGGCACCACACGACTTTCACATTAGTTTTCTCTCTAAATTTGAAATCATCATAATAATTTTTTCATTCAATTTGGAGTTACCCGTAAGCCAATATGAGAAAACCGGAAAAAGACAAAATTGCAAAATACCAAAAATTCTAATTAAACACGTACTTCCGTTTCTTCGATTTTAGCCAAAACCTTGGGGTATTTATTCTAGCCTCTAGATATCTTAAGTTTCAATTGCCAAACCCCTCCGACTTAGCGTATACGAGATATGAACGATTAAAATATTTATTTTACGACATGACTAATTCAATATCTTCACTTTTACACAGACTTTACCACGCACTTTGATCTGATTGGCCATCCCGCCGGACACAAGTTGAATTCTAAGGTTTTACCCTTTGTCAACTTTTACAAAGACTTTACCAAGCGACATATAACTGGCCCTTAAAGAGATCAAAACTCAGCTAATCTATCGCTTCAAATTGATTAGAAATCATAGAAAATAAACTGCAACGGATCGTTGCTAAACTTTATCCAAATTCATTTGAAATATTAATATGTTCTAGAGTAAAGTACTTTAAAATATAATTTTACTAAAAACTTTATTTAACCTTTTTTGTGGATCCCAAGGTACTTAATTAGGATATTAAATTTCATCAAAATTGGTTAAGTCATTTTCAAGATATTTAGAAAAAACTAAAAAAGTACTGAAATATAGTACTAATGTTTGTGGACCGATATGTACCAAAAACTAATCAGCGCTTCATTTTGTTAAAATACTGGTAGGTTTTCAATTTCAATTCATTCGGTGCAACGGTGTGGAAAAATTCGTGGACGAAAAAAACGATAACACACATCCATCCATCCATCCATCCATCCGCAGCACTTCCAAAAAATGGCACTTTTTGGCCTCTCGGCGAGATCCCAGGTAATTTTTGGCAAAACCGTCACGTGCTAAAATTCAATCTCATTGAATACTTCAATTTGTGACCTTAATTGAGCCCATGGGTTCCGTAGTCTTTACCTGAGGACCCTTTGAAGTCGCGCTTGCCGCGAGAGCGATTCCAATACTTTCTCCCATACTTCGCATTGGATAAAGTAAAAAAATCGGAATCTATACCTACTCTTTCAAGAACTTAAGATATTTAATAATTAAGAATACCGATTTATTAAAAAATACCAAAAATCTTCAAGTAGTTCTTCAATTTTAGCCGAAATTGTCTAGCCTCTAGATAGCTTAAGTTTCAAATCCCATAGCTCCGGGACTTTACGTAGACGAGGTATTAACGATTAAAATATTTATTTTGCGACACGTCTAATTTACAACCCTTTCCTTTATTTCAATCGGATTAAAATTTATACTCGACTAACAACTTGTAGCACTTGATAAGCACAATAAAATTCAAAAAATAAAAATGTTACTATGCGAAGTACTACAATAAGTTTATACATACAATTAGGAACCAATATTTTCAAATTTTTCTATGTATTGACCCTTGAGGAAGGCAGGAAAGAAATATTAAAGTAATTTATGGATAGATACTTCTAAATGACTTAATTGACAATTTTCTCGAAACCCTTTCTATAAAATGGCTAAAATTTCGGACTTGAGTAGTTGTATGGTATGTGTTTTGTGTCTTTTTCGTCTAAAACTATTTCCTTATTGTAAGATGGTTTTTCAAAAAAAAAAAATTATTATTTTATAAACTCTGTTATATTTTAACTGACTTGGATGAAACTTGGCACTCATTTAGAACCAATGGTGTTTGTCAAATGAGCAAATCAGCTTTTGTCACTTTTGACAAGCCGGGGAAGTTTTGCAACAATTATTGGAGATTTTTTTGATTGAACAAAATACTTAGATAAAACTGTGTTTTTAGTCTTTTTTATTATACATCGTATTTTTTTGAGCTAAAAACAAAAAAAATTGGCAATGATAGATTAAATATTTTTTTTTACTTTATCCAATGCGAAGCATGGGGAAAGTATTGTAATCGGTCTCGCCGCAAGCGCGACTTCAAAGGGTTCTCAGGCAAAGACTACGGTACTCATGGACTCAATTAAAGTCACAAATTGTAGTATTCAATTAGGTTGAATTTTACCACGTGACGGTTTTGCCAAAAATTACATGGGGTCTCGTCGAGAGGCCAAAAAGTGCGATTTTTACTTTATCCAATGCGAAGCATGGGAGAAAGTATTGTAATCGCTCTCGCGGCAAGCGCGACTTCAAAGGGTCCTCAGGTAAAGACTACGGAACCCATAGACTCAATTAAGGTCACAAATTGAAGTATTCAATGAGATTGAATTTTAGCACGTGACGGTTTTGCCAAAAATTACATGGAATCTCGTCGAGAGGCCAAAAAGGGCCATTTTTTTTGGAAGTGCGTGCCGATGGATGGATGGATGGATGTGTGTGTGTTATCGTTTTTTTCGTCCACGATTTTTTCCACACCTTTGCGCTGATTGAAATGAAATTGAAAACCTACCATTAGTTTAACAAAATGAAGCGCTGATTAGTTTTTGGTACATATCGGTCCACAAACATTAGTACTTTATTTCAGTACTTTTTTAGTTTTTTCTAAATATCTTGAAAATGACTTAACCAATTTTGATGAAATTTAATATCCTAATTAAGTACCTTGGGGACAACAAAAAAGGTTAAATAAAGTTTTTAGTAAAATTATATTTTAAAGTACTTTACTCAAGAACATATTAATATTTCAAATGAATTTGGATAAAGTTTAGCAACGATCCGTTGCAGTTTATTTCATTTAGTGCGTGCGGATATATGTATGTATGGATGTATGTTATCGTTTTTTTGGCCCACGATTTTTTCCACACCGTTGCACCGATTGAAATGAAATTGAAAACCTACCATTAGTTTAACAAAATGAAGCGCTGATTAGTTTTTGTACATATCGACCTACAAACATTAGTACTATATTTCAGTACTTTTTAGTTTTTTCTAAATATCTTGAAAATGACTTGACCAATTTTGATGAAATTTAATATCCTAATTAAGTACCTTGGGGACAACAAAAAGGTTAGATAAAGTTTTTAGTAAAAATATATTTTAAAGTACTTTACTCTAGAGTAAGATAGTACTTTTTTAAATTCTTTAAAATTTATTCATTAAATCGTTTTAATATAGCTCATTTAACCTTGCTTAATAGGCTTCGCAGTTTATTTAATTAATAAGTAAGTATTTTGATTTCACGTATTGTTATTCAGAATCAATACGCGAATCAAAAATATAAGGAATCTAGTGTAGTTTTTAGAATCAGTATGTTAAATATTTCCAGAAACAGGTCTAAGATTTTAGGCAAGAAAATGTGTTATGGATTGTGAAATTAATTCCATCCACCAATTAGTGCCCCCCTTGAGAGTATTTGTCCATTGCCAGTAAATGCAAAAGCTGGCTTATTTAATATTCAATGTTAACCAAATGAAGATGTCTGAGAGCTAAAATCCAAGTTGTTTGCCTTGAAGAGCATGCAGGATAGGCAACCAGAGGTGAAATAGGAGGAAATAACCGCCCGAGAGAGAAGGGAGCACGCTTTAACCAATTTCTATAAATTCGTTGTGCTTATTAACAAACTCACTATTATTATAAATATACAATTTGTAGAAACATCAGGATTCGAATTTTGAATACATATACATATATAAATATCTGGTAACTATATAACTTTTTTTAATCTTGATGCATTTAATTCATTTTACTTTACCATACAGGGTATGGTCAAGTATTGTAATCGTGCTTGAAAAAATGCTTTTTCCTACTTTTTTTCGAAATATCTTAAAAACGGCTTAAATTATTTTGATTAAAAAAATTGAGGCTCTACAAAAAAGCTTTAATAAGTGAACATCGAAAAAATTATATTTTTTGAGATAATAATTGTTTTGTCAAAATGTCTGTTAGTTAGTCTGTCTGTCTGGTTGTTAGTCTGTGCGCTACCAAATTTTGTGGACGAGCTAGCTCAAAAACTAGTGTGAATATCAAAACCAAATTTAACACGTAGTTTTGGTCCATTGAGATTAAGAGCTGATTAGATTTTGGAGCTTATCGACCCAAAATTAAGGGCGGTTAAAAATTAAAAATCTAGGCCCTTGTACCAAATTTTGTATACATAATCAGTGGGACCCCAGAAGTATAAAAATGCAAAAACTAACCCCCCAAAATGGGGGGGGGTCAAAAAATGAAAATCTAGGCCCTTGTAGTTGTTCCGCCAAATGGGTTTACTTAGGATTTTTTTTAAATTCAGACAGATCATTATTTAAATTCTTCTGCATCGATTGGTGGCAAAACAAAATTAACGAACATTACAGTTCTGGAGATATTAAATTTCAAATATCGAGTTTTTCAGGCTCTTTTAACATTGCACTATACGGGAAATCGGAAAATTTACATACATATTTAATTATAATTAAGAAACCCTTCTTACCATTTTTATAAAAAACTAAACCAACATTAAACAATAACCAATACATATTTTAAGGCAATTTTGATTCATAGTTAGAACACAGTTTCTGAGATAATAATGAATGAATAATGAAAAATGTACACTAAAAACAATTTGGCAACAGCGCATTTATTTAACCAGCGGAAGATGTAAAAAGCGCGCATTTTTCAAAATTATCATTTTCATAAGGTGTAATGTAGGCGTTGATTACATTTGTTAAAAAATAACAAAATGATTTTTATAGAAATTTAAAATGTATTTTATCTGTCATTTTATCATCATTGAGTATACAGTCCTAAGACTGGTTTGATGCAACAATCCGTCTCCACTCGACTCTGTCCTCCGCCAGCTGTTTAACCTCTCTAAATGTCTGGCATCCCATATCCCCAATTATTTGGTTGAAATATTCTAATCTGGGTCTTCCCCTTCCCCTTTTCTTTCCCACCTCCCCCTCCAAGATATCCCTAAGCAGTCCCCCATGTCTCAGTGTGTGCCCCATCATCTGACCTCTTCTCTTCTTCAGACTCTTCCACAAGGTTCTTCTTTCTCCGATTTTTCCAAGAACTTCTTCATTTGTGATTTTATCCATCCATTTGATATTCATCATTCTTCTGTAGCACCACATTTCGAAAGCCTCCAATCTCTTCTCTCCGCTTTTCCAATTGTCCAGGTTTCACACCCGTACATGGCTATGCTCCATACATATGTCTTCAATAGCAACTTCCTGTTTGCTAAGCTGATTGAGGAGGAGCATAGTAGTTTTTGTTTTGAATTAAACCCCATTTTTGCTTGGGCAATTCTTGATTTAATTTCGTTTTTGCTCCTCCCATCCCATGTTATTTTACTTCCTAGGTAGCGGAATTCCTTAACTCCTTCTAGGTTTTCTTGGTTAATTTTGATGCATTCCTGTCTCGTTTGTTCTTTTTTTGTACATACTAGGACCTTGGTTTTATTCTTGTTTATTTTCATTTTGATTTCTTCTATTAGGATTTGGTTAATTCCATTCAAGGCGTCCTCTAATTCTTTTTTATTGCTTCCTAGAAGGGCAATGTCATCGGCAAATCTTAACATAGCGATCTTTTGACCTTGGATTTCTATACCTGTATCAATTTTGTCTTTGAATTCTTTAATCGCTTCTTCTATGTATAAGTTGAAAATCAGTAATAAATACAAATTCGACTGAAGTATAC
>JALMQS010000149.1:16452071-16494503 GCA_024734495.1 Forficula auricularia
CCTCTAATTGAGTGGCGGGCGGTTATTGTCCGCGCGCGCCGCGTGGTCTCACACGGGCTTCTTCCGGACAAGATACAATTCTGGTATCTATTACGAGGCAATTGATCAGTGGAATCAATTGAAGAACAAAAAAAATGTGAAAACTTTTTTAAGACACGGTACGCTCTCTGTTTAGAGCCGCTCTAGTATAGGTAAGAAAACAATTTAAAAAAAAAGATATATATGTATAATAAATTATTAAATTAAATAAACTATCCAATTTTTTATTTAGGGCAGCCAAAAGCAATAAAACAACGTATAATTTGGTTTATTTTATCAAAATTTGGATATTTATTATATATTACAGCCAGTTTAATTCATTTTCATCTTAAATACACTACCGTGTAAATTTATGGGACGATTTTTTCATTCTCCCGTCTTGTACCTTGGAACCAGTGGCGGATTTCCGTACATCGCATAAGGCGCATCGCTAAGGCCTGAGGTCTCAAATCTCTCTGGTCTCAAAAAAAATAAATAATAATAATAATTTAATATTTAATATATGTATGAAGAAATTGCGTAAATGAGATAATTGTAAGCGCACACCAATTCGTTCTTATTTTTCGTGGATAACGAATGAATGAATTACTGTAAGGATTTTTTCAAAATTTTAATTTGAATACTTGATTGAAATTGGGCTGAAACAAAAATACCCTAAAAATGGCCATTTTGAGCATCTCTTCTTGCAATTATTTTAAATAGGACACCGCTATAGTAAAAACAAAAATGCATACTGTAATGGTTCCGAAAATACATTATTTAGTAGGGTCCTCAAAATTGAATTGCTCTTGGGCTCTCTCAAATGCTTAATCCGCCACTTCTTGCGACTATAAGACGGACAATTTTAAGTCAAATCTAATTAGTTTAGTAGATGACCAGCTTACTATTACAACAAAACGAAAAGATCCAATCCCATGAGAAATAACAAATAAAATAGATCTTTCAGGGTCTCATCTTCGGGTAACTAGTTTGAATGATTTTTTCTTAATTAAAGTTATTATTCACAGGTGGGTGTGTCAAAAAAATATATAATTCTTGATTTCCTATTAATTGTTTTTTTAATTTTAAAATCCACTAATAGTTCAATACAAATACTATTAATAATTTTTAAGGATTTAGGTGTCGGTTCTAGGTGAAACATTATAAGTAACTTATGAGGAGAATTTTCTAGGCTAGGCTTCACAAAAAGGAAATATTAAAACAAATGTATGTTTATTTGAGTTTGATTCACTCGATATATATTTCGGGTTATTAGCCCATCTTCAGGAGTTCAAATAAAAACTGAATACAAATTTGTAAAAACATTTAACAAGTAAAATTTTAAGAATGAAGAGTACGTTCAGATAATTTTGAGAAAGAAATTGTCTGAACGTACTCTTCATTCTCAAAATTTTACTTGTTAAATGTTTTTACAAATTTGTATTCAGTTTTTATTTGAACTCCTGAAGATGGGCTAATAACCCGAAATATATACCGAGTGAATCAAACTCAAATAAACATACATTTGTTTTAATATTTCCTTTTTGTGAAACCTAACCTTGAAAATTCTCCTCATAAGTTACAAATACTATTATAGATATATGTTAAAATTAGGAAATTTAATGAATTAGAGGTATTTTCTATATGAATGATGAATATATTGTAATAGAATTAAAATCACAAATTTTGAATAAAATAATTTTAAAGATATAAAGTCATTTTCATCCTTTTAAAAACTCGACGATTCAAAGGACCGTCGCTTCAGGGTTTAAAAGGCTAAAAGAAGGAACCTCCGTGATGTATATTATTATTATTTTTAATTCCAATTAAGTTCAAAACTTTGTGCACAGCAATGGCGGGTTGATGATTGAGTTAAATCGTTGGCAAATAAATAAATTAAATTTATTTAATTCTGTATTTAGATGCAGGAGGAGGTATCAGCCAAAGTTGGATGCGCTGGGTTCAATAAAACACCTTGAATAAAACGTTTCGGCCTGAATTTATTTATCTTCAGTTAATTGCGATTGCTAATTCTGGTTGCTAATAAAAATCGACCTTTTTATTTGAATTTAAAATTAAAAATAATATTAATATTTCGCTTTTAACTAAAGCAAAAAATTACAGAGCACGCTCGGTCCGCCAGGTACTATCTATATTTATATAAAATTAAGGTTTTATCTGTACATTGCTCAAAATCACGCCAAATTTTGATTGCACACGTTTCAAGCAAAGTTATGAACGAAAACACCCTCAAAAAAATTCCTGTATGTATGTCTGTCTGTCTGTATGTTTCCGTCGTTTCCGAAAAGTTGCTCACGATTCACGTAAAAACTTCTCAAGGGATTATTATAAAATTTCATATTTGCATCAGATGTCTTCTAACTTACGTTTATAGCTATATAACTTTTGATATTTTGACCCCAAAAGGGGTTGGGGGGCGCACGGATGAAAATTATCAAATAACTCCTAAACTATTAACCCTACGGCAAATTTTATTATAAGCAAAGTTGTAGGGGATGTAATTTCTGACAACTTTTGTTTAAAAAAATTCCCCCCAAAAACCACCCAAAGGGGGGGGGGGGGGGTGAAAAAATGTAAATTCTTGCCCTTGGAGCAAACTCAGCAAATTTTTTGCATACATAATCTCTGGGCCTCTAGAGAGCTAGAAATGCAAAAACGAACACAAAATGGGAGAGGGACAAAAAATGAAAATTCTTTCTCTTGGACCAAACTCAACCAAATTTTGTATACATAATCTGTGGTTCACTAGAAGGCTAGAAATTCAAAAACTGGGTGCGGAGGGTGGGTTGCCCGGGGGGGGGGGGTTCAGGTGAGGGTCCAGAGGCGGGGGGGGGGGGGGTTCAGGTGAGGGTCCAGAGGCGTAGTGGGGTGGTACGTGGGTTGGGGTCCGAGGTGGGTGGGGTTCCGGGTGGAATGTTGGGGTGGTGGCGGAGGTTGGGCACGGGGGCTGGGGTGCTGGGTTGGTTTCGAGGGGTGTGGTGGGTGGGAGTGGGGTGTGAGGGTGGGGTTCGCGGGTTGGGGGTTTTGGGGGTGTGCCTCATGGCTAGCAAGAAGTCCGCCGAAGGCGGGTCTTGCAGATAGTATATCTATAAAATTCGAAAAAAATTACCTTTCCTTACTAAAAGCAAAAAAATAAAGACAACGATAAAACCGAGTATCTATTTTTTTTTTTCTATTTTTCGAATTTCTTTTTCTTTTCCCCTGAATATTATCATGAAAATTTATTCAGTTTTTTTTATTTTTTTGAAAAGGGTTTTGTCTTTCTTTCTAAATATTTAAAGACATTCATGTAATTTATGTATATTTCTGAAGAAAATGATTATTATTATTTATTTATTTATTTTTTTGGTGGTGGGGAGAGAGTTAAATTTTACTTAAAGTTGAGTAGGGTCTTTTAGAATAAGAAGAAGAAGAGTAGGATGAGGATGGTTGAAGTAGATGGAGAGAAAGAAGGAGGTCGTTTTTAGGCCTTCCAGAAGAGAGACAAGAGGGACAGACAGACAGACAGACAGACGTACTCTGGACCAGTGGCTGGTGGCTGTGTCTCCTCCCGGCTGCTGCTGCTGTACAATCATTAGTCATGGCGTGTCTCTCTCCTCTCTTTCTCTGGTTGGTTGGCCTTGGCCTCTGTCTCTTTCGCTCCGGAGGCAAAAAGTGCAGCCAGCACCAGCAGCAGCAGCTCAGCCCAGTGCTGGAGTTTTTGCCTTCCGCCGGGTGCAGAGCAGAGCAGAGCAAAACGATCTCCAGCCAGCCAGCCAGCCTGAGCATCCCAGCCAAATAAACCAACCAACTAGCCAGGATAACTAACAATTCATACATACAACCAACTAGTCAAAATTAACGTCAAACAGAAGGAAAAGTTGGTTTGTTTTTTCAAAAAAAAAAAAAAAAAAAGAGACTGCAATTCCTTTAATTACCTGATGGAATTTTAAATTTATATCATTTTGTCAATGTTTTTTACTGGCTTGGTTGGATATTTTTATTTATAATGAAAGATGGAATTTAAAAATTTGCTTATTTCCAATAATTTAATTTAATTTAGTGATTAATAGATCGACATACTTCCGGAGCTTCCAGCACCTCATTCTCAGTTGATACCACTGTACCATCCTCATCGTTACGCCATAATTTCCTAAACTTTGGCCTAACGACTACTTTTCAGATAAAAAATTACAAATCGAATAAAAATCAAATCACCGCTTTCGACAACTCTTTTATCCCTATGATCTCCAGAGACTGGAACTCGCTTCCAGCCACCGTCTTCCCCGTGACTTATAACCTTCAGGACCTTAGGACCCGCATCCACAGATACCTTCGACTCCTACCCAGCCCATAAAAGCCCCTCTTTTTCTTATTTTCACGCTGGAGGAGCCAACTCAGGTCTTTAGAGGATGCACCTTTTTGTGTAACTCCTCACATGAATTTCATAAAAAAAAGTTAACTCCCACCTCCCCCTGAACATCTAACTTCTTCATGTGAACCGAGGGGTGAACCACGACCTAAAATCGTGTACACCTACTTCCACTTTCATTTCCAAGTAGAAAACAATAGATGACAATAGATTATTTAATGAATTCCAAAGTAATTCCAAAGACGGTGTACACTTAATTCCAATCGCGGTTCACCCCTCGATGTGAACTAATAGAAAGATGCAGTAACAATTTATATTTTATGTATCTATATTTCTATCTAAGTTTTGCAGCAGTGGCTTAAAAAACTTATTCGAAATTACAGAAAATTTGATTTCAAGAAATTTGAAATTCCTTGTTAAAACCTTGTTATTCATTTGTCATTTTAGTAGTATTCTCATTTTTGACACATTTTTTTCAATTTATTTTGGAAAAAGCCAACTAGTCATTCTTAAGTTTTAAAATTCGGCGAACACTTTACCCTTGGGTAGCGATCTTTCTTAAGTACAGAGTCTTTGTCAGAGTTGGGCGTTCTCAATCTAGAGATTTATTTCAAGTATAATTGTTCAAATTTTCGCTCAGATTGGACATAAAATTATTTTTTGCTTCGTTTTTCGAAATATCTTAAAAACAGCTGAAACTATTTTGATAAAAAAATTGAGCGTTTTGGTCTACAAGAAAGCCTTTTAGAGTGAACATCGAAAAATTATATTTTACCAGATATTAATTATTTTGTCGCAATGTCTCTTAGTGCGTTACCAAATTTTGCTCTAGCTCAAAAACTAGTGTGATTATCAAGACAAAATTTCCAATGTAGCTTTGTTTTATTGAAATTAAGAGTTGATTAGATTTTGGATTAGATTAAACCCAAAATTATTATTTTATTAAAATTATAAAATTTTCAAACTAAAAATCATACATCCAAGACAAATGAATTTTACTGTAAAGGGTTCTATAATAAAATAAGCTGACGTCTTCTGATGTACTTTACCATACAACCTAGCCCCTAAAATTATTTATAATCATGTAGGGGGGGGGGGGTTAGTTTTTGCATTTTTATACTTCTGGTGTCCCACTGATTATGTATACAAAATTTGGTTGAGTTTGGTAAATGGACAAGATTTTCATTTTTTGACCGTACACCCCCCCCCCCCATTTTGGGCGGTTAGTTTTTGCATTTTTAGACTTCTGGGAGGTCCACTGATTATGTATACAAAATTTGGTTGAGTTTGCTCAAACAGCCTAGATTTTTAATATTTAACCCCCCTCAACCCTCCTTAATTTTGGGTCGATATGCACCAAAATCTAATCAGCTCTTAATCTCAATGGACTCAATTTGGTTTCGATATTCACACTAGTTTTTGAGCTAGCTCGTCCACAAAAGTTTGGTAACGTACAGACTAACTGACAACCAGACAGACATCCAGACAGACAACCAGACTAACAGACATTTTGACAAAACAATTTTTTTTTTCGTTAAATTGAAGGGTTGGTTTTGTCACAAATATAATAAAACAATAATTTCAATAACTATTTGAATTATTTAATTGATAACTAAGTTATTTGTGACAAAACCAGCCCTTCAATTTAACGAAAAATTTAAATCAAGTCACTTAAGTTCTGGAAGTATTTTAATAAAAAAAAACAATTATTATCTCGAAAAATATAATTTTTTCGATGTTCACTTATTAGAGCTTTTTTGTAGAGCGAAATGCCATGGTTTCACTCAATTTTTTTAATCAAAATAGTTTCAGCCGTTTTTGAGATATTTCGAAAAAAGGAAGGAAAAATAACCACTTTTTTCATCCACAATTACAATACTTGACCATACCCTGTATGGTAAAGTAAAAAGAGTCATTATTTCTTTTGGTGACCAGAATGTGTGTGTGGGGGGGGGGGGGTTCTGTTCAAAAAATACAACTATCAATATAAGTTCTAGACCTTTTGTACGAAATTTAGCATATATCCCCTATATGACTCACTTTGTGAAAGTGATAGTAACGCAAAAGAGTTCTAAAATAATTTAAATTTTCAAACAAAAATCCTAGAAAGATATTTAGCCTAGAAGACTCTTATAACTATTTAAAAGGACATATTATTAATTGCTAATGGGCCCAAAATTAAAGAGGAGGAGGTGTTTCGTAAATGATTAGAAATTATTTTATTAACTCTTAAATATAAAAGAGGGGCCAGGTGCATGATAAATTTATGTGTATGGCTACATCAGTTTATTTGATTAACAAATATCGTTACAATTATTATATATTTTATGTGCTGTGTTTTCTTCAAATGTGACCCATGTAAAACAAAATGTTGGAACCCCTGTAACTAAAAAACGCTCTTAGATCAAAGTTTAGCTTAAACCGTGTGAAAATTGCAAAGAAACCTCGTATTGCTTTTTGCCTGTGATCTGTGAGTTTCATACTGTTTTTTTATTTATATATAAAACATTTGAATTTGTATAGATAAAAGTGAAAAAAGCTCTTTTTTCATATGAATGATAAAAGAGAAGAAATTCGCTCGTTTGAATTCATTACTTAACTCGGAAATATCAATCGTGTTTAGGTTTTCTGCTTTGAGGGGGAAATTCTCTCACTCCTTAAATATCTAAATTTTTGATCTTTTGCAAAAAAGAAAATTAAATAAAATACCTTTGAAATTTATAAATATATGTAGATGAGTCGATATATAGGTATATATACATATTTATATAATGGCGTACTTGGCATTGATCATGAAAACAAGTGAAAATAATTTTTATTGAAAAGCGCAATTCATATTTATTTTTAGTATTAATTTCTTCCAAGCAGATAAATATTTTCGTTCCAAAGAACAAGCATTCAATAAATATATTAATATTTTTCTGACTTAGTATTTTATAAAAAAAAGACACCTTTTACTGAATTGCCCAACGGAAAAGCGCTATAATTGTGTACATACCATATTTTCTTTACAAGTTGTTACTTATTAATAAAATGAAAAATAAATTACTATTCTTTAATAAAACAATCAATAGAAAAGTTAATTAATGAATTTGATTAATCAAGAACATTATATCATGATTATAACTTTATTAGTGGTTGTTTTAATAATGTAATTTATAAATATAGGAATATTTGAAATAATATTTTTAATTTGAATAGTTTAACAATATGTGACGTCAGCATTGTTAGCGGCAATAGAGCCCGTGATTAATATCGAAAGAATCAGACGCCATCTTATCATTTGTTTGTTTATTTTTACGTATTTGTTCTAAAAAAATCTGTTTTTTCAAAGTATTACTTATCCAAAATCATCTAAAGGTAATCTAATTTATGAATTCTATAAATAATAATTCTAATATGAATTGAAGAATAAATTTATTTATAAGCATAATTCATATTATTAACAAAATCCAATGTGCCTAACCTTTATTTGTTTATTTTTTGTCTCTTGTATTTTTATTCTGAAATAATTAGGGAATGTTGTTTGTTTTACATGTTAATGCCTTATGAATTGTTAATTTATATAATTATATATATATAAAGGTATCCATAATATTGATTTTTTAACTTTGTTTAAATTTAATGATTTTTTAATGTAATTTTACATATATAATTATTTTTTCCTTATCAATATAATATTAAAATTTAGTTAGAATCGCAGCATTATAATAAAAAATTAATTTGGGTTTGTGCGTTTGGGTAAACTATAATCTAACAAATTCTGTTCTTCTGTGATTAAGAATCAATGTTTTAGAATATGTTAACGGCTTATAAATCTCTTATTTATATATAAATATACCCATAATAGTGTTTTTTGTCTACTTTAATATTTTTATTTATTTATTTTTAATTCATTAACATTGGAAATATCGCAAGCATTATCATAATAAAAAAATTATTTGGGTTTGTGTACTAATTTAACAAATTCTATTATTAAAGGAGACAATAAAAAAGTGTGTCTTCTGCTGGAAAAATATTTTTTTAAATTTATTTATAAAGAGTCTATAGTTTCGAGAGACTTTCACATATTCACAATTCCTGTAAATCAAATGTAATCAGGGACGGCGGAACCGTGGAGTCTGCTGACCCCCCTGGAAATTTGTCTACGGGGTCAAGGGGGGTCAGCACACCTCCTAAAGAAAGAAATTTTACCGTTACTTTACCCAAAAACAACTTTGTTGACAAATTGTTGGTTGTAAAATTAATTAAATTGTACCAATTTGCTTCAAAATTTTCTGGGCAGGCCCTCCCCAGACCCCCCTACATCACTTTCCAAGTTTTGACCCCCCTAGCCTAAGATCGTTCCGCCGTGCTTGATTGTAATAGACTGATGAAGAGGGCAAAGCCCTCAAAACTATAATCTCGTTATAAATAAATTTAAAAAATTATTTTTCCAGCAGAAGACACGCTATTTTATTGTCTCCTTTAATTTACAAAAATTCTGCTACTATCGGCAAAAAGAAACTTTCAATTTAAATTCTATTATGATTATAAGAAACATTGTTTTACATGTTAATGCCTATCAATTGCTGATTTATATATATCTATCTTTTACCTATGCTACCTATTCTCGAGTGATTTTCTTAGAAATTTAAATTCTATTTCTATCGGCAATTTGAACTCTTATATTCATTCTATTGCCCTTTGAATTTTGAAGAAATTCAAAATTCGAAACACTCAATCACATTTTTTTAGACTACCTATATGTCATTGCTATGTGTTTAAATTTAGAATCACTATAGACCACGAAATTTTACAAATGAAGATTTAAATCTTTGAGTGAAATATTTAGCACGATACTTATGTCAGATGGGTTCACCTCAGAGGGTAGACATCTGGCACGGATGGCCCATTTTGACACACATCTCGATTCCCGAGAGTGAACACAACCCTTCTGGATATATAATTTAAAATAATTCATTCCATCTCGGATCAAATAGATGATACCCTCATTTGTTTTCACTTAAGAGGAAATAAATTTTATACATAGTCCCATATAGTCTGAGCAGCTGAGTCATAAATCAAATAATAATAATTCGATATTTTTGATTAATTTATTCATTTCTATACAAATAGAGTTGAATTCCATCTTATATTCAAATTGTTCGAGGTTAAAAGTTAAGAATTGGTCATCAATGCCAACTTTCTCAATCTCTAACATATGATTATCTAATAAGTAATAAGCAAGCATGTCTGAGGTGTTGTTTAAGATAAAATGAAAAATAAAATTCCAAAGGGTCTTATTAAATAACAACACAATCCCATCCAACAATAACACCAACAAAACGACAACAAAAAAAGATTTACCTTTATCGTTATGTCTTTTTAATGGCCTCAAATTAGATTTTTTATGTCTTCTTATATACCTACGTATATGTATTTATATATATCCTTTACTTGAAGACAAAAAATACAAAAGCAGCGACACTTACACCTAACACACACGAACATTAGTGATTGGGGGGCAGTGGGGGACAGTGGGGGGCGGTAGACAGCCCTGGAGCGATCGAAACTCTAATCAGGGAATTAGAAGAAAAAAATATATCCTGCCATGTTTTTTTGAGGCCCAACTTACCCAGCATTAATAAAATACTAGCATTAAAATAAATAACCAATAGCAGCAATGTTAAAATAGAATTAAATGAAAAGTAGGTAAATTTATTTATTTATATTTATTTTTTATTATTTTTATTTATTTAATATTTTTATTATATATAAATATGACTGATTTATTTATTTATATTTTATTGTTGATTTATAATGTTTAAATTAGCTTTTAGTGCACTTCACATTATTAGGGATTAATAGCATAGCTAATATTTAAATAAAATTAAACCAATTTTAAAATTTAATTAAATTATAGGTAAATTCATTCATTATTTTTATCATATTCAGTTATTTATTTATTTTTATTTTTATTATACTAGTAGATTCTAGTTTCAAAGGATTGGCTTTAGCTTCACTAGTTTTTAGGGCTATGTTTAAAAAATAAAACGTGACCCTATTAGTGTCACTACAATATCTGTCAAAGCATTCTATCTTATAAACTAAATAGGATAAAAACTTGAAATTTACAGGTCATATGAATTTATTTTTAGTTCAGTCAAATTAGGTATTTATACCTCGGAACCCAGTTAGAGTGATGATTTTTTTGTTAGGTTTCTAATAACATAAATTAAAGTTTAGGCACCCTTTAAAATTGCGGCTAATTATGTTTTCCTTTATCCGATGCGACAAAGCTAAAGGTATTGTAATCAGTCTTGCACCAAGCGTGACTTCACAGGGCCCCCAGGTAAAGACTACGGAACCCATTCTCTCATTCAAAGTCACAAATTTTAGGACCTGACGGTTTTGACTAAAATTACATGGGGTCTCGTCCAGAAGGCAAAAATGCGATTTTTTCATTTAGTCCGGGCTCATTAGGGCTTGCAAACCGATTAGAACCGAAATCGGTTAACATGTTTTTTGTGAAAATTTACCTAACTATAAAACCTGAAATTTCCAGAAAAACCGAAAGTCAATCATATTTTTTTTTTAAATTTGAATACCACCAATTTTCAATCCTTTTGTCATAACTTACTTACACCATCTTAAAATTATTATTCTTTAATTAAATGCGAGGAAAAACCTTCCATAACTCTGCATTCAAGGTTAGGGTATTTGGTATAGATAATATATTAGTATGCAATTGTGACAACATAGTTTATAGTATTTCATTAATGGTCCAATACGAAATAATTTATCACTTTATTTTTTTGGCTTTCTCAAAATCATCCCCCCCCCCCCAAAAAAAAAAAAAATTAGATTTTTTTAAATTATATAAATTTTTTAAATCTATATCTTTAAAAGTGTTTTTTTATTCAACTTCATCCTACTTTATTTAAATTTACTTAAATTATTTTTTTTTATCTTACGATTATTTTTTAATTTGGTACTTATAATATAAAAAAATAGCAAATCAAGGCAGGTTTCAATAGAACGCCTAAATTATTTGAATTTTTGTTATTGGTTGTGACGTCAGAGCAATTAGATTCTCTTTGAGTTTACGAGTTTGTACTCGTTGACTTCAGTGAAAGTCTGACGCTTCCCAATTTATAACCAACCCTTATCTCAGTGCAATTTATATCAAATTTTTTCTCTAATATCAGGTAAATAATATTTATCATATTAAAAAAATGATTAATCTATATCTAATTAATCATTTGAATTGAAATTTTGGTAAATTAATTAATAATCTTGGTATTTTCAGGTTGTGCTGTTTTGGGTCTGCTTCCAGATTGCATTGATTCTCCGAGTCCAACCTCTGCTGGTGAGCTTTCAATTAATATTGTATTTTGCTTTAATAGTATTTAGACAAAGTAGTTTTTCAATTAACATGTAATGGATTTGCATACACGATATAATATATGCATGTGTGTGTGTCTGATTCATTTATCAGAAATGCTGAGGTTAAATCTAGTATATAAGCAATGCATTTGGATTATTTGTTGTTTTCTTATTCAGTGTAAATGCGAGTATTTTGTTAATATAAGAATACATTTAGCATTTAGTAGATATTAACCTGGAAACTTAATAATGAATCTTTTGATTGAAAATGCAATTTATTGTATTGTTATTCTCGTGCCCCAAATCTTTTTCGATAGTTTGGGTTTCGCTAGACTCATTGAGTAGGCGAGCCAACAAGATAAATATTCCTACATATTTATTTTGTCGATTATTAAATATATTATTAATATAAAAAATTAAAAAGAGGAATTATTTTATTAAAAATAAAAATAAATTCTCAAATCCTGTGCTAAAAATGCATAAGAATATTTTCTGATTTATTCACAGCTTACTTGAATACAAAATAAAAATTATTTATTTAATTAAACGAAGCTTTTAGATTGAAATGAAAATGGATTAAATCTTTTAAATTAAGCAACATATTGCTATTAATTCCCGGATAGGTGATCATTTAAAAATATTATTTTATTTGAATATAGTATCTCGTCTTAGAATTATTTATTTCCCTTAATGCCATCAGCTTTAATAGATATAGGACTATAGATTATGATAGTTAAGTTGCATATATCACGATTGGATATTGGATGGATAATCTAATAAGAATCTGAAAGGGTTACCTCACTACTTTACAGTCGCAAGGGCAGCACGTCTCCTCCTTTATAGGAAATTAATTAAGACTTTGTGAGGATTTAGAACTAATAAATAGTGATGGTTAGGCAACGAGTAATGTAGTTCAATCTGGGATAGGTAATCATATAATATTTGAATAAAGAATCTCGTCATGAAATATATTTTATCGATGAAATCATAGAAATTGATAGTCAAGCGGCCTATTAAGCTTGAAAATCAATAGATCTTCTAAGTTAAGTAATGTAATATTCCGATTAATTGGATAGGTGACCATTTTAAAATAATTCATTTAATTAAAACAACTTTTTTTCTTAATGCCAATAACTTTTATTGATCTATAGCAGTGATTCTTAACCACTGTTCCGCGGAACTTTAGTGTGCCGCGAGATTCTTGAAGTGTGCCGCCACTGATAGGCAGTGGTACCTCCCGAATTGAATTTTTTTTTTACATTTCTTTATCAATTGACTCTACATTTAATCCAAATATTCATTTAATCATTTGAACTGTAAAGGTAGTAACATTTTACAGGATGCAGAATGTCCTATTATAATTTTATAGGTACATCAATCAATAAACCAAATAAAATTCTATTAATTTATTTTATTGTTAGTGTGCCGTCAAATTTTTAAATTATTAAAAGTGTGCCGTGACGAAAAAAAGGTTGATAATCACTGATCTATAGATTTCAGTAATTAAGCAACATTTATTAATTAAAGTTATTTTTCCAGGGCAAGACATCTCCCACTCACCTGGAAAATTATCACGGTTTCATCCAGCTTCTTCTCAATGTAAGTTTAGATCTAATATTATTTTAATAACATTTTGTTGGCAAGATTCATATTTAAAACTTTTTTTGCGTTCATTAATTTTTTTTTTTTTTTTTTCATTCATTCCAAACATTTCGCAAAATTTGATCAGACTTCGAAAAAATAATTAATTTGATGCTTACTATATAATTTTTTTCAAAGGCCATAACGCCTCATTCACTTTTAATTGTTTTTTAAATACAAATATATTGGCACAAAAACAAACTTTCTACGACCTTTTCATATTAAGTTACTGGTGAGGAAATCGTAATCCAGACAGAAAAAATAATCATAGAAATTTATATTTCCCCACATTGTAAACATTTCTAAACACAATTTGGATTTTTAAATAAATTAATAAAAACAAAGCAAAATCGAATTTTTAATATACATGTTTGCTTACGTTATTTTTTTATCCATGACATCGCGTGGAAATTTTCTACATTTTGAACCGAAATTTCTTAAACCCAAAATCTAATCAATTCTTCTTTTTCTAAATACAAATATTTTTGCATTTTTGACTCCCTAATGAAATAATTTCATCATAGGCCAAAGCCAAACTAAGAAAATGACAAGTGGGATATTTTGAAAACATTTTTCTTCTTTCAAGCTGTTAATCTTAATTTCTATTTTCCAGTGCAAGAAATCTTCTACTCACTGAAAAATCGTATCCTGTGATCGTTTCGGTTTCATCGAGTATCTCTATAATGTAAGTTTAATACAATGTTATTTTATTGGTGGTCATGTGGATAATTAAAATTTTCTTCCTTTTTATATTGAATTTAAAAATTAGACCACACACGTTTAAATGATGTAGATACTAGATACCCACACCAGTCATTTTGACAAAATAATTAATTTATTCTTCCGAAACTAAAGTGACTATGGATCTAATATCCTGCAAATGTCAAGGGTTGCTATTCACAAATTAAATAACATATTAATTATAATTATTTATTGAACACGAACAAATAATACAATATAACTACGAGATTTCGATAGAATTATTCTGCCATCGTTCTCAAAATTGAGCACCCACACCGATTTTAGATGGAAGTTGGTTGTTCGTATTCAATAAACAATTATAATTAATTATGTGAGATTTAAAAAAAATTTAAGCCCTTAATAAATTTAATCTCGAAAATACAAGCTTTAACAACTATACCTAGATCTATTTATTATTTTTTTTATATATAAATATTTAGTTTTAGCAGTTTTTTTAGATATTTTGAAAATGAAAATAAATTGGATGAATAACTTCATTATAAAAAAAAAATTAATTAAATTTTATTATTTAACTATTCTAATCAAAAGTTAAAATCTGATCTCTTTCATTACATTTTTCCAAATAGCTTTCAAGATCGGCCCTTCTGCCAACGTCGCCGAGGTCTACTACTAACCAGAGCATCTCCCTATAGTGTTCACTTCAAGATCTGCGCTTCTCCTCCTCAACTTGCATCCACCAATCTGGACTATAAAACGCAAGTACATATGCATTGGCGCGAGTTCGTTCTGGGGTGTCAATTTCAAAATTTAATCCAAAACAATCAATTTCGGACTTTTTTTGTATTGTTTTTCAATTTAGTTAATTTTAGTTTAGCTACACAAACATTTAGGGTGTTTTTCTCTTTCAGCATTTCTACCCTTTATTTCCTAACAACTTAGCTCTAGTAGTCTAGTTATCATTAGTATGATATTTTTCTATAGCAGTAGTATATAATTATGGTAATATAATAAATAATAGTTAAAAAATTAAATAAATAGTTAAATAGTTAATTAAAAATGAATAACATTCACATCAAAATTTTCAATTTTTATAAATTAAAAAATAAAATATAAATTTTATTTCAATATTCCCGACTAATATCATCTTTCTTCACAGGTATAGAATGTAAAATAAAAACTAATAAAAAAAACAACAAAACTCTCTTTTATTTTTAATATTGAAATAAAATTATATTTTTCTATTGAAATATTAATTCAGAAGTAGAAGAAAAAATCAATTAAATTATAAAACCAGTGTTTTAAAATGCAATATTTTCGGCTAAATCTATAAAGAATGTATTTATTGTTTTAATGTTCACACCCTTCTACTTTTAAATAATAGAAAAACAACCCATTTTTCCCCTCGAATATTAAAATAAAATACAATTCTTTTTTCAAAATTGACAAATTCTCCTTTTGAGAATTTAATAAGTAAAGATCGAAGTAGGATTTTCAGAGTCCCATCATCATCATTTAGGTTCTCCGAGGCTCTCCCGAGAGAGGTTGGTCTTCGCTTCCCAAAGTAAGAGTGATTAGGGCTCGTTGCTAGAATTCAGTCACTTAGGTGTTGCATTTAATGTGCTGCAGATATTCTCTTTCAGAGACGCAGCCCTCGACCACCGAGGGATTCATCATCAACTTAGTTCCTTAGCTATTCAGATTATTAGGGCTGAGATGTGCGTATTTGTCCCGGATTTAAGGGACTCTCTTTCGGCCGTCTTATCGAAAATAGTCTTAAAAGTGACGTACATCTCTTAATTAGCAGACTAGATTGCTTGTTAAATTCATAAATAGTTAAAGAACATGGGGGAATGCGCCAATGCCAACGATTGAAAACAAAAATATCAAACACACATAAAAATAAAAAAGCAAATAAATTAATAAAAATACAACCAAATATATTTAAGACAACTCTGACAGACCGATTCAACGTTTTGATTTCTCAGAGCAAATAACGAATCTCCACATATAAATTAAACAAATATTAAAGAGAATAATAATACATAAATGAGAAAGAAAAAATCATTAGATAAAATTTTAAAAATTTTACCTTCTGCATATTAATCATATTTTTTTTTCAATAGAAAATGATAAAAATGAATAGGTATTAATTAAAAATAAAATATTTTACATTCCAAAAATTAGTCAATAATTTCAAATTCAAAACTTTTTATTAATATGTTTTTAAAAATTCTTGTCTTTCAATTATTAAAAATTAAATAAAAAATCTAATATGTGGATATATGGGAGTAGGTATGTAAATTATAAAGTATTTTGAAATTTTTCATAATTAATTTAAAAATTTAAATATTAAATTTCAAATGTTTAAATCAAACATTTCTTATTTTAATTATAAGAGAGTAATTTGAAATAATACATTAAATATTCACTATTGATAAAATACTAACGATATAATTGCTTTGAGGATTCATTATCGCGTGGATTGAAGTCTGTTGCCCGGAGCCTGCAGGCTTTCCTCGTTGGGTCCATTACAGGGGAGATCATGCTCAGTGGTTTCCATCTTAGGCCTCTGCTGGACACTTATGATCATTTAGATTTTAAGTTTAGCTGTGAGGATGCCCTCTAATCTTAGCTAGTTCGCTCTGGTTAGGTCCTTAATGGTGCATGTGTTAGCTGTAGGGTCCAACAGAGAGCTAATATCGAAGTCACTGTCTTGTTCTCGCCACGAACGAACCACGAGGGGAGTCGGCCAGACCGTAATCATTGGTTGAGGTCCAGGTCTCCTCTAATCTTAAGATGCGATGCGATTTCGGGAGATCAATTTGATTTCACACAATATAGCCAGTGAACAAGGGTTCAATGCTAGATTTTGCCCGGCGAATGACTCCAGGAGGAGGGCCTCTTATTTCCGGATCTGCCCGGAACTCGTGATTAAACTTCAGGAAATTTTTGGGCGATGACTGACAGAAAGATCCTCTACCTTTGTAAACTCATTTGTACATCTCTCTGACAGTCAATGCTGTTGCGCTTTCGGATCTAGGGACGATATATCCAGCCAGACAAACAACAAAAGATCGTGAGATCGTCTACTGTGGGTATTCCCCGAAGAGGCTCTCCTGTTGCTAGGGACTGTGCGATGCGTTACCCGCCTTGGTTTCGATCGCCTCACAATTAAAGTGCCCCTTTCGTCTCTTATATCTTTACAGGTACAGGCTAGGTAGGATCTCTTTCAGGAGCCCTGGGTTCATTTACTGGGGTCTAAAGAATCAAACTTCTTCTTCACTGGCCGGTTCTTCGCGGTGCGCGGTTTCGAACTCCAAAAGTCCAAATCTTTCGTTTTTAAATTGAAATTATGAGAATTTAATTTAAAGCGATTGACCCTTTGACTTCGCGATTTTATTTGAGAACAAATCCAAATCAGATTTCTTTGTAATCAAATGATGAGATATTTGATTCAAAGCAATTATGCCATTTGGATCAGCATAGAGGCAAAAATATAATATTAATTATTTACCTTTGTTGCCTCTGGTTGTCTACTTCTATTTACAAGGATTTTTCTTTGTAAATGGAAGTGTAAACTAATATTTTTTGAGCTATGTCTTAGAATGTCTCTTCAACTTCAACTTGCTCTACTTTGGATGGCCACCAACTTGAGACTTCTTTACGCCTAGGGATACTGAGTTTCTACCATACATGGTAAATATATACGTTTTTATTTTATAAATAAAAGAAAATTTCGATTTGAGAATGATATTTATTTTTATACTTACTAAAATTTATTTTCATCATAAAGATTCTGATAGATCAGCATCTTCTAAATTCTAGATTATGTTGGCAACCGAATTTAGCCATCTTATTTCTTCTTTTTTAATAAATACATAATTTTATATTATGAGAAATGAAAAAGTGAAAAAATATATAGCTATTTGGATCCCTGTAGATTTTGTCATTCCAGAAAATAGATCACGCTAAAACAAGTTCCAAATGCACTCATCTAAATTATTTTGGATTAAAAAAAAACAAAACTATTTCTATTTCGAAATTTTCCTTTATATATTCTTCACATAGTAGTAATGCATTTTAAATTTTCTAAAATTTTGATGGAAATTCAAAACACTTTTTGCACTCCCCCGCAAGAGAGAACAATCAAGTATACTTAAGATTTTCCAATTTTCTTCTTCTTCTATATAATATCTTCAAAATTTTTGTCCCTGTCACAAAAGTTAAAATTTTACAATGAGATTTCATTTGATTTTGATAAAAAATGAAATTTAATAAAAATTACTATCATATAGTAATTATATTCTAAAATTTCCGAAAACTTTCAAAATTTAATTAATTTTAAACAACATTTTAAATTAAAATTTGTACCTACTTTTTATTGTGAATTTTATTTTTCAAATGAAATTTCTTTGATCGCTTTTTAATTTAATATTATTTTTTACTTTATTTTTTTTGTATTTAATACATACCTTCTTAACATTAAAATGGGATTAATAAATTAATTACAAAATTTGAATATAGATTATTGCTAGTCATTGTTTTTATTTTACTCGGTACACCCGGCAGACAGAGCTCCAGATATTTCGGTTAAAAAAATGCAAAATTAATAAACAAATATCATTTTTTAAATAATTTTTTTGAAATTTTAATCAATTTCTATAGTAACAAAAAAAATAGTAATGAAGAATCGAAGGGGTGGGTTTTGCATTATTCACAAAGGCTAGCATTGAATAGAAGAAACAAATTTCAAATGTTGAATAATGTCTGGAACGTTGAGAAAAATCATTTTCGAGCATTATTTTTTTCTTTCATTTTAAAATTGATTATTAGTTGAATAAAAGATTTCACTGTCGATGGTAACAGAATTGTTTTTATTTTTAACCTAAAATTGATTATTTCAATTTTGAAATTAAGTAATCCCAATTTGAAGTTTCAAAAGGTATAGAAATAAGATTCTTAAAAATCTATTTTATAATTTCACCGTGGGTGTTCTAATCTCAAAAAAATCCATTTGGCCAATGAATTGCCATTAAATTGAACTATTATAAAAACCTCATAACTCTTTCGACTCTCCTTGTGATTGGACTATTTCCTTTTTGATATTTTAACAATTGAAAATTTCTCTGTAAATTTATTTCATTTCAAGTCAGTTTCAATGATGGTGGTGAGGAAGAGTTTTAAGGTGAATTTCTGTGGCCTTTGATTCCTCACCTTCTGTTAACGGCTTCCAGGTCCGAAAAAACATCTTGCTACATTTCTATCCCACGACACGACAACATCGAGGAGGCATCGTGACCAACGCGTTCGAATTGACTGTCTAACTACAACAGCCAATTTAACTTGACATCCGGATCAACAAGACACAAGGAAAACTACAAGGTGGGCGCATTTATCATCTAGTGATTCTTGTTTTTAGTATTTTATTCATGCGTTATTAATCACTTGAGATCGAATTTTATTTTATTTTATGTTATATTATATAAAAGTGGAAGTTTGTATCAATGTTCGATTATTTTACCCTTAAAATCAGTTATCACAGAGCCGGGTAAATTACTTACTGTGAAACATAACAACAAATATATATATATATATATATATATATATATATATATATATATATATAATATTTATCTAGATTAATTTGTAACAACGGTTAGAGAAATTTCTCTAAAAAAATTACCCTCTTGCCTAGAATCGAACCGACGAGCTCTTGAACTATGGGCATGAGCTCTAACCACTAGACCAATGTCACATTAATATATATATCTTGATTTCTTTTACTAAAACTATATATTTTTGATTTAGACTTTGTGTCTAGATAATATTGTATTCATTTGAACTCGAATGAAAATGAAAAAACACCAATAGATTTTAAATTAAGAAACATTGAATATATATTAATTAACGAGGCAAATTTGAAATATAATTTAAACTGATGGCTCCAATCGATTTTCATTAACCAGGCAAATTTGAAATATATATATTCGAATTTTGAAATGAAAGACTCCAATTCATTTTAAATTAAGAAACATTAAATATATTGATAATTGTTCCTGCCCCCCCCCCCCTCGCCATTCAAACATTAAAGATGCGAAACTTTTAAGAGACGATGATTTTCGGTAGTTTACGGGTATACATTTGGAGTGTGGTTTTTTAAGAGGAATACAATTTTTGGACCGAGACGCTGCCCGCCAGGGCACCAGCCCGGAGGGCCGAGCTTCGAGGGCGTGCCGAAGGCACGCACGAAAAGCTCGTTATAGATATTCATAGATACAATATCGATTAAAAAAAATGCAATAAATCAAACATTTATTTTGAATTACAATATCGTTAAGTATCCATAGAAATCATGAAAGGTCCTCGTCTACTACACCTTTTCAAATTTTATTTGAGAGAAATTAAGTTAATTTCAGAAAATCACAATTGTATTTGTGAATTCTCAATTGAATAATAGAAAATCACAATTGTATTTTAGAAATTTCAATTCAATTTCAGAAAATCTCTCTTGTTTTACAGAAAATAAACATAGTATATAAACAACTAACTAAACAATAGACATTTTCTGAAATACAGTTGAGGTTTTCTGAAATTGAATTGCAATTTGTGATTTTCAAATATTCAATTGAGAATTCTTAATACACTTGGGGCTTTCTGAAAGTGAATTGATATTTTCTATTATTGAATTGAGAATTCTTAAATACAATTGTTGTTTTCTGAAATAAATACTCATGGAAAAGGTGTAGATGTTAAATAGATACTTTTCTTGCCCCTTTTCTCGTAAAAAGATTTCAACTCAGTGTGAATTTCGGTAGGTTTTATTGTATATTCAAACTAATAATCTATTTATTTTTATAGTTTATTAAAAAACCCGACTGAACCTCACTTTATATGAAAAACCGAAAAGTTATCAACGATAAATAAGAACTTATTTGATATCTCAGGTATTTTGGGAGCTATAAGTTAGGGACCCTCGTTATGAGCTCGCAATAGCTGGCTTTTATAGTAGGTATTATAAAATTATAATATATAGATGTACATGTACCATGTACATACAATACTTTGAAACGTTTTATTTTAAACATGGCTTTTTTTTGTTATTAATGGATGGGTCAGGGAAATTCATGTGATGCGCTCAAAAGAGTATTTTTTCATCAAAATGGTAATAATAGTAATTGCCAAGAGACCCTGTTTATCAGATCAAAGTTTCCCCTATTTAGCTGTAGTTGGGGTTATGCAAAGTGGAGTAGAAATAAAATGCAAGTGATATATAGCTATGTGCAGATAGTACAACACACAGTGGAGAAGGGAAGAGGTTCTTGACAATAGAATAGAAGAGGTGAAAGGAAAGGGAATGGAAGGGTTAGTTCGAAAAGGAAAAGGCTCATTCCAAGGGAAGAAGGGTCTCTCTCTCTCTAGTAAACACCCCCAACCCTCACTCAGGCCAATAACCATCTGGCGGGGGAGATTTAACAATCTTTTCTTCATAACACGTACCTATACACACTGACATTTGATTTCTTTATAAAATATATGTACACTCAAAAAGAAAAATAAGCTGATCAAGTGCGTGTCGGACAGCATACCGAGGATTCCGTATCTTATAACTAGAGACCGGATTCCTATGCAATTAAATATTTTGTTTGCTGCCACATACGACCCAGGGGATCAATTATCTATTCGAATCATGCATCTAAGGATACAGTAGGTTAAATTTTATAGTGCATATTTGAGTAATATTGCATAAAATTGCATATTTGAAGGATTTTTTGTCAAATGTTGCCTATTTCCCGCCAAATCGAGATTTTTTTAAAAGTAAATTTTTGGAGAAAGAATGAAAAAATATGAAGAAATATATATATATATATAAAGTTTCTTTAAATTTGCCCCTATTACATCTGAGGATGTGGGGTGCTCCTTTTCATCGTATAAATCAATTTTAAGTGACCGTAGACATAATAACCTGAAGATCATTTAGAAAAATATTTGTAAACATAAATTATTCAAAATTACAATCAAATTTTAATTATTTTTTAGATCCTTTGTTAATTATTTCTTTGTTATTATTATTATTATTTTAATGCCCTTCGGTAACTTTAGCCCATTTTGGCCATTGAGTGTTGCTGAGTGTGTGTGTGTGAAAGTGTGTGTAAATTAGTGTAGTGATCTGATTATAGCCGGACAAATATTTGCATTATTTTATTAGCTTATTATTTGTACGTCAATAAGAAAATCTTGTTAATATAAAAAAATAAAAGCAATAATATACAATCGTGTCTGTTAAATAAAACTACCCCCCCCCCCCCCCATATTTTTCGATCACATTTTTTGAAACTTTATTATATTTATTATGTTGATTTTATTCAAGTGCACCTACTATTTCTTTGAGCTTAAAGATTTTTTAATATATTAAATATAATGAGAATTTTGTGAAATTTTTTACTCAATAAAAGTATATATTTGACACTTGGAGTCTATAGCTTACTTTAATATTTTATTCCTTCCATAGCACTCTTTCAAACATGGTTTTGTCTTCAATTTTAATTTTTTAGTGCATAAAAAATTTATTTAGCCAATTTTTAATGCATATATTTGGATATTTCAGCCTTTTTAACTGCATATTTTGGCAGTTTTTACTGCATAAAAATCCGGTCTCTACTTATAACTCACTAAAATACTTTAAATTTCAAATTAGAATTCATTTATAAGGAGAAATCAATTTAGTTGTCCTATGCTTGATCCAAATAAACATTTTAGATAAAAAACAGAATTTAGGAAAAAGAAATGATCGAAATTTTAAACAACAAAAATTCAATTAACATAAGGTCAGATATGGATTCTGTTTTTCTAATATTTATCAGAAATTTTTAGAAAAAGTTATTTTTCTTAAATATTTCTATTTGTTATTTTTATTCAAGGTAATTCACGACAACATTATTTATTTTCAAAATATTTATTTATATGGTAGTTGTTCCTTTATATATATCTTTTCTTTAAATTAACTATTTTTTCAAATTTCCATTGATAAAGGGAACATTTCTTTCGAAACTTTAGCATTTAAAATAACGTTTTGAGATGGTTATATAAATTGCATATATTTAATTCGAAAATTACAATCAATATATTAATTCAGAATATATATAATTTATTTATTAAATACTATAGTTTCAAAGGTATGAAATCTTTTTAATTCGATATATTCCATGTATTATTTGTTATAGGTTGTTGAATGAACAGATAAAATGTGTCTAATTAAAAAAGACCTTTTTCAATAATAGTTCCCTGTACGTAAACTTGACATTCTATTTAAATCAGAAATCAAATCAGACAATATTTAAGGTCTAGTCAACATTTGAATTAATTGGAGATTTGGCGGCCATGGTTCTAGTTTCCTTGATCCATTGACCTCTAATAGAAACATTTCCACTTTTTTTTTCATTATAGACTACTGACTACTAATATTCTAAGGATATTGAATTAATAATGAGCAATTTAGAAATATTGAATATATTTATTTTCAAGTCAATAAAAGATGGATCCATATTAGAATTCATTAAATAGAAAGTGTTTTTATTTGGGGGACAGGATAATCTTCCCTTTTTTTTACGAATGAATCTTTTCCATTCATAAAAGCCGGCCAATAATTCAAATTCAAAGGAGAGAGAGAGAAAGAGAATGAAAAAACCTGTTTTTCTAATGAAAAATAATTCATTGATCATGATATCTACAACAGGTGACGTCACCTTCTACACATCCATTCATTCCCTTCTACTGTGTACTATAATAGTAGATATAGAATACATTGGGAAATCTAAAAATATGTGCAGGCGGTCGTCGTATTGAACTCGTTGGAGTTTTTGTTCTTATTTGTGAATAGAAATTTATGAAATCTCGGGATAAATAATTTTTTAAATGTATGGCTGGATATCGATTCCCAAGAACAGAAAGTTGAGGAAGGTATATTTTCGTGCCTAAATATTTGTATTGCAGAAAATACATTATGAGAATTTCAAAAACAATTTTATAATTAGGTAGAAAAAATATTAATAAAAACAAATAGGCTAGTGCAAGCCGTACACACAAACCATAGGTATAATTTTATACATCCAAACTAATTATTTTATAGCAACTAAAAAAAATATTTATTGAAAGTCACACAGAGCCTCTAAGATAGAAAGGTGGATTATTTTTACTTGCCCCTGGAGGAAGTCAAAGTGAAGATAGACTGACGGCTCTGTCTTAAATATCAAATGAAAAAAATCCGTTTGAAAAATTATATTAAGTTGTTGATGAATTTTGCGAATAATAAAATAAAATTTTCACAAATGAAGGGTCCTTTTTTGAATAGCATCCTCTGGCTGAAAAGTCACCGTCCGCCCCTGATATATCTATATGTCTATATATCAAAAACAGCTTTAATGATTTCGATGATAATCACAGATTATGGGGATTTCGGGTCGACATTTCAATCTATCAGAAGATCATCTTCGAGTAACCTTAATTGGATTGTTTTTTTCTTAATTAAATTAATTATTCACAAGTGGGTGGGTCAATAAAAAACTAATAAATCTGATAATTTTTTCTTTGTTTTTTTAATTTTTAAGCTCACTAATAATTCATTAGAAATATTATTATATAATAAAATTGGGGGATTTAATTAATTAGAGGTATTTTTTATTGAAGACAGGGTGCGGTAGAATTCACTGCTGAATTGATTTAAAGACAGTCCAAGAATAATAAAAACTACAAATTCCGTATAAAATAATTTATTAGAACGTCATTTTCACTCTGTTAAAAAACCCGACGATTCAGAGGATCGTCCTCCTTCAGGGTTAAAAAGGAAACTTTGTGTATATTAATATTATTTTTAATTACAATTATATTCAAAACTTTGAGTACAGTGAGATCTTGATGATAGCCGGAGCGGGTCAAAACGTTGTCATATAAAATAAGTATAAGCCAATAAATATCGGCCTTTTTACCTGAATTTAAAATTAAAAATAATATTTATGTATCGTTTTGTTTTATATAGGTATATATCTACGTATATTAGCGAGTCCGTCAACATCCGATCTAAGAAAACTTGTTAGGTCTTATTTATTTATTTTCATACCACGTATCGGATTCGTGTGAATGTGTGAAAATTGAATTTTCCGTGAGCAAATGCGGGCATCTGTTTCGGTTTCCTTCCTTAATAAGGTTATTATAGTCGACATTGAGAGAGGAGAGTCAGCCAGCCTGCAGCTTCCTAATGATTTTCATTCTCGGGTTTTCTTCCGTGACGGATGAGGTGAGGCGAACGTTACCAGGGAGCCGATTGAAATCCCTCCCAGGTAAATCCATTCCCTCACACACACAGGCATTATATTAAAAAAAAAATCCCCGATTCATCGTCCAACTGATCCCAATGCTCTCCTTCCACATCCCTTCCAATTTTACCCGTCGACTCACGACTATTCACTATCGATTAAAAAAAATAAAATAAAATGAACGAGATATTCTATTATTAGATTAGAGTTCAAAAATGTTCAGAAATCGCTAAGATTTCAATCTCTGAATGGGTTGGTTGCTGTTGCACCCCTTTCGATATGTTATCAACCGTTTTTGGGTATCAGATTTGTTAGTTCTCACGATGCTTCTCAAATCAGATATTAAAATATGCATAATTCATATAAATTTTTTCGGATTTTAGAAGTTGAGCAAAATACCGAGTGTTTAGGAACATCTATTTTCAAAATTTTTATTTGCTTATAGTTGCTTTATCTATATTTCTTTTTTAAAGCAACTATTTCCTCAATTTCCATTGATAAAGGGAGAATTTCTCTCAAAACGTTTGGATTTTTAATGGTTATTTTGAGACATTTTTTCATAAAATATAGCTATATATTTATTTGCATCAAGCAGAGGACAACCTCAGAAATATGATTTCTCTTTATGAATCAAGAGCTCTGGTATCGGTATACAGCATCTTTTTAACACGTTTTTATTAGCATCACCTGTATGTATGTATCAATGTGACTTTTGTTCTGTTAAATTCCGCAAACATTTTTCTATAAAAATAATTGTTTAATCAATTTAAATGAAATTATATATTTCATTCTGTTAAATTCCGCAAACTTTTCTCTATAAAAGTAATTAAGACTAAAAAGTAAAAAAAAAAAGTAATGCTTCTGCGCCCCACACTTTTTGATTATTACATTATTATGTACTTTTTAGTGCATTAGCGTGTTTTTTAGTTTTTTTTTAAACTATAATTATAATTTAACTTTCTATCTCAAACGGTTCGCTGGAAAATCACTCAAATTTGCGTAAAACATATCGAATCGGAGGAAAAGCTTACTTCCAATATAATTATTACATTTATATTTTAATGAAATAAATAAGTTCTGATCACGTTACTATTCATATATGTATATATCGTATATACAAAACGAACAAGAGGGATGGAGGGGTCTCACTGGGTGTAGGGGTTGGAAATATTTCTAATTAAAGTACTTGAAAGTTTGTCCTGTTTTTTGTTACGCTGCGTTTTACTAGGATTATATTCAACTAATCAACTTGATAAAATATCGAAATGGTTTTCATTTAATTTTGCGCATGTCCCTTTTTGGTGCACTTGAATAAAAAAAAAACTCCCCTTTGCAGTGTGTGTATCTAATACCCTCATTGCATATAGAGCTCTCTGTATATATCTATATATAATTGTATATGTGTGTGTGTGTGTGTGTGAGGCTGTTAATTATTGATTAACGGCGTCTGCGACGAGAACGACGTCGTCCTCAACGACAACGACGACGTCGACCAAGGAGGAGGAGAGCCTCTCTTCTCTGCAATTAGAGAGAGACCCTCTCTCTCTCTTTTTCTCTTTAGGATCCCATTCAGTTGAACATCAAAAACAAAACAACAAGAACATCGCCTACGTTCATTACAGACAATCTATCTATCTATCATTTCATCAAATTATTCAATTCAATTGCCAAACTGAATTTATAAATTAGCAGAAAGGAAAATAACATTATTCGAGTGGGGAGGAAAAAACCTGCCCTAGTATTTTTTTTTGCTCATTATGTTTAAAAATGTCTGAAATGTCGAAAGTGGAAGAAAAAGTGAAAACTTTTTCAAGACTTGTTTAATAAACTGTTTAAAATTTAATTAACTATTCTTTTATCTAAAATAATAAATTTCATAATTTTAATTACTTATATAAATGCATAATAAAGTGTAAACTATCTCAAAAGTTGGTAAGTATTTCGGGAGAGACTTTTCTTTGATCAGTAAACTTTTTTCTCACTCAGTTTTAAATTTTATTTTCTATTAAACTATTTGAGGGTTTTAAAATCAAAAAATAATAATTTATTTATTTAATCAAACACACTTGTTTGATTCAATATTATTTTTTACTATAGAAACGAACTAAAATTTCAAAAAATATTTTTGCTTTTTGTAACCGGAAGATTTAGACTTTAGAGTTAGAAAGGCCATAAATTTAATCAGTTTTCCGCATTGAAAATACAAATATTTTAGCACAAGATTGAACTTTCTACAACTTTTCTTTCTTAAATTATCGTGGGTATCGGAATCCAGACAGAAAAAAAAATGATTTTTAAAGGAATCGTAGGGAGTTGGACAAGACTTTAAATTAAATTAAATCTTGTTTAAATTGTCTAAAATTTAACAATTCATTCTTTTATCTAAATAATAAATTTCATAATTTTAATTATCATATAAATGCATAATAAAGTGTAAATCGGTCTCAAAAGTTGGTGGGTAGTATTTTGGAGACTTTTCTTTTGATCAGAAAATTTTTTCTCACTCAGTTTTAAATTTTGTATTTTCTATTAAACTATTTGAGGGTTTTAAAAATCCTGCAAAAATAATAATTTATTTATTTAACTGCAACACACTTGTTTGATTCATTATTTTTTACTATAGAAACGAACTAAAATTTCAAAAATATTTTTTTGCATTTTGTAACCGGAAGATTTAGACTTAGAAAGAAAATAATAAAATTCAACGTTAGTTTTCCGCCTTATCGAAAATACAAAAATATTTAAACAAAGCACAAGATTGAACTTTCTACAACTTTTCTTTCTTAAATTATCGTGGGTATCGGAATCCAGACAGAAAAAAAAATGATTTTTTTTTCTTCATTCCAGACATTTTTCAATACAATGACGAAAAAAAAATTTGAAAATTTTTGAGTGAATTCAATATTAGGCTCGGATGGTTTATTCAGATATTCGTTTTGAAAATATAAATATTTTGACATTAGATCAAACTTTTTATGAGCTTCCGTTTTTTAGTTATCAGAATTCAATCACACACATACAGAAAACGATTCTTAGTCTCGTTTCATTATTTCTAAATCCAAATAAGCAATAAATAAATAATAAAATAAATAAGTCAACTTTTACTCACTCCACTGAGAACCCCCACCTATATTATAGATTTTTTTGACTGTATAATAAATAAATAGATTGATGCTTCGGTGCTTGTGAGATGTTTCGGCTGAAACCACTTAGATTACACATTTTAATGATAAAAATTCATCAGAATGCACGATGTTTCGACCCTCTATTTCTGGAGTTATGTACTTGAAAACAACTCCCAAATTAGGGGACTAAACATCATGCATTCTGATGAATTTATATCATTAAAATATGTAATCTAAGTGGTTTCAGCTGAAACATTTTTCTTGACAAATATATAAGCAAAATTGACACAGAAAATAATTTTTGTTCACTTTTAATATATTTCTCAAGACAAATAAGCAACAAATAAATAAATAGATGATAAAAATTAATAAATAAAAAAAATTGAAAATTTTCATGTACCATATATTGAGTTTTTTTTTCAATCTAGAATCTTGATTTTAAATGTTACAATTTTTTAAAGAATATTATTTCCTGGATTTGAAAATAGAGATATTGATAAAAGAAAGGAGCGACCCGTAGATAAATAGGTAGGTCTACCTGTCTGTACCTGTTGTTATTTGCCCAGTGCGTGGGGGAGAGGGGCTAAAAGGGAAAATACAGAAGGGGCTGCTGTAAAGTGTTCCATAATAAAAAGTGAAAGCAAACAAATAACAAAAAAAAAAGTTGTTTTTTAAAAAAAAAATCCTCCCTTAATATCTATATATATATATATATCAAATCTAAATTACTCATTTATTGATTCATTACGATTTCTCTGGAGCTACTGGGGGGTTAAGAACATGAAATTCGGCAGGAAGACCTAGATGCTCTCATAAGAAAGGTTTATTACAAATTCAAATTTTAAAGATATAAAACAAAAACAAAAAAAAAAAAATATAAATATTCTAAAAAACAGTGTTTCATTTTAAAATAATATAATAATTTCCCCGGTATTCCAGGGGTTAGAAACATAAAATTTCATACAAAAGATATTTAAGAATAGTTTTTTTTTTTTTTTTTTAATTCAAATTTTAAAGGGACAAAAGAATAAAAACTTCTAAAATCACGTTTTTATCCGGTATCGTCACGATTTTACGCCTTATAAGTAATCTTCCTACAAAATTTCAAGTTTAATAGATCCGTAAAAATCGTGATTCTTTCAATCTATATTAATTTATAGATTTGGTTTTTAAAAATTGATGTTTTATGTAGTTGTTTTTTTCTTAAAAATATCTCATAAGTGGTTTTCACATTTTTCTCTAATTTATTATAATATTATTTCTTTTTAATTTTTGACTCTCTGGAACAGCTAAATGTGATTTTTAAATCTTATTTCGACTTCATTCTTTCTTGGTTTTAGAATAAAGTACCGAATGACGTGTAACAAATAGAAAACTTTATTTAATAATACATTTTTGTCTGACCCGTAATAATCCCAAATAAACAGAAAAAAATATATTTAACACTATGTTTGGAAAACGATCAACATTAATAAGATTAATTGATTAATCTATTAATTTTTTTCTTTGTTTGATTATTTCTTTGCTTTACATATAAATCGCTCAGCAGCCAATGAGATCAAGTCCATAAAACAACGAGTGATGTTTTTGAAATCGCTACCAAAAAAAAAAATATTCAGAAGAAATAAAAAATAGGCTATAGTGAAGAAAAGTTGAGATAAAAAATAAAACCCATTATACTAAAAAGAATAAACGTAATTTGTGGGATACAAATTTACGAAAATTTATAAATTTTTCAAAAGTGGACATAACTGAATTGGCTTTTGAGCGAATCATAATATCATATGTGAATATTTGTTTCATTTTTTTTTTTGTCCTAAAATTCGGTTGTTTTAATTCACAATTGAAAACAGTTTTAGAAGAATTAATTTCCGAATATCGTGTAACAAATAGAAAACTATTTAATCATCATTATTACATGACCCGTAATAATCATAAATAAACAAAAATATTTCATGAAAGGTCTTTAAAAGTCTAATAAGATTAATAATTTAGAATTTTTTTTTAATTAGTCGATAGCGCAAATTAAACAAAACAAAAAACGCTGATTGAAATTAATTATCTTCCATTTTTCTATTATCTTATCATTATAAATATATACATTGAGGTAAACTAGCTCTCTACATAAGGAAAGTACATTTTTCAAGGCTAATGAGAATGTACGGCGTCCAGATTTATTCGCTTTTTTTTTTTTTTTTTTATTCTTTTATCCCGGGATTGAGTCCTAAGAGGATCGAGAAAGAAGGGCAAATTGAGAGGAGCAAAAGAGAGAGGAAAGGAAGTGTACACATTCCACCCTGAGCAGCCCCTTTGGAGACCCTCGTCCTCTCTCGAGGGGCGCAATTAGGAACCACCCTTGGAAAACCGATCTACTCTACTCTCCCCCCCCCCCCAAAAAAAAAATACGAATCAAGATTGTCACCCTCTAATTACAAAATGAATTTATTTCTTATCAAACATAAAGTTTTTACGTCCATTTTGACATGGTCATTTCTTTGTTTCTATTATTTTAGATCTTTAAAACATGTTTTTAATAATAATCGAATTTTTATCCGTGATTTTGACTAGCATGAACAATTATAATTATATACATACTAATCGAAATTAAATACGAAACAATTTTCAAATGTATCTGGGTATTATTGATGTCTATTGTTACGATTTCAGTCTGTATTATTGATGTCTATTGTTCCGATTCACTCTTGGTTATGATTTTAAATATAAATCGAAAGCTCTACAAAGGATTTGAGTTTCGTTATATTTTTCTAGGCTTATTTCTTATATATGGAAACAAATTCGATAATTTTTTAAAAAAAAGCAGGACGCGAATGAAATTAGCGGCAGAATGTATGATTGTTGAATGATTGTTGCGACTTACCTGACAAAAAGTTGTTCTTGATTGTTGACCCTCCAGGATACCACGGTAGCGCCTAGAAAAAGAGAGAGAGACCACGTGGTTTCAAATGACAGACATAAGAGCGAGGGGGGACGGAGGCGCACACACCTTGACACCCTCCCGTGACACTTGCCCGAAATTTTTTTTTGTTTTTCTAGAACACATAAAAAAATAATATTTTTGAATTTAAAAGTGAACGCGCGTGTTGATTGGATAAATGATTAGCCGTAGCGTGGAACTCGGATGACATTTCTCGTCCGGTTACGTGCCCAGAGATTTTCAAAATTAAGCGAAAAAAAAAATAAAAAAAAAATTTTTTTTGAGTATTTTTGAGGTCGGTTGCACAGAGGAGGGTGTCATCGGGTGTCGTGGTTGTTATCGTGGATTGTCATCGTGGATTGTCGTCTGGTTGTCCACCTACCATGCAGGTTGATGGTGCAGGTGGTGTTGTTGCCTCTGTCGAGGACGACCACGCTCGTAGCCGCTGCCATTTTGAATGAGACGCAGCCGATTCGAAAACACAATTCACGCTCACACAAGCTGCGTATGAGAAACGGCGCAGCCCGTTGCCAACTTGACAACAAAAAACACCTGCACCAATACTCCAAAACACCTTAACACGAGGCTTCTAACACCTCAAAACATTCCTTCTGCACTCAATCCTCCTCTCAATCACCTTCTGAAAACTCACAAAACCAAAATAAACCTAATTTACTAGATTCCCCATTTTTTCACTGTTTCTCATCCTAGTCCATGTTCCAAATTCCTTTGTCGAATTTCCCCATTCCAAAAATATAGATAAGAATTTCTTACTATTCACTTATTTAAACTAAGATTTCAGACAAATAACTTATGTCATTAGTGAAACAGAATTGAATTTGAGTGGATTTATCTTATTAAATTGTATGACATTGATTTTATCGTTATTTTATTGAGTCTTCTGTTTTTTTAGCCGGTTCACTTTCCATACTGTTCCTCTGTTCAAGCGCCTAAAAAAACATTAATAACCAACCCCCACAGCTGGCGTCCTCTAGTACAATACTCTCGAACTCAAAATTTCAGTCAATAAATTCAAAAGCAAAAAAATCTCAATAAAAAACTACCAATCCAATCCCTTTTGTTGAAAATGTAATTTTCTTAATTAAATTAGTTTTCAGTATACTATTATAAATCATTCTTTATTAACATTTGTATTTATTTATTATTACTTATTTATAACAATAACAATGTTTATGAAATTAAAAAAATAAGAGGCGTGCAGCTTTTATTTCTTTCTTTTTTATTTATGAACTCCCGCAAACGTTTCGGCTATTGGTTGTAGCCATCTTCAGAGCTAAACAATGACAAACAATGACAAACAATGTTAACAATATTAAATATGGTTTTGTATATATATCATATGTATATTTTTTGTATATAGTTTTATCTGATGACTGGTGTATCCAAAAATTTGTTTTATATAAATATTCACAAATTCCCGATGAGTAGAAAAACAAAATTATAATTGATTGATGTACTCGGACAAGGCCGATTTAATATTGTTAACATTGTTTGTCATTGTTTAGATCTAAAGATGGCTACAACCAATAGCCGAAACGTTAGCGGGAGTTCATAAATAAAAAATAAATAAATAAAAGCTGCACCTCTCTTATTTTAACCCCTTCATAAATTAGTACAACAACAGCTATAAAGATTTCCTAAAATAAATAACAATGTTATAAATATATTTAAAAAAATATGAAAATGAATACTATATTTTAATAAATTATATTGCATAAAGGATAAAATGTTTTCATTTTTCAAGATTATAGTTTCAAATTTCTTTATTTCATCTTTAATTTAACATCCCATTTTATATTTATAATAGAATTTTAGTAAAAAATGAATTGACATTTTTTTAAGAAAAATGGAAAATAAATTGACTCATTTTACCCTAAGAATAATAGTACTGTCAGTTAATATAATTTTAATTTATATTATAATTTTGATGATAAAAATGATAATTTAATTAAAATAATAATGTATTTAAGTAAAATTGTGACAGCTATATTTTTCCGTTGAAATTATGATGCCAAATAAAAAATAAATATCAAAGCGCACAGCGTGCGCAGGCCAAGTTCGAGCATTGGCTTGGCCGTATTTACACGAACCATTTCGAGCCAATTTCGACCCCTCTGCAGCTCGGAACCTATTTGAGATACAGAGCTGTAATTATACACATGTAATTATGTAATCCATCTTGAGGAGAGTACCAAATTTCAATAATATAGTATAAATATATTCTGCGATATGGACCTGAGAAAATGACTAATTTTGGCACTCACTTACTGACTCACTGACAGACAGGTCATCAAAACGCATAGGGACTTCCAATCATTCCAGCATCATGAAATTTCGCCTAGTAGAGTTTGGGACACAAACAAAGGAAAAACTCAAAAAATCCAAACTTTCTATCTTTCAACCCCTTCAAAATGGGGGGGGGCCCCCCCCCACAAAAATAAAAATTCTAGCTCGCTGGACCAAACTCAACCAAATTTTGTATACATATATTCTGTGGAACCCTGAAGGCTAGAAATGCAAAAACTAACCACCAAAAAACAGGGTCAAAAATAAAAATTCTAGCCCGTTGGACCAAACTCAACCAAATTTTGTATATTCTGTGGGCCCCCTGAAAGCTTGAAGACTATAAAGATAGAAGACTAACCACCCTAAATGGGGGGGGGGGGGGGAAGAATCAAAAATAAAAATTCTAGCCCTTTGGACCAACGGGCTTACAAAAAGCAGTGAAATCCCAACCAAATCATTCTGTGAAAAAACAGGCCAAGTTCGAAAAATTAGTGAAATCTAGTGAGCAGCCAAGTTATATTCGCCAAGAATAATTCATAAAGATAAGAGTAAATAAATATTATATATGGATTTACTAAGAGTTAGGGATACTAGGTCACTTATTTCACATTAAACATCTACAAGTGACCTAGTATCCTTAACTCATAGTAAATTCATATTAAATATAATATTTATTTACTCTTATCTTTATTAAAGATGTTTCACCTTGCACCAACACCACAATCTCTGCTAATTAAGAATAATTCAGTTGAGAAAATAGTAGATCTTTCAACTTAATTATTCTTGGCGAATATAACTTGGCTGCACACTAGATTTCACTAATTTTTCGAACTTGGCCTGTTTTTTCACAGAATGTTTTGGTTGAGATATATATAATAAAAGTGTAAATAAATAATTAATTAATTATTATTCTATTCCACACGTCATTCTGGTCTTCTTTATATCAATGATGATATATATTCAGAAAATCAATAAATACTTGAAAGCTGAATTGGAAATAGAAGCCGAAACGACATGTATTAATCAAAATTTGTTTAATTAATTTTCTATTTACTCACATAAATGAATCTTTTTATTTTTCTTAATTTCTTTCCCTAATGATTTTCTTTTATTTTCAGTTGGATTGCAAATGATTGAATCAAGCATCCGTTGGTATTTCACAAAGGCCTTTCAAATGACATAAAGAAAAAGGAAACAAGCTTGAAGATTTTAGGTATCTACAATATATTTTTCTTTGATTATAAATCTAACTAGATGTTTTTATGATATATTTAAACTTTTCTTCATCTTCTTTCTATACCCACATATAAAAATATTTATTCATTTGTTTATTTTATTTTACCTTAATATTTCAATGAAGAAAAAAATAAAAATAATAGTAACATATATATATATATATAATCATAAACTGCTATACCTTAGTTCGCCTGTGGATCATGGGGTAAAGATAATTTTTAGTGAAGGTTTGGATTTGAAATTGCCACCAAGAGTAAAGTTAAAATAGAATTTAATGGAAGCCCCTATAATATATGCAACCAAATTGACTTACTTGCGTATTCTAAGAAAACATCCAGGCGGCGCTGCCTGCTCTCGTATAAAGTATAATCAAAATTTGTTTATGTTACTGAAAGTACTTCTAAATAAAGTACTAATTAATTTAATAGTATAGTTTTTATTTTATATAATTAAATTGAGTTGAAATTAGTAGGGATTCTACGGTAACTGTCCGCCTCCGCGGTGTAATGGTCAGAATAACTGACTGGCAACCCGGAGGTCTCGGGTTCGATTCCCGGCTATACCCAGACATTTTTTCTGTAAGTATAGGGTCTGGTAATAAAAATTAAGTGGGAGATAAATTTAACCGAATTTATCGCGCGGAGAATTTACCACTGCTCGAAGCCCCTAAAACCTTAGTAAATTGGATATTGAATTGTATCTAAGTTTCTGAGATTGGCCCGTGATCCCGGCTTCTTTTCCTTCTACTCTGTTCTTTTCACGATGGAGGGGCCAACCCATACAGGCCTTTAGGGGATCCACCTTCTGGTGTATCTCCTTCTCACATCAATATCATTAAAAAAAAAAAAAAAAAAAAAAAAACTGTGGCGCCGCGATCTGACGATGGATTCTTATAGTACTCACCAAAATGAGACGAAAATGAAGAATGTCATTTTTTTAGATTTCGCTTAGTTTTCAAGACATCGAGTTTAAAAAATACTGTTTTTGTATTTATTTTCTTTTATTTTTCAATTGTTTTTTTTTATAGAAACCACGGAAACCGTAGTATCACGAGTTCCGTGTGGCGCTGCTACTGACGACGGATTCTTTTAGAACTAGACTGAATAAGTCGGAAAGTAAAATTAAAATTTTAAACTACAAATTTGAACAGAAATTGAGTTTATGGACTGTGATGTCTCAAATTGTCTCATGTGAGCGCCAGTGGGCATTAGCCAACCTAATCGCCCAAATGTCAGCCCGAAATGAAGTTATACGAGCCGAACCGAGCCGAACTAAATATATCTTAACCGAACCTGCAACGACTTTTACATATTCGAATTTTTTTGGGTATTTACTAATTATTTTTTAATTAATATTCATTTTCTAAAAGGATCCGTCGTCAGAAGCGGCGCCACATGAAACCCCCGTGATACTATAGTTTCCGTGGTTTCTTTAAAAAAACAAAACAATTGAAATATAAAAGAAAATAAATACAAAAAACAGTATTTAATAAACTCGATATCTTGAAAACTAAGCGAAATCTCAAAAAATGGTATTCTTCATTTTCGTCTTATTCTGGTGAGTACTATAAGAATTCATTGTCACATCGCGGCTTCACAGTTACCGTAGAATTGCCAAATTAGTTTTTGTGCTTATATTAATTAGGGTGATTCGCCTAAATAAAACATATTTATAATTTTTTATTAAATTTACTTTTTGAAAATATGTTCTTCTCTGAATTGGTTTTAGTTATTCATTGTGCACCTAAAAATTAGTCTGTAATAAAAATTATAAAATAGTGATTGAAGAATAATAATATAAATGTGAAAATAATATTATGTTAAGTGTGGAAAGGAGGAAATTCAAGAATTGATATCACAAAAGTTTTCAAGTGACTTCAATAAAGAAAAATAATAAATAAATTAACAATTTAGTTTATTTGTACTAAATGAATAATTAAAATCATTCATAGGAGAACATCATTTAAAAAGATAAATTTAATAAAAATTGTATAAAACGCCAACGAAAATAATAATAATAAAAAAAAAAAACACATAGAAATGGCTAAAAAAATTTCTCGCTGATGGTAGTAGTTTTGTTGATTTTTAAGAGTAAATCAAAGATGACCTTCTCTACTTGGTTCATATAAATATACACACATATATATATATAAATTATGATATGTATTGTATATGAATTAATGCGTGTATATATTTTTTTTAAGGAAAGATAACCCTCTTTGATTTATTCGCCTGGAAGCAACATGTTTTTTCGCTTCCGCTTGGGCAAAACTTTTATATACCAAAAAATAATTAATCGGAACTATAGTTTTTTTAAAATTTGGTATCTTAAGAATTTCTGAAAATAATAATTTAAAAAGTCGGTGAATTTTGAGAATTTTTTTTCATATTTTGATTATTCGCTTACATTATAGAAACAATATTATTTCTAAAAGTATTTTTTAGGGAATTAAATTATTTTATAAAAATCGATATTGATATTATGTTATTGTTTAAATGATTTCAAAGTTATAGTAGGTACTCGATGATTGAAAGTATCGCTCCTTTTTGTTATGAGGGTTGTAAGTCCTCAAGGAAGCTGTTTTTTACTTTATAATAAAAGAAATGTTTCGATAGGGGCTGTTCTGATTATCTAGTTAATTAATGCTATACATATATGATATCCTGTAAACAAAAAATGAAGGGAAGACAAGGGTAGTTCTCTTCAAAAGAGTATGAAATGAGGGGAAGGTTTTATATTTATGGAGTGGTGTAGATTGATGTGATCAATGAGAGTCTTTGGGAAAGGTACAGGCCATTTGGAGCCTGGCTCCCGTTCCTAGATTCTATGCACAAAATTGAATGCGCCGTGTGAGGGATGTGTGCGCTGCTCAAGATATTGAGCGCCAAAATGCCCTTTATGAATTTGTTCAGAAAGAAAAGGGTTGGTTTCTTTCCCCTTGGGTGGGCAAAGGAATAAATATGTTGTTGTTTGCCAAGCGATTCGGGCGAACAAAACATACGTTTGACTAAGCGTGGCTTAGTTATGTTATTGATGAACCTTTCAAGATATTGCCGCAAGTGGTTTTGGGCAAGGGATTGTATCCGTTTTGTGTTTCGTCAATCGAGCGGAGGATTAAAACATGTATGTTGAAGTACCTTTCAGGATAAAAGAGAAAAATAATTAAAGAAATGAACACGAATAGGATATTAATTTTAGCTATCAGAATATTCTTACCTTTCAGGCCCATAAATCTAGCGAATAACACACCTAATGTAATCTATGGACATGTTGACCATGTGGGGGTTAATAGTATAAGAAATAGTTTGGTGCGGTCGCTGGGCTATCGAGAGTGAAAAGGTGTGTGTGTGTCGGGGGGGGGGGGGCCGCCCAGTGAAGTTGTAAATTCCACCCATAGGGGGCCGAGTGCGATGGTGAAGTTATTCATTTGACTAGTGAAAAATTTGTGGCAATTTTGAGCACTCGAAAATCAATTTTAGATGATAATTCGTCTTTATTTGACTTTCTTTCATTTTTTTAATAAACTTGTTTGGAATTTCGTAGAAAATTTATTACTCTATATTAAAGGTTTTAAAAATCAAACTAGATTTGAAATCAAATGAGTTTTTCAATTTTTAAAAATCTAACCGCATTACAGGCTATTTTTTCTCCAAAATTGTTACTAAGAAATGTAAAGACGAGAATCACAGATCTTATATTAGATATATATTTTATTCATATCTGAAAAGATGGCCTCTCATGGGTCGAACCCAAGCGCCAAACTTGCTTTCTGGGCATTCAGCTTAACCCTAAAGACGATATCCTTCTGACATATATAGATATGGGGTATGTAAGAAAATTTTACTCAAGTATAATAATATAAAAACTCAAATGTAAAATTCTGCTAGCGACTGTTTTACTCTCAGAAAGTAAGCTTGGCATTTGGGTTCACCTCCTGGGGTGGCGATCCCTTCTGAAATGAATAAAACATATCTAATAATATCTTTGATTCTCGGCTTTAAATTTGGTTACATTTTTAAGATTTTTTTTTTTTTTTTTTTCCTACCCCTTGGCCTCGGGAACTTGATGCCCATTTAGCCAGTCGTCACAGATTCACGTCGAATAGGTGATTTTTAAGATTAAAATTATAGAAATCTTTGAAATAAATATTAGACACCGATTACCTATATTCTAATCAGAATTTTCAATTTATAAACAAAGCAACTACTGAAGTCTAAACTCAACAAATTTATATAAATTTTTATTTTATTTTTTAAAATTCTGGAAATGATGTAAAAATTAAGCGTTTTGGTCTACAAAAAAGTTCTAATGAGCGAACATCGAAAACATCATATTTTACGAGATTTAATAATTTTGTCAAATGTCTGTTTGTACGTTAGTTAGTTAGTACGTTACCAAATTTTATTTACGCTCTAGCTTAAAAACTATTGTGAATATCAAACCGAAATTTCACAAGTAGCTTTGGTGCATCGAGATTAAGAGCTCATTAGATTTTTGTTGAAATCGAGCAAAAAATTTAAAATAATAAAATTTTCATGATGAAAAAAAAATGAAATATACTATAAAATAACTTATAATAAAAATGAGAGCTATTATTTTTTCTGGAGCCAAAATTGGGGGATTCAAAAAAATAGAACTATCAATATAAGTTCTACACCCTTTGATCGATTTATACAAAATTTCGCATATGCAATCTATTCGACCTTATGAAAATGACTCACTGTGTGAAATTGGCAATGACCAAAAATAGGAGAGGGGGTGCCAAACATTTTTTCAATCAAAAATCGAAGAAAGCTGGTATTCTAATAAAATAGTCTCATAATGAAAAGAAAATATTAATTTCTCATTGGCCCAAAATTAAGAGAGAGAGAGGGGGGTCCTTTCGGAAATAGTTATACATTATCTACTCTTATTAAACGAGAAAAAATTGTATATTTAATTATTTATTTATATTGGTATACTGGTATATATATATTTGCATTGACTTAGTTGGGGAAGGCGACCGCCCATCCAAATTTTTGTTGAAAAACTGCAATTTTTTGCAAAAAATCCTCAGTTTTTCTTTCATAAAATGTAAATTACTGATCCTAGGAAATTGATTTTTATTTCATTCTGTAGGAAATCTTATTGAGTTGAACGTTTACGTGGACCACTTTTTTGATAAAACTCTTAGATTTATAGATATTCAGCATTTTCCATGACTCATGAGGATTCATATCCTGTCCGGAAAATGTAGGATATCTATAAATCAAAGAGTTTTAACAAAAAAGTGTTCCAAGTAAACGTTCAAGTCAACAAAATTTTCTAGGACGAGTCATTTTGATTTTATGAAGGAAAAACTGAGATTTTTTGCAAAAAATTGATTTTTTTCAAAATTTCAACCTCATTGCCACACGGGTTACCATTATCCAATTAATATGAAACTTTGTTTAAATTGTAACAAATTTAATCTAGTTTTAAAATGTATAGATGCTTCTTTGTTGAAAACGTGCTTCTTCCTGGTCAAAATGGGAAAAAATCAAAAAAGTGCTAGTTTTAGGGATATTCAAAAGTGATCCTGAGGGCTGTTTTTTGGATCCCCATTAAAAATCGAACTACTAGACCAATTTTGCATTTATTTTTTTTAATCAACGAAAAAACTTGTCCTCCTTAATTTACCATAGATTGTTTATTTATAGAATATGAAGTGTGTTCGAGTTATAAACTGAAAAACTGGAAAAAGTCCGAAAATTTCGAGGTTTTTCGGCCGCCAAAATTTGTCCCCCAGACTTTCGAGGTCGCAAACTTAGATTTGGCATAATCACACCTTACCAAACAACTATAAAAATCTTTTCCCGCAATTAATATAAGCTGAAACCCCCCTATTTACTGGCCTATATGGGAAGATAATTTTTTTTGAGATCTACATTTTTCAATCTGTATTGATGTTTTAAAAATAAAATTAATCTCATAGCATAAATAATTATTGAGATATTGACTCGATTTTTCTAAGGGGGACAAGGAGTTTTCTAGGAAGAGGGGCAGTGCCGCCATTGCCCCCCCCCCCCCCTTAACTACTCGCATGTATATTTGTTTGTATTTTTTCTATTTTGAAAACGGCTCTACCGCTAGAAAACTAGAAATGCAAAAACTGGGTGCGGGGTTGGTGGAGTGGAGATGGTTTTTCCAGGGGGTGTGGAGGGGGTGGTATGGGCGGGGGTCCAGGGGGAGTAGGGGGTGTTATGGGGTGGGGTGCAGTGACGGGTGGTTTTTATCAGAATTTTAAATTAAAAATAATATTAATATATAACTTTTAACTGAAGCAAAAAGTTGCCGAGCATCGCTCGTGGCTCCAGGTACTTTGTTATTAAATGTTAAATACAATATAAGAGAGGGACCAGGTGTATAGTCATGCTTCACATCAGCTTATTTAAAAATATATTTTTTTCTTTTTTGTTTATTTCTCAAATGGTACTATTTTTGAAAATGGAATATGCAAATTAGTTGGTGTAGATGGGTGGGTGGTTGGGTGGCGATTGCATAGCCATCTTGCGGTGTCGCCTCGAACTCTCTCTCTCTCTCACTCTCTCTGTCAGTCGGGTTCCTTGTCCCCTGTTCACGCTGTGCATTTTTTCTCTCCGCGTTTCGGGCTGGCTCAGTTGCCGAGCAGCCACGGAGCGCCAGCACTCTCCCCTCCAATCTAACTCTCTCTCTCTCTCTCACTTGCACTCACGGCGTGGGTGTATGCTCTGTCTCTGTCTCGGGTTCCCTCCCTGCTGGCGGCCTCCCCTTCGGCCAGGCCAGGACGGCGACGGCGAGTGAGAGAGAGAGAGAGCCCGGGCAGTTTTTTCTAGCCGGCCGGCCGGCCCTCTTCTCCTGCGCTCCGTTTTACCATACTACTCCTGCTCCTGCTCTCCAAAAACACCCTCCCAATCACACTGACATACACTGACACACACACACACACGGCTAAAAACCCATGTCACGGATACGACTAAAACATGTTGAAATTCGCGAGTAAAAGTGACATCAATGTGAGTTTGAAATGTACAGTGCGTCTACTCGAAGACACCGAGATTCTCGAGTGCGAATTCCAGGTATGCCAATATTTTTTTTTATTTATTTTTTATGCCTTCCCATTGACTGGCATTTAGGGGTTGCTCTTCCCCCGCTGGTACCCCTTGAGATCAATTGCTATCGATTGTTGGCACGGGGGTGGTTTCGCCTGTCGGAAGAAGAACAGGTGCCCCCCACGAAGGAATTCTCCACGGTCACGGGCACTGACATCATTCATTCAGAAATTCACTTCCGTCAACGCTGATGATGACGTTTTCAGGGCAACTCGAAACTACTCTTTTTCTTTCACCGTGCACCTTTTTTCACCTATTTGTTATTAACAGCTAATTAAATTTATACAAGGTGAGTTTCCCAAATAAAACA
>JALMQS010000149.1:16494603-16631152 GCA_024734495.1 Forficula auricularia
GTAGGGATTCTACGGTAACTGTCCGCCTCCGTGGTGTAATGGTCAGAATAACTGACTGGCAACCCGGAGGTCTCGGGTTCGATTCCCGGCTATACCCAGACATTTTTTCTGTAAGTATAGGGTCTGGTAATAAAAATTAAGTGGGAGATAAATTTAACCGAATTTATCGCGCGGAGAATTTACCACTGCTCGAAGCCCCTAAAACCTTAGTAAATTGGATATTGAATTGTATCTAAGTTTCTGAGATTGGCTCGTGATCCCGGCTTCTTTTCCTTCTACTCTGTTCTTTTCACGATGGAGGGGCCAGCCCATACAGGCCTTTAGGGGATCCACCTTCTGGTGTATCTCCTTCTCACATCAATATCATTAAAAAAAAGAAAAAAAAACTGTGCCGCCGCGATCTGACGATGGATTCTTATAGTACTCACCAAAATAAGACGAAAATGAAGAATGCCATTTTTTGAGATTTCGCTTAGTTTTCAAGATATCGAGTTTAAAAAATACTGTTTTTTGTATTTATTTTCTTTTATTTTTCAATTGTTTTTTTTATAGAAACCACGGAAACCGTAGTATCACGGGTTCCGTGTGGCGCCGCTATCTGACGACGGATTCTTTTAGAACTAGACAAAATAAGTCGGAAAGTAAAATTAAAATTTTAAACTACAAATTTGAACAGAAATTGAGTTTATGGACTGTGATGTCTCAAATTGTCTCATGTGAGCGCCAGTGGGCATTAGCCAACCTAATCGCCCAAATGTCAGCCCGAAATGAAGTTATACGAGCCGAACTGAGCCGAACTAAATATATCTTAACCGAACCTGCAACGACTTTTACATATTCGAATTTTTTTGGGTATTTACTAATTATTTTTTAATTAATATTCATTTTCTAAAAGGATCCGTCGTCAGAAGCGGCGCTACATGAAACCCCCGTGATACTATCAGTTTCCGTGGTTTCTATAAAAAAACAAAACAATTGAAATATAAAAGAAAATAAATACAAAAAAACAGTATTTTTTTAAACTCGAAATCTTGAAAACTAAGCGAAATCTCAAAAAATGGTATTCTTCATTTGCGTCTTATTCTGGTGAGTACTATAAGAATTCATTGTCACATCGCGGGGCCACAGTTACCGTAGAATTGCCAAATTAGTTGTTGTGCTTATATTAATTAGGGTGATTCGCCTAAATAAAACATATTTATAATTTTTTATTAAATTTACTTTTTGAAAATATGTTCTTCTATGAATTGGTTTTAGTTATTCATTGTGCACCTAAAAATTAGTCTGTAATAAAAATTATAAAAATAGTGATTGAAGAATAATAATATAAATGTGAAAATAATATTATGTTAAGTGTGGAAAGGAGGAAATTCAAGAATTGATATCACAAAAGTTTTCAAGTGACTTCAATAAAGAAAAATAATAAATAAATTAACAGTTTAGTTTATTTGTACTAAATGAATAATTAAAATCATTCATAGGAGAACATCATTTAAAAAGATAAATTTAATAAAAATTGTATAAAACGCCAACGAAAATAATAATAATAAAAAAAAACACATAGAAATGGCTAAAAAATTTCTCGCTGATGGTAGTAGTTTTGTTGATTTTTAAGAGTAAATCAAAGATGACCTTCTCTACTTGGTTCATATAAATATACACACATATATATATATAAATTATGATATGTATTGTATATGAATTAATGCGTGTATATATTTTTTTTAAGGAAAGATAACCCTCTTTGATTTATTCGCCTGGAAGCAACATGTTTTTTCGCTTCCGCTTGGGCAAAACTTTTATATACCAAAAAATAATTAATCGGAACTATAGTTTTTTAAAATTTGGTATCTTAAGTATTTCTGAAAATAATAATTTAAAAAGTCGGTGAATTTTGAGAATTTTTTTTCATATTTTGATTATTCGCTTACATTATAGAAACAATATTATTTCTAAAAGTATTTTTTGGGGAATTAAATTCTTTTATAAAAATCGATATTGATATTATGTTATTGTTTAAATGATTTCAAAGTTATAGTAGGTACTCGATGATTGAAAGTATCGCTCCTTTTTGTTATGAGGGTTTTAAGTCCTCAATGAAGCTGTTTTTTACTTTATAATAAAAGAAATGTTTCGATAGGGGCTGTTCTGATTATCTAGTTAATTAATGCTATACATATATGATATCCTGTAAAGAAAAAATGGAGGGAAGACAAGGGTAGTTCTCTTCAAAGGAGTATGAAATAAAAAGGTAAACAATTTAACGTTTATATAAAATTTATTGAGTAATCAACAAAGGGGAAGGTTTTAGATTTGTGGAGTGGTGTAGATTGATCAAGGAGAGTGTTTGGGAAAGGTACAGGCCATTTGGAGCCTGGCTCCCGTTCCTAGATTCTATGCGCAAAATTGAATGCGCCGTGTGGGGGCTGTGTGCGCTGCTCAAGATATTGAGCGCCAAAATGCCCTTTCTGAATTTGTTCAGAAAGAAAAGGGTTGGTTTCTTTCCCTTGGGTGGGCAAAGGAATAAATATGTTGTTGTTTGCCAAGCGATTCGGGCGAACAAAACATACGTTTGACTAAGCGTGGCTTAGTTATGTTATTGATGAACCTTTCAAGATATTGCCGCAAGTGGTTTTGGGCAAGGGATTGTATCCGTTTTGTGTTTCGTCAATCGAGCGGAGGATTAAAACATGTATGTTGAAGTACCTTTCAGGATAAAAGAGAAAAATAATTAAAGAAATGAACACGAATAGGATATTAATTTTAGCTATCAGAATATTCTTACCTTTCAGGCCCATAAAACTAGCGAATAACACACCTAATGTAATCTATGGACATGTTGACCATGTGGGGGTTAATAGTATAAGAAATAGTTTGGTGCGGTCGCTGGGCTATCGAGAGTGAAAAAGGTGTGTGGTGGGGGGGGGGGGGAGTGAAGTTGTAAATTCCACCCATAGGGGGCCGAGTGCGATGGTGAAGTTATTCATTTGACTAGTGAAAAATTTGTGGCAATTTTGAGCACTCGAAAATCAATTTTAGATGATAATTCGTCTTTATTTGACTTTCTTTCTTTTTTTTTAATAAACTTGTTTGGAATTTCGTAGAAAATTTATTACTCTATATTAAAGGTTTTAAAAAATCAAATGAGTTTTTCAATTTTTAAAAATCTAACCGCATTACAGGCTATTTTTTCCCCAAAATTGTTACTAAGAAATGTAAAGACGAGAATCACAGATCTTATATTAGATATATATTTTATTCATATCTGAAAAGATGGCCTCTCAGGGGTCGAACCCAAGCGCCAAACTTGCTTTCTGGGCATTCAGCTTAACCCTAAAGACGATATCCTTCTGACATATATAGATATGGGGTATGTAAGAAAATTTTACTCAAATATAATAATATAAAAACTCAAATGTAAAATTCTGCTAGCGACTGTTTTACTCTCCAGAAAGTAAGCTTGGCATTTGGGTTCATCTCCTGGGGTGGCGATCCCTTCTGAAATGAATAAAACATATCTAATAATATCTTTGATTCTCGACTTTAAATTTGATTACATTTTTAAGATTAAAATTATAGAAATCTTTGAAATCAATATTAGACACCGATTACCTATATTCTAATCAGAATTTTCAATTTATAAACAAAGCAACTACTGAAGTCTAAACTCAACAAATTTATATAAATTTTTATTTTATTTTTTAAAAAGTCTGGAAATGATGTAAAAATTAAGCGTTTTGGTCTACAAAAAAGTTCTAATGAGCGAACATCGAAAACATCATATTTTTACGAGATTTAATTAATTTTGTCAAATGTCTGTTTGTACGTTAGTTAGTTAGTACGTTACCAAATTTTATTTACGCTCTAGCTTAAAAACTAGTGTGAATATCAAACCGAAATTTCAGAAAGTTCACAAGTAGCTTTGGTGCATCGAGATTAAGAGCTCATTAGATTTTTGTTGAAATCGAGCAAAAAAATTTAAAATAATAAAATTTTCATGATGAAAAAAAAAATGGAAATATACTATAAAATAACTTATAATAAAAATGAGAGCTATTATTTTTTCTGGAGCCAAAATTGGGGGATTCAAAAAATAGAACTATCAATATAAGTTCTACACCCTTTGATCGATTTATACGAAATTTCGCATATGCAATCTATTCGACCTTATGAAAATGACTCACTGTGTGAAATTGGCAATGACCAAAAATAGGAGAGGGGGTGCCAAACATTTTTTCAATCAAAAATCGAAGAAAGCTGATATTTCTAATAAAATAGTCTCATAATGAAAAGGAAATATTAATTTCTCATTGGCCCAAAATTAAGAGAGAGAGGGGTGGGGTCCTTTCGGAAATAGTTATACATTATCTACTCTTATTAAACGAGAAAAAATTGTATATTTAAATATTTATTTATATTGGTATACTGGTATATATATATTTGCATTGACTTAGTACTTAGGGAATTTTCCTAATGGGGGGGGGGGGAGGGAGCCGCGAGTATGGCAGTCGCCAGAGTTGAGCGAGGTGTGGCGACCGCCCATCCAAATTTTTGTTGAAAAACTGCAATTTTTTGCAAAAAATCCTCAGTTTTTCCTTCATAAAATGTAAATTACTGATCCTAGGAACTTGATTTTTATCTCATTCTGTAGGAAATCTTATTGAGTTGAACGTTTACTTGGACCACTTTTTTGATAAAACTCTTAGATTTATAGATATTCAGCATTTTCCATGACGCATGAGGATTCGGATCATATCCTGTCCGGAAAATGTAGGATATCTATAAATCAAAGAGTTTTAACAAAAAAGTGGTCCAAGTAAACGTTCAAGTCAACAAAATTTTCTAGAGAATGAGATAGAAATCAAGTTTCTAGGATGAGTGCTTTTCATTTTATGAAGGAAAAACTGAGATTTTTTGCAAAAAATTGCATTTTTTCAAAATTTCAACCTCATTGCGACACGGGTTACCATTATCCAATTAATATGAAACTTTGTTTAAATTGTAGCAAATTTAATCTAGTTTTAAAATGTATAGAGGCTTCTTTGTTGAAAACGTGCTCCTTCATGGTCAAAATGGGAAAAAATCGAAAAAAAGTGCGAGTTTTAGGGATATTCAAAAGTGATCCTGGGGGCTGTTTTTTGGATCCCCATTAAAAATCGAACTACTAGACCAATTTTGCATTTCTTTTTTTTAATCAACGCAAAAATTTGTCCTCTTTAATTTACTATAGAACGGTTATTTATAAAATATGAACTGTTTTCGAGTTATAAGCGAAAAACTGGAAAAAGTCCGAAAATTTCGAGGTTTTTCGGCCGCCAAAAGTTGTCCCCCAGACTTTCGAGGTCGCAAACTTAGATTTGGCATACCCACACCATACCAAACGACCCTAAAAAATCTTTTCCCGCAATTAATATAAGCTGAAACCCCCCTATTTACTGGGCTATATGGGAAGATAATTTTTTTGAGATCTACATTTTTCAATCTGTATTGATTTTTTAAGAATAAAATTAATCTCATAGCATAAATAGTTATTGAGATATTGACTCGATTTTTCTAAGGGGGCAAGGAGTTTTCTAGGAGGAGGGGCAGTGCCGCCCTTGCCCCCCCCCCCCCCTTAACTACTCGCATGTATATTTGTTTGTATTTTTTTCTATTTTGAAAACGGCTCTACCGCTAGAAAACTAGAAATGCAAAAACTGGAGTGCGGGGTTGGTGGAGTGGGGATGGTTTTCCAGGGGGTGTGGCGGGGGTGGTATATGGGCAGGGGTCCAGGGGGAGTAGGGGGTGTTATGGGGTGGGGTGCAGTGACAGGTGGTTTTTTATCAGAATTTTAAATTAAAAATAATATTAATATATTACTTTTAACTGAAGCAAAAAGTTGCCGAGCATCGCTCGTGGCTCAGGTACTTTGTTATTAAATGTTAAATACAATATAAGAGAGGACCAGGTGTATAGTCATGTTTCACATCAGCTTATTTAAAAATATATTTTTTCTTTTTTGTTTATTTCTCAAATGGTACTATTTTTGAAAATGGAATATGCAAATTAGTTGGTGTAGATGGGTGGGTGGTTGGGTGGCGATTGCATAGCCATCTTGCGGTGTCGCGTCGAACTCTCTCTCACTCTCTCTGTCAGTCGGGTTCCTTGTCCCCTGTTCACGCTGTGCATTTTCTCTCCGCGTTTCGGGCTGGCTCAGTTGCCGAGCAGCCACGGAGCGCCAGCACTCTCCCCTCCAATCTAACTCTCTCACTCTCTCTCACTTGCACTCACAGCGTGGGTGTATGCCCTGTCTCTGTCTCGGGTTCCCTCCCTGCTGGCGGCCTCCCCTTCGGCCAGGCCAGGACGGCGACGGCGAGTGAGAGAGAGAGAGCCCGGGCAGTTTTTTTCTAGCCGGCCGGCCGGCCCTCTTCTCCTGCGCTCCGTTTTACCATACTACTCCTGCTCCTGCTCTCCAAAAACACCCTCCCAATCACACTGACATACACTGACACACACACACACACGGCTAAAAACCCATGTCACGGATACGACTAAAACATGTTGAAATTCGCGAGTAAAAGTGACATCAATGTGAGTTTGAAATGTACAGTGCGTCTACTCGAAGACACCGAGATTCTCGAGTGCGAATTCCAGGTATGCCAATATTTTCTTTTATTTATTTTTTATGCCTTCCCATTGACTGGCATTTAGGGGTTGCTCTTTCCCCGCTGGTACCCCTTGAGATCAATTGCTATCGATTGTTGGCACGGGGTGGTTTCGCCTGTCGGAAGAAGAACAGGTGCCCCCCACGAAGGAATTCTCCACGGTCACGGGCACTGACATCATTCATTCAGAAATTCACTTCCGTCAACGCTGATGATGACGTTTTCAGGGCAACTCGAAACTACTCTTTTTCTTTCACCGTGCACCTTTTTTCACCTATTTGTTATTAACATCTAATTAAATTTATACAAGGTGAGTTTCCCAAATAAAACAAATTGCTTAATTTAAACTTTTATCTCTTATGTACCTCTTGAAGATGAGTTAGTAGCCCGAAATATATACATCGAGATACAACTTTAAATATAACGAATATGTTTTATTTGGGAAACTCACCTTGTATGAATTGAATTAAAACTAATATAATAATGCTTCACCAAGAACCAACAATTCGTTATTAGAATATGATCAACAATTCTTTGAGAAATTTTTTTATCATTCTGAAATTTATAAAAATACATAGATCATGCGATTTTTGAGGTGATAGTATTTTTTATTTCTTTCATGTGAAGTTCCTGAGTTTGAATAATTTGACTGATTCTTCGCCGGCAAATATTATTATTTTGCTCCAGGATTCGATTTTTTTGTCTGATTATTTATTTGCTATCATTTTGTTTAAATCATTTATATCATATTTTTTACAAGTGAATTTTTCAGTTTTTTCTTGTGAAGGTCCCAGAGCTCTCGATTTTATGGATGTTTCTTAGCTGAGATTTTTTTTTTAATTATTAATTAATTTATATTATAATAGGTTGTAGTTGATGGTGTTTCACAGTGAGGAAAAATTAAATTATTTGAGTTAAATCATTTAATTTTTTGTTAAATTCTTAATATATTTCCGGTTGTTATAGGGCATCATCACCAACTCCAACCTATTATAATTTATAAATATTTCACTATAAACCCGTACCTCGTTCCCTAAGTATTATTAATTTATTTATTTTTGAATATAGATTTTTAAAAATTTTTTAGGTAAATGTCTGGGATTCAATTTTTTGGATAATTATACGTTTTTTTTATTAATAATTTAACTATTTATTAATTTTTAAATAATATATTTTTTTTTAATAAATATTTTTATTGCATTTAATAATAAAAATAATAATAATTATTATTATACAATATCTCCATAGGTATCTAATACATATTTTGATAAGATTTAATCATTGATTCTCTCAATGTTAGCAAAATTTGATTAAATTGTGTAATTAGCTCGAAAGCTTATTCATAAACACACAGGTGTGTGTGATTATCGAGCTGTGAATGATCTTTTTTGTTAATCAAATCACTTAAAAATAGTCCCAGAACTATTTGCAATCGAAATGTTGTGCATTGAAATGTTTTTTTAGATAGAAGAGTATTAATTGTTAATTTTTTTTTTAATATTCATAATAAATTTTATTTTTCGTTTTTACGTCATTTAAAAAAAAAAGTATACTAAAACGTCAATTAATTTTTATAGAGTTTAATATTATTAACAAGAAATTATAGTTTTTGTTGAAAACTATTAAAACAAGTTTATTAAAGTTAAAATAAATGTATTTATCAATTTATTTTTCTAAATAAATAAAAAAAAAATAATATTTTCTAATAAGTAGCGTATATAATGTTCAACACGATGTTTTTTCTTATTTCTAGAACATTGGAAAAACAATTCCTAATACCTAAATTGTGAATATACTTTCATTTCTTCTAAAATAATATGCTATTTATGTTAAAATATACATAATAATCCCTATATATAAAAAAAAACTAACACTAGTTGTACTAAACGTTTCGATGTCAACAATAAAAAATCCCATGCACAATTCTCAATCTTGAAACCTGAAATGTTTTGGTCTTAATTTTTCGTCTAGATTTATTCTAGTGACATTTTATGATAGTTTTTTTAAAAATAATAAAATTCCATCTTTTTTTCATTTTTCAAAATTCTTTGAAATTGATTAAATAATCATTAATTTTGTTTTTAATTCAAGAATTGATAGTTAGAAATTACGGTATTTATTTTATTAATATCGATTAAAAAAATGATATAATTGTGAAAATTATATAGGGAACTGATAAGTAGGAAATTATTCAAAGAAACGTCCTTTTATATTTATTTCTAATCAGTAAATTATTTACCTATACTCGAAATGAAAATTTTAATTAAAATAATAGAATATTGAAAAATTACTTATCTATTTATGGGAAAACTTTCGAGATAATGCCCTAGAAATTCACCGACAAACAATAGGTAGGTAGTTCAATTCATAAAATATCAACTCGTTGATAATTTATAATAATTTATTCTGGTAAACGTAATCGAATTTCAATTGATATGACCTGTATATTGCCTGCGGGGGAATCAAATCTCACAGCCAGAAATAGAATTGTGAAAGCGGAAAGAAAGAAAAATGAAAAAATTAAAAGGAAATGAAAAGGATTTGGATATATCAAATGAATTTCAATTCTCCTTCAGCTGTTAAGGAGAATCTAAAGTGTGTCGTGGTCTAGTTTGTTATCGGTTTTACGAAATTCTCCCCAAATAATGATAAAATTTATGGAGAAAATCTTTCAAAGCGTGTCCATTTTGCTTAATTAATTAGATATATTATGTACCTATATCTTATAACGGGGGTGTTTTTTAAGGCTTCCGATTAAAAAGTAAACGGGAAGCCCGTAAACTAAATAGGACTTGACATTTAGAAAAGTAATATAGAAATCATGTATTGATTGTTTTTCTATAAAATAAATACAATTTTTTTAAACAATCTCAAAACCTATGTTAAAAATCTTATCATTTGGAAAGAAATTCTCTCTTTGAAATTCTCCTCATTTGAAAAAATAGTTACTTTAAAAAAAATATATGAAGCAATCATAAACGAATAAATATTTTGAAAATAGGCGATGATACAGATGTCTTGGAGATGAAATTACCTTGAATAAAAAAAAAATATAATTTTTATAAATATTTTTGATAAATATTAAAAAAATCAAATTGAATCAGCCAAGATGGAAATATTAACACGAAATTACTTTTTAAAGTCGGTGCCAAACAAACTATACCTATAAGCGAGCGTACCCGCCAAACGTACTAAGTAAGATCCGTCGAGTGCGATTCATAAAAGGTATATGTTTGGCACCAACTTCAAAAAGTAATTTCGTGTTAATATTTCGTCGTTTAGTTGTAACTAAATAAGATAATAATTATTTTATACCTTTTAGTGTATTTTATTTGTTGCACTTAATTTTTTGAAGTCGGTTTTTATTTTTTTCTTAAAAATTTTTATTTTTCTCTTTTTAGTGATGTTATTAATAGTGATTATATCATCAGAACTTGACCAAATTAATATGACACCATCCCTAAGACACCCCCTTTCGGATAAAAAAAGAACCATCGAAATCGGTTCATAAACAAAGAGGTTAGGTCTAAACAAACCTAAACAAACCTAATAAAAAAGGTCTAATACCTATGAAAAAAAATCGAAAAATGGGACCAATCGGAAGCTAGACTGGACCCAATGCAAAAAAATTTTTCAAAATCGGTTGACAATTGGCGGAGATATGAGGTAACATAGGCACAAAAAAAAAAAAAAAAAAAAAAAAAAAAAAAAATTCAATCGAATAGAGAACCTCCTCCTTTTTTGAAGTCGGTTAAAAAATAGGCGATGATTCAGATGTCTTGGAGATGAAATTACCTTGAATAAAAATAAAAAATATAATTTTTATAAATATTTTTGATAAATATTAAAAAAATCAAATTGAATCAGCCAAGATGGAATTTTTTAAATATGTTTTGTTGTTCGTAAATTAAATAGGAGCTGAAATTGAGAAGATGTATTTATTTTACTGTAAATCAAATATCGGATATTAAAGGAGAATCTTAAAAAACTGGAGAGATGAATCCATTTACTCAACAAATTAAAAGAAATAATGCCTATCATAAGTGAACTCCTAAAACTAACGATTCCAAGCAAAAACAAAACAATATTGACACGCCTGTGAATATGCCACTGCTTCTTTATCCATATTTATCTCTTGAGGGGTGAAAAGCCCCCTCGGTGTGCAACATGTGATGAAACAATTCTTGTCAAGTGCCCCCTTTATGAAATCTCATGAACTCAAAACAACATAAAACCCAATTTCAAGGAAATTCTAAACATTACAGACGATGATAATTTTGAGAATATAATAAAATTTTTGAAAAATATAAAATCCATAACCTAATTTAAATAAAATTCATTTAATTTATATAGCCTCGGCAGCTAAAAGCGCTATAAATCACAAAAATCAAATCAAAAATATTAGTATTAAAATTTTAATCGAATGATTGTGGGGTCAAAAGTCTTTACAGACCCTCATCTCCGCATCCATTGATACCTTCAACTCCGACCTATTCCTGAAATCTCTTCTTCTTTTTACGATACCTGGGTCCACCGTGGACAATACTAGTAGTTGCACCTTTTTGGTACAACTTCTTCGAGTATCAATATCATTATATATATAAATCTCTCACTTTTTGTTGATAATAATAATTCAGACATCTGAGTAGAGTAGAGTAGATAGTAGAGTGGAGATGAGGTTTAATCTGTAAAAACGCAGATGGATCTTTGATTAGATAACCAGCAAATCTGAGACGATTCCAAATTCGATCACATTCCAATCTAGCTCGCTCCTTTTCTATCATATTCTCTTTTTAAAAAGATAATATTTATTTCTCTTTTCGCTGAAAATGCTCTCCCAAGGCAGGGATTAGACATTCAGGTTTGCAAAATTTTTTGCATTATATTGTAATTTTATTAATATTCTTTTTATTACTGTTTGTTGGAATATCAAACAGTTTAAATTATTGTTCTCACAGCCAGAAATAGAAATCACAAATATCTAACATACTCAGGGCCAGTTGTATGTCGGTTGGTAAACTAGTTTTAAACGTTGACAAAGGGTAAAACCTTAAAATTCACCTTATGCCGGGTGGGATGGCCAATCAGATGACAGGCACTTTCATCTGATTGGCCATCCCACCTGGCACAAGGTGAATTTTAAGGTTTTACCCTTTGTCATCGTTTAAAAAGAGTTTACCAACCGACATACAACTGGCCCTCAGAGTAACCACATCATATCTACTATTAATAATTAACACTACTATTATTGTGTTTAACTAAAAAACCATCAAGAATATATATATATCTGGGGCGTCCGCAGAAAGATTTCCACGCGGGGGGGGGGGGGGGAGCTCGGAGACAAATAATTACAAAAAAAAAAAAATTAAATTAAATTGTATCGCTATCCTGTGAGGTAAATCCCTCAAACATGTATCACAGTAAATATTTCACTCAAAGATTTAAATTTTTCATTTGTTAAATTCGCGGTCTACTGATTCTAAATTTTAACACATCGCCATACCAGAAAAACCTTTCCCGACAAGTTAAGGATTAATTCGAAAATTCTTGGTTTTATCTTTAGAAATTATCTGATTAATCAAAAGAAGATTGTTCCATATTATATTTTAATATTGTTCCATATTATATTTTAACAATTCCCCTTTATGTAATGAATCCTTTAAAACCAATACAACCTACTACGAGTCAAAGATTATAGACCAAAAGCTGGTGACGAATTTGGGTAAGGTATTTTAGGCAATTTGAAAATATAAAAAACAGTATATTATCGATGTTAGCGAATTTGGAACCGAGAGTCAGGAAGAGGTCTTGCGGCTATTTCGCTACTGCCCATGCAGCCTATGACATTCGCCAAAAATTAATTCACAAAAATATCCTTTAGGCAACTTGAAATCATTTGAATCTTCTTTATTCTAGTATATATAAAAATTCATCATCATTGAGTATACAGTCCTAAGACTGGTTTGATGCAACAATCCGTCTCCACTCTACTCTGTCCCCCGCCAGCTGTTTGACCTCTCTAAATGTCTGGCATCCCATATCCCCAATTATTTGGTTGAAATATTCTAATCTGGGTCTTCCCCTTCCCCTTTTCATTCCCACCTCCCCCTTCAAGATATCCCTAAGCAGTCCCCCATGTCTCAGTGTGTGCCCCATCATCTGACTTCTTCTCTTCTTCAGACTCTTCCACAAGGTTCTTCTTTCTCCGATTCTTCCAAAAACTTCTTCATTTGTAATTTTATCCATCCATTTGATATTCATCATTCTTCTGTAGCCCCACATTTCGAAAGCCTCTAATCTCTTTCTCTCCGCTTTTCTAATTGTCCAGGTTTCACACCTGTACATGGCTATGCTCCATACATATGTCTTCAATACCAACTTCCTGTTTTCTAAGCTGATTGAGAAGGAGCATAGTAGTTTTTCTTTTGAATTAAACCCCATTTTTGCTTGGGCAATTCTTGATTTAATTTCGTTTTCGTTCCTCCCATCCCATGTTATTTTACTTCCTAGGTAGCGGAATTCCTTAACTCTTTCTACGTTTTCTTGGTTAATTTTGATGCATTCCTGTCTCGTTTGTTCTTTTTTTGTACATACTAGGACCTTGGTTTTATTCTTGTTTATTTTCATTTTGATTTCTTCTATTAGGATTTGGTTAATTCCATTCAAGGCGTCCTCTAATTCTTTTTTATTGTTTCCTAGAAGGGCAATTAGCGATCTTTTGACCTTGGATTTCGATACCTGTATCAATTTTGTCTTTGAATTCTTTAATCGCTTCTTCTATGTATAAGTTGAAAATCATGGGTGACAGTACACATCCTTGTCTTACACCTTTTTTTTATTTTGGCTTCACTTTGCTCATCTCCAATATTTATAATTGCCGTCTGGTTTTGATATAGATTGTAGATTAGTCTTCTCTCCCTGAATTTTATTCCCTCCTGTTTTAAGATTTTAAACATAATTTCCCAATTGACGTTATCGAATGCTTTTTCTAGGTCTATGAATCCGATGTAGACAGATTCTTCCCTGATAAAAGCCCTTTCTATTATTAGTCTATGAGAGAGAATTGCTTCTCGGGTGCCTCTGTTTCTTCTAAAGCCGAACTGGTCTTCCCCCAGGTTTTCTTCAACTCTTTGTTCTATTCTTCTTTGGATTATTTTGGTTAGGATTTTGGAGGCATGTGAGGTTAGCCTAATGGTCCTGAAATTTTCACATTTATCCGCGCCTGTCTTTTTTTTACCTCAGGAACTCATTTCTTATCTCAGGAACTCATTTCTTGCCTCAAGAACTCATTTCTGATGAGTACGTGGATTGCGACCACGGGGTTATCCGAGCTAAGTCTGACATTGCTTCCACTTACTTGTGTCAGGCTTCTTCTTTCTCTTTCCTATACGGCCTCCCTTGGCCAACTCTTGTTTTTTTACCGACCCAGACGCTATTAGGTTTTCGAGGGATAGGAGTTGATATAGAAATTAGATATAAAAATCCCAAACTATTTTGACGGTTGAAGTATGACCAGACTGTCCCAAACTTCAAAACCGTCAAAATAGTTGGGATTTTTATATCTAATTTCTATATACACTAGAATAACCACAAGACCTCTTCCTGACTCTCGATTCCAAATTCGTCACCAGCTCTCCGACTATTATATTGTTTAGATATATACTGTTGTTTAGTGTGACGTAATTTTACAAAACACTGATTGCGGATTTGATAAACACCAATAGATGTAAATTTGTGCCAAGTTTCATAAAATATATCGTTAAAATGTAACGAAGTTATGTCTAATATCATAAGAAAATAATTTTTGATGCAAATGACGTAAATCATATAGAATTAAATTTCATCCATTTTAATAGAAGAAGTCTCGAGATACCTACCAAATTTTTTGGATTTTTTGAAAAATGTGAAAATGGTGATCTCTTAAGACTTTTGATAAATTTACATGAAAATTGTCCCTTTTTAATGTCACTTAGAATTATTTTAAGATTTTTTAAAGTTGATAGCATTTTTAGTTTTCGAGATATTAAGCCATTTAGAAGGATAACATACATCCATACCAATTTTTTTCTCCTTGTGAAACACCACCAACTCCAACCTAATTTAATTTTGACAATGCTTCACTATAAACCAACACCGCGTTCCCTAAATTTGATACATCCATACATTCTTTTCGTGCATTTTTGACTTCCTGTCAATAAATAGAAAAATTTGAAAATTTTACTTTTTAGACCTATTGTAATACTTCATCCTGTAATAGTTTTTATCATTCGTGAGGGTAGCATACAATTTGTATTTTGTTTTGAAATAAAGCACAAGTTATTATACATTAGTCATTTTCCGAAATTTAATTTATTTTATTTTAAGACTAAAAGGTGATTAAATTTTTGTTAAAATTGATATCCTCTTGAAAAATAATTAAAATTTCTTTAAATATAATTTTACGATGCTTACAAAATAAAGCTGCTGCTTTTTAATAGTTATTAGTATTATTATTTTTAATGTAATTTATTTTATATTTTACTTAAGGTTTATGATATGATAAATCGTCTGAAATGCATTCAAAATTTCTTCTTTGCTGGGAACCACTTTTTCTTTTAAAACTATGTACTTTATTTTGTGTTTACTATAGTTCAAAGTAAAGAACATGTGTTTTGGGTGGAAATGATTATTTTATGGATTCTGCATATATTTTTAGCTATAGGTAATTGCAAATATTATCTAGATGACCCAGTTAACCAATATTGTATACCGAGCGCTGATGGTACCAGTGCAAATTTCCCAAGAGTAAAAAAATAATATTTTTTACATGTTTTATCTTTCGCAAAACACCTGCGCGCCTAAGACATTTACCAGGTTAGGCATCCATTTAAATATTTATTATTTCGACTCAGAAGGCAGGAAACAGCATTGGAGAATGTTTTAGTTAATGATGTTGGGCGTAGTTACGTGTTTGTGTTTGTTCATTGAGTGTGCGGGTCAGCAAGTGGATTGCTGGATTGCACAACAGATGAGGAACAGAGCAGCGACTAGATGACTAGATGACTAGAGATAGAGAGATAGAGAGAGTTCCAGATGCCATCAGAAGCTTTATTTGGAACTCTACCAATGATTAATTTTCACCGGAGCACACTCCCTTCCACACATAAATATGCAAAACTACAAATACGCACTTATTTTTCTACAGAACTATTTAGGTGAAAAGATGGGTTTTTTTTTATGATTTTATTAAAATTCGAAAAGTTTGTCGTGAGAGTAATAAATAAATAAATATATTAACAATGTAAATTAAAATTTTAATTATTATATAAACAAACTAGCTGCAAGGACCGCCTTCGGCGGCCCTCTTGCTAGCCACGGGGCTACTCTCCCTGGACCCCCACACTCCACCACCCCCGGACCAACACCTTGCACCCCACCACTTCACCCCACCCACCCCCGCACCCAGTTTTTGCATTTCTAGCCTTCTAGTGGCCCACAGATGATGTGTACAAAATTTGGTTGAGTTTGCTCCAATAGCAAGAATTTAAATTTTTTCACCTTTCCCCCTTTCTGGGGGGAATTTTTTTAAACAAAAGTTGTCAGAAATCACATTCTCTACAACTTTGCTTATAAGAAAATTTGCTATAGAGTTAATACTTAGGAGCTATTTGATAATTTCCATTCGTGCCCCATTTTGGGGTCAAAATATCAAAACGTTATAAACCTAAGTTAGAAGACATCTGATGAAAATATGAAATTTCATAATAATCCTTTAAGCCGTTTTTACGTGAATCGTGAGCAACTTTTCGCGGAAACCACGCAAACATACAGACAGACAAACAGAGGAATTTTGTTGAGGGTGTTTTCGTTCATAACTTTGCTTGAAACGTGTGCAACCAAAATTTAGCGTGATTTGGACCAATGTACAGACAAAACCTTAATTATATATATAGACAGTTAGAATTTTGAGATTTTTAATTATTATAAAATAATAATTTTTAGATAGTATCACATTTCATTACGTATTTAAATTTAAATTTATCAAACTGAGATATTCTTATGGTTAGGAGTATATTTTTTGACTTCTACTTCTGGTTTTAAGTGATAGGTAATAGATCAATTGATTTCATCGTCTGATTTAATTCTAGATATAGTAAAATTTTCTTGAGATCTCCGACAATAACATTGGTGTAATTTCTAATATGATAACATTTCCAATCTTTATTGACACTTTGTCAGGTCAAGATACGATGTCGTATTAGAATTACAGCACTGTCATTCTATTTTAATACACATAATGTTTGAGTTATTCATTTGTTTTAGATTTCTAATTAAAGTGATGAGGGTAGTGGTTTAGGTACTCGTTTGCGATCCCAGAGCAGGGATAGTCCTACTTAAGGGATTTAGCGACCCTGGCCATGATCTCACCTCTTGGATCTCTTATACAGGGAAATCATGTCTTCTTAGCTTAGATCCCGTAACTTTCAGTAGAATTACATTTGGTATCTTGATTTCCTTATATTGATAAAATTAATATTCAACAGTCATCTATTCAAAAAGTCGAAGCAACATAGAAACACATTCAATGGAAACCAACTAAATTGATAATAATATTTAGGGAAAGCGGTGTTGGTTTATAGTGAAACATATTAAACACAGGAGTTTTTTGGCGGGTTATAGTGGTGTTTCACATTACTGCCTAAATTGATAATTGTTGTTTAGATAACAATATCAACATAATAGCTAAAAATTATTAAATTTCGTATCTTGTATCTGATTAATGGTTCTTGTAGTAATTGATATTTTGAACCTCCTTGTTACCAAAAAAATTTATTCCTTATCTATGATATTTTACTCATAATATTTTAAACCAGTTTCTCAACCTTTTCTTTATCGTAGACCGGAAGAAATAAAAATTATACTTTGTAGACCGGAACAGTTTTTCCTAGTTAATTAAATAGAATAAATTATAATTATAGATATTTTTTATTATTTATTTCGAAAAATCACATACAACATATCCAATGAGATGCTAAAGTATGGTGGCGGCGAGCTTGTCCTGAAGATCACTCAAATGTTTCAGAACATCTTGACACAATGTGAAATCCCTAAGTCCTGGAAAGAGAGCTTAATAATTCCTATATTTAAGAAAGGTAGTAAAGCAGACCTTAATAACTATCGTGGTATAACTTCACTAAATACTATTCTAAAGCTCTTCACTAAAATTATCCTTAACAAACTGCTGGATTACATTAAACCAAGAGAGGAACAACAGGGTTTTAGAAAGAACCGCTCAACAACTGATGCTATATTTATTATACGACAAATAGTTGAAAAATCAATTGAATTCAACAACCCGGCATACTTATGTTTCATAGATCTTAAAAAAGCTTTTGATCGGGTAAGATTAGAAGATATAATACACAAATACAAGAGCAAAAATAAAATCGAATAACCAGATATCGGGATCTATTTCAATAACAAGTGGAGTGAGGCAGGGCGATTCGTTAAGTCCTTTGCTCTTCAATCTCATTATGGATAAAATTTTAGCATATTTGACGACCCATCTTGGATACGAAATGGGAGAAAACTCCATACAGGCTGTGTGCTATGCTGATGACGTGGTTTTGGTGTCGGACAGCGAGCAAAATCTGCAAACCCTCTTATCTCAATTCGATCAAATGGCAGAAAGATTAAATATGGAAATATCCATTGGAAAAACAAAATGTCTTGTGATAGCGAAAGAACACCTTAACTGTGAAATTAAACTTAAAATTACAACATTAGATCAAGTTGAAAAATTTAACTATTTGGGAGCCGAGATTTCGGCGCACAGAGATCTGAGCCAAGAGGTTAAAACCCAAGTAATAAAAGGTGCTAGGATAGCTGGATGTCTTTATGGTTTGGTCTGAAAAAATAAATATATGTCAGCAAAAAGCAAAGTACGAATTTATAAGACCTGCGTACGTCCAGTGTTAACATATGCAGCAGAAACCAGAGCATCAACAATTACCACCCAACAACTAGTCCGAACAACAGAGATGAGAATAATAAGGGCTATACATGGGAAAACATTAAGGGATAGAATCCGCAGCAAAGATCTAAGAGAACTAAGCGAAATCCAGGATATAGTGGAATGGATCGATGTGAGAAAGAGAGGATGGGGGTGGAACATGTGGAACGAATGACGGATGACCGCCTTGCAAAAATCGTGAAGGAAAATCGCCCACGTGGCACACGGAGCAGAGGGCGGCCGAAAAAAAGATGGAAAGATGTCGCAGCAAGAAACTAACGTCTTTATTTTTTTTTTACTTTATCCAATGCGAAGCATGGGTAAAGTATTGTTTCTTATTGGAAGAACAGGCGAAAGCTTATAGAGAAGATGAAGAAGACATACAAAATTTAAAATCATTTCTAAAAGGTTGCTTATGAAAGGTCAATAATTATAATGTTTTTAACAATAAACATTTATTTTTAATGTGGTTATTGTTCTTGTTCAATAATGTCTTCGATATTAGCTTGTAAATTTATTAAATCAAGAAGATTGATTTATGGATAGGCGTTTTCTGGAAGATAACCCTCCCTATTCACAAAGGTACTTGGGTAAGAAGCAATATTTTCATTGCCTTTTCAAATTTAATTTGGATACTTTTTTCTCATAGAAATCCAAAATTTGTTTAAATTGGAAAAGGCATAAAATCAGAACTTAATCAGAACTTAATTCCAAAAGACACTTCTTTGCTTTGTTTGTTAAATTTAAGGTTTTAAAATTATATTCTGCGAATGGATTAGTAATCCATAAATTCATCTGTTTTATATCTTAATATCTCGTGAAAAATATTTTTGAAATCCGTCAAATAATTGAAGGGATTATTGTAATAGCTCTAGAAGCCATATGATTTTTAAAAATATTTTTTTATTTATTAAAATATACTTCATTCTTTGCCTTTTATCCACAACAAGAGCTACTATGATTTAATTCTATAATTTTCTTTTTTTTTTTAACTTAAAAGCCTATTATCTTAGGGTTTCTTTCACTTTTGTGGCTTATTGCAATAAGCTCTTGAATTGTTAAAAATGCTGGCAAAAATCAACTGCTTATAGTTCTGCTTAGTCAAACATAACCGCAATAAATGTTATTTTTATTTATCATTATTTTATCCCCTGTTCCTGAACCGGTGTAATTTTTTACGAACAGGCTGTTGAGACACCCTGTTCTAAATCACCCCCCTCAGGCAGAAAATTAGACATTCTCTTTGTTAAAATTTTTTTGGAAAAAGTAACCTAAAATGAAAAAAATACAAATCTTATATAAATCTTGGGCTTATTTCCGAAAGTCATTAACTAACATTTTCTTACATTTAAGATAACCCAATTTCAAACTTAAGAATAGTTTTAAAAATACTTAAGTAACTGTTTTAACTGTTTAGCTTTTGTTTTTTGTAATTATAAATATGCTTCATACCTCACTCAATTGAGTAAAACATTTTTTTTTCGCTCTGTAAAATCAGAACATTGTGCACTTAGTGAAATTGTTTTTTACGTTTAATAGGGTTTATGTTATTTTGATTCCCTTAAAGTATTTTTATATCGATAAATATGATTGAAACTCACAACTACGTACTATTAGATGAAAATCCACCAAAAGTGTACCTAGTGACTTTTCGCAATAAGCCCACGAAATATCAATTTGAAAACGTTTTGGGAGAAATTCTCCCTTTATCAAAAGAAATTTTAACAAATTTACAAAGATTGTTAGTTGCTTTAAGATATAATATAAAACAAATATAAAGAAATAAATATTTTAATAACAGACAATGACAAAGATTGTCTTGGGGATGAAATTACCTTAAAAAAAAAAAAAAAAAAATTATGAAAAATTATTTTTCTCTAAAAATTGTTTATAATTAGAAAAACAGTCCATATCTGACCTTTATCATACATAACTGACTCAATTTTTGTTTTTGATTGTATAAAAGATTTGTATTTATTTATACACAAAATAATGAATAAAATTTTTTCAAACCCCAAAATATTTCTAAACATGTTTAGATACAAGGTCTCTGCTTGAAGCTATGCTTTCGAAATGGCAAGTGGCTTGCGATCCATTTGAAAGATAATCCATTATTTCGGGCGCAAAAACTCAAGGATATTTAATCTATTTATATATTTGCTGGAGAGAAAAAAAAAGCAACTATTTCTTTATCACTTGTTGGGCCTTGGCCAAAAACCATTTATCAATAATCCAAGGTGGTCGTCTCGTCTCATCCACCAACCACCCTTTCTCAACTCATCCAAGGGCTCTGATACCTTCCGGCTAAGAAGGCTTGTTGGTTGGTTGGCCTATGCACCAGGGGCGTCCGGCCCTCCCTCTGCAGCCCTTCGCCTCACCTATTCCGCCACTACCCCCTTGAAATACCCCTGCACTGCAGAAACAAGTTAGCCCACAGAAAAACAAGATCAATTTTCATTTTGATCTTCTTCCGTTGATAAAATAAATAATATATCTAGACAACAGTTCAAAAAAAGAGGAAACAATACCTTTATCTAGGTTTTAGATTTCAGGTCATCAATAATAACCGAAACGTCGAAAATCCACTGTTGAATGGTTATTACTCAAGTATTAGATGAGAATCGATGTCTATTTTTGACCTCTGCTTTATCCAAATAAACATATAGATTTTCCCCTATGAATCCTCAACTCTGCTACTAATATTTTCAATTATAACATGATGCTCATTTCCAAAACATTGATTTTAACTGGAAATATATTTATTATCCATTGAGTAGAGTTTCAGAATTACAAGCTGAAATTTCTTAAATAAAATTCTTTATCTTCTTCCAACTCATCTCGACTTCTACTTAATAGTATATATTGAATTGTTTTGATATTGAGATATACAAAGTAATCTTCGGATCAATTTTGACTTTGAACTTCTTCCGTTGATAAAATAATAAATATATTGAGTCAATAATTCAAAAATGAAACAGTATATAAATGAATTCAATGTAAACAATCATATTAAGGTATCTTGTTGAGATCACAATGACAACACGATTTATTAAAATTTTAGCATCTCTTCTATTGTTTATATTATTACTTAATATACTTTAATCTATTTTAAGATTGATATTTTCTCTGATAATTCTGATGAGTATGTAATAATAATAACAACAGTTATCATGTTAATTGATGGTTTAAGGGATCAATGGAACTACTTAGGTATATTCCTCGTGTGCGTGATGTTTATTTATTTATTAATTTTTAACCTTATCTTGCATATAAATTGGACTAGAAAATCATCGTCGTTCATTGACTCGAAGCGGTTTAATTCCATGAGGTGAATAATTAACGATTATTACCGGTTTAGAGCCATGGGCATTATTCAGTTGATTTATGTGATAGAATTTCCATAGAATCTGTCATTTTGACATTGAGCTATAAGAATATTATATGCTCTTCGAAATGTATCGAATTTGATCTCTCGAAACTGACTGTAAAAGCGTCCTTGGCCTTTCAAGTGCAATTATTCCAAGTCGAAGCTAAAAATGTTTTTTGCCTGAAGCACCAAAGATGTTTACTTAGAAATCAAAGAATGTGACATCTGATTGATCCAAATAAATATTCATATTCATTTAAGTATACTGTAATCTCTATCATAGTCTATTTTCCAAAATATTTATATGTTCATAGTTGCTTTAAAATTCAATCATAAAGCAACTATTTTTTTAAATTTTCATTGCTAAAGGGAGAATTTCTCCCGAAACATTTTGATTTTCTTTTAAACGTTTTGAGATTTTGAAATAAATACAATTCATTAAAAAAACAATCTCACAATATTTAATAGAAAATTAAGCCTTCCAATCACTATCAATAAATTTTGAAAAAACTGTCTTGGTTCATTTTAAATCCAACTATAAATATATGAAAGATATTAATTTGCCGATGGTAATAGATTCAAATTTACTAGAAAATCATAGATCAAAAGGTAGAATTGTCATCTATTAATTCCGATGGAGTGGAATATTTTTAATTATATCTTCAGAGGGGGTTGTTTTCCACCCCTCGGGAATCGAACCCGAGTGCCAGTAACAGCAATCCGGGCCACCTTACGCGTTTGCATATGTCAGAGAGGTTCGTATCCCGCAGGTGAGCCAGGTGGCCGGTTGCTGTTACTGGCACTCGGGTTCGATTCCCGAGGGGGTGAAAACAACCCCTCTGACCTACATCTTCACTCATCGTTAATAGATGACACCATCTTTGATCTATGATTTTCTTATAAATAAATATTGTAGAAAAATCAATAATGCTAATAACTTAAGAGCCCACGACAAGCCGACCTTCATTATTTTATAAAAGCTAGCTGTGCATGTCCACCTATGCAGGTAAGAACGACCAGCGACTATAGAGTTTGGGTTGTGAATTACTTTTGGCAGGTAACAGGTAATAAAGGTGTATAAATAATAGTACTTTAAATTCATTAAAGTATAAATCTCATTTTTATATTTTCTTCAGGATAACTTTAGAAATCTCATCATCATGCCGACACTTATCACAGTTGCTACCCCCACAGACACCCCTAAACTTTAAGAAACTCAAGCTTGAGTGGTTTGCCATAAAAAATTTAGTCTTTTGATTTTAGTCAAATTCTTGATTTTTCATTAGAAGTTGTCATTAATAGTCAAAACAACAAAATGGAATCCCAATAAGAGTTATTCTATAGTATTAGATAAGAATCGATGGTTATTTTTAATTTAAAGCCGATTCCTCCATGTCTTCACCAATGGTTATCATTAATAACAGAAATGTCAAAAATCATAAAGCCTTTAGAACTGTCTTGGCATAAAGTAACATATATAAAATTTATCTTTTATGGCTACAACGAAAATATAATTATAATTTATTAAAGTTTAGGGGTGTCACAATAGGGAGTAACCTTGATAAGTGTCCGGCAATGGATGACGAGATTTCGGTATCGAAAATATAAAAAAGATAAAGGCTTCATACTTTAACGAATTTAAAGTATTATTTTATACACCTTTATTACCTGTTACCTGCCAAAGTAACCACAACCAAACTCTATAGTCGCTGGTCGTTCTTACCTGTATAGAGGTCATGCACAGAAAAACTTTCAGCTTTTATAAAAATAACGAAGGTCTGGCAGTCGTGGGCTCTTGATCTATAAAAATTGTTTTGGAGATGAAAATCCCTCAAATATAATTTACAAAAAATTATTTTCTTTAACATAAAATCTTTGGAAAAAACTCTAATCTGACCTTTTGTTTAATTAAAATTTTTTTTTGCTTAAAATTTATTATTTCTAAAATTGAATTTTACTATTTTTAAAATTTTGAATTTGGAAAAGTCAAAATTGTGTCTCAAATTAATTGAATGGCTAAATTGGAATTTTCAGTTCTGATTGAATATATCTATTTGTGTTGGTAAACTTGATTCAAGAGATAATCTCTATGCTTTAATTTCAATAAAAACTTATATAATAAATTTATAAATAAAAAAATATATTTTTTCAGAGAAATACTAAATTCTTTTAGAAAAATGTCGACAGTAAACGACAATAAGAATACTTTTATCGAATTTCGTCTCAATTAGATCATAGTTATTTATTAGCAAGGCTTCACAAGTTAATGAATATGAAGGCGTATTGATATATATATATATATATATATATATATATATATATATATATATATATATATATAGTAAATGATGGCCTATCTAGAAAAAGCTGCATGTTTTCAAATACAATGATTGTAAATCCAGTAATACGTTTTTCACTCTTACTCGCTTTTTATTAGCCCTAAGATATTTGGGTATCTTTTTTGCATATTTTCTTATTCATTATGGATACAACATGAAAAAGGCGTTTGTATGGGAAATACAAAGTATTCGATAGGCGTTTTAAACTATTATTGTTAGCATCTTGCCTTGACAGTAATCTGTTTCCAATGCCTACGAACCAACTAGCACAAGTTCAAGCCCGGTTCATTGCTAAAGGCTAAGTCTACACCAATTTATACTCATAACGCATATATTAGAAAAAAAATGGACTTTATTCCCGAGATCATACGAAAAAAAAACACCAAGGCTGTTTTTTTTAGGATGGATTGATCTTCAAATGTTTTAGGCATAAATTTCATTACACGAAAGTCATTTCAAAAACATTTATAGTTGATGATAAGGAAACTTGACATAGAGCACATATATGGTACATTAATGAAAAAAACAAAAACAATTTTTTGGATGCGCTGAAAATTGAAATATACAAATACTTAATATTCAGAAAAAAAAGCTAATTATGGTAAAGTACAAAGAACAATTGATTTAATTAAAAATTATTGTCACACACACACACTCACACACACACATATAGAACCAAATTTACTATCAATCTTGATAATGGCCAACATATATGAGTGTCAAATTTTTTCTACCATTTGTCAATAAATGCCAAAAAGCTTTTTCACAGACGAAGAACTGGCAGGAAAATAAAAAGAGACAGAGAGGTTTCAATTTTCAATCATTTTTTTTTTAGTTGGTTATTATTATGATTGATGATTGATTGATTGTACAGTCATTGCATTGTCGATAGATTGAATATTATATTTTTTTTTTTAGAAATAAGTAGAGGCACGACTTTAGAGGTTTTTTTATATAAAATACCTATAGCTAAAATATCTCTAAGTAAAAAAAATAGTTTATATATTAATATTATAAATAAAATATTGATTAAGTTCCACTACAATCTTTGCAAACTCACTAAATGAAAAAAATTAATTAAATAACGTATAGTTTGCTAGACTTTATCCCGCAGCAAATGTAAATATTAATTTCTTTATTCATTTATTATTAATCATACCTACTATTTGAAGTCACTGTTGATTTAAAATCAAAAATTGTCATTGGTTCTCATCTAATACTTAAGCAATAACCATTCTAAATTATAGTTTGACCCTTTTTAGTAACCATTGATGAAGCATGGTGGAATCAAGCTAAAAAGTTGTGGTGGATGGAACATCATCTGAATCGTTCTCCACAAACTCTGGTGTTCCCAAAGGCTCCGTAATCTCCTCCACACTTTTCCTAATGTATATAAACGACCTTTTCGATCAAACGGCAAACCCATAATTGTTACGCCGACGATAGCACTCTACACGGTAAACCCTCACTCCCGAAGACAATCGAATCAAATGTTACCTCCTCAATTACTCTCGACCTAGACAAACTGAATAAATGGGGCTCACAAAATTTAGTTAACTTCAATTGAAACAAGACTCAATGTTGTCTAATTTCTAGGCGCGAAAATAAAGATTTCCCCTATTCTCTTCGATTCGAATACCCTAAAAATGTGTGACAGCCTATCCATGCTGGGCGTCTCTGTCGCGCTCGACCTGTCTTGGAATGAACACGTCTCCTCTGTGGCGAAATCTGCAGCAGGAAGATTGGCTTTTGCTTATTCAGGTCAAACGATTTTACAAACCCCCACAACTTCTCACCATCTACGAGCCCAAATCCGCCCCTGTCTCGGATACGGCTCTCATCTGTAGAGGGGCGCCAGCTCCTCTCTTGCTACCCTGGATGCAATTCAAGCAAACCCGTCAGGCTAATTGACGGTCTCTCACCGACTCCTCGACTCGCTGGCTCATCGAAGAGATGTCTCTGCCCTTTCCCTTTCTATAGATACTATGCGGCAGGTGCTCTGATAGGATAAAATCAATAATTCCCCCCAAAGCATGCTTTGCACGTAGCACGCGTTTTGCCGACTCCCAACTTACTCTTTCGCGCCGGTTAATTGAAAAGTGCCGGACCACTTCTACTTAATATGTATCCCCATGACTTCAAGGAACTGGAACTCTCTTCAGCCTCTTTCTTTCCAGCACCTATAATCTTCAAACCTTCAAACCGGAGTGCATAGACACCTACGTCTACCCTCTCACTTAATCAACTTTCTCTTCTCTTCAGTAATGCAAGGGTCTTTCAGAGATCCATAGGGGCTGCATATCTTTGGTGCACCTTCTTGCATTCGATTGCATTAAAAAAAAAAAATCAAACATACCAAATTCTTTTTATAACTCACCATCAAATCTACAACAACACTATTTTGTTAATGGAAAATGGTGTGGGCTCTTGGTGAAACATTTTAAATAAAGTAAAGAAAACTTTGAAAAATTTAAGAAACTTTTTAAAATTTAAATACAACAATACTATGCCTAGTTTTTTCTAAGGAAATAAATCTAGTCGATAGCTTGCATATAAGTTGGTCTATTTAAATCAGGGGTCTTTAACGTTTTACAAATCAAGGGCCAAAAAATGTTTTTTCACACAGCAGGCGGACCATAGGTATTTTTATAAGGATTTTTTTATTGGCAATGATCGAGATGATTAAACAAGTAGATAAGTAGAAAACATTTATTTATTGAACCAACATCAACAAAAAGGGCAAATAAAATCAATACAATGCAATTGGTCAATGAGATGTCTGACACTGCTTATTTTTAACTAGTTTATCAACTATCTGGATTAATATTGCTGGTTGCAATCCTCAAACTGTTCTCAAGGTGAACATCGATTCTGGTCCTTGTTTTAGATTTCATGTTTCATGCGTGAAAATAACTGCTCACATGTATATGTGGATCCAAAAAGTGATATTGTTTTTCAGTGCATGATCTCTGGTTTTGGGGAAATCTGTAATAGACGTATTTCGAATAGAAATCAAAGCAAATCAACATCAAATTTATTTTTAAGGTTAGTCCACTGCAGCTCTATCAATTCCACAGAAATTCTTCGAACTTCTTCAACCGAATTCTGAATGGACGATCAAATAAATTCAGGTACTTTTCGTCTCTCCGAAAATCAAGGAATCGCAAATGGAATTATTGTTTTCAGATCCTGATGCAGAAATATATTTGTCCATATTCGAAATCTATAATGACAGATGAGGAAAATGCATTAGTAATGTTTCATTAGAACTGACTGATCCATGATTCGAGTTTTAATTCAAACGCTTTTAAAAATCAAGTAATTCGTGTACTGAATTATTTTAGTAATTTCATGTTAATATTTCATCGTTTGGTTGTAACTAAATAAGATATTATTTATACCTTTTAGTGAATTTTATTTGATTTTTGAGTTATTAATTTATTTATTTATTTTTATATTAGTTAAAGTTGCACTATGGCCATTTTTTAAAGTCGGTTTTATTTTTTCTAAAAATTATTTTTGTAATTAATTGAGAGTGCTGTTGGCGGGCCGCAGAAAACATATCGGCGGGCCGCAAGCGGCCCGCGGGCCGCGGGTTGAAGACCCTTGATTTAAATAATATACCTAAATAATTTAATAGAATACTAGATTTTAAAATAGATACTTGAATGCTTTATTCGACATTACATGATTTTATTTCTTTAAAAACAATTACAAAAACTTTAATCAATTATTTAAACGTTTCGGAAGAAATTCACAAGAGGGTGTCATTTATTACATCTGAGATGGAATGGATTATTTTTAATTAAATGTCAGAAGGGTTGTTTTTACCCCCTAAGGAATCGAACAGGAATGGCAAAATTAGCAAACCTGGCCAATTGGCTACCCTGTGAGGTGAACCACTGTAAAATAATATTTAAACACATAACCAGGCTATATACTTAAAAAAATATAGTCGACTGTTTTGAATTTTGAATTTCTTCAACGGAATGAGTTTTCCCAAATGGAATTATATATAATATATATTTAGCCTTTCTCCCTATTTCCCTACGCTCCTCTATTTCCTGGTTAGATTCAGCAAACCATTTTGTGTAAATTTCGGCATTTTAAATAAATTACTCAGCTTAGTCCTTGGAGACAATTTTTTTGGAAAGGGTTTAGCCGTTTCAATTCTCGCGAGTAGTTTCTTCCAATAACACCCTTAAACTATTTCTGTAAAATTCCAATCAGCCTGGAGCAGTAATTTTGGATTATAAGATTTTACTCAGACAAGTTAAAGAACCGAGTTTAATAAATAGAAGCTGGTTAAAATTAAACTTACGTGCCCATCCATCCACATAACTTTACCATACACCTAAACCTCTCTCACATTTAATAAAATAATTTGCAATAGCCTACGGAAAAACCCTCTAACTTAATCTTTGGTCCATTAGCAATTAATAATATCTCCTTTGAAACATGAGAAGCTTCTATTGTGAATATCACTATTCTTCGATTTTTGCTTAAAATTTTTATTATTTTAAATTATTCTTTAACCCCCCCCCCCCTCCCCCTTTCTCTCTTTTGGGTCACTATTGATTTCACATAGTGAGTCATTTGCATAAGGTCGTATAGGGTGAATAAGAGAAATTTCGTACAAACCGATTAAGGGGTCTAGGACTTAATTGATAGTTCTGTTTTTGAACCCCCTCTCCCATATTATTTTGGTACCCGAAAGAAATAATAACTTACTTTTTTATTATAGGACTCTGTTATAGAAAATTCCATTTTTCTTGATCTTTTAGTTTGAAAATTTTATAATTTTAATTTCTTAAGCCCTCCTAATTTTGGGCTCAATTTCAACCGAAATCTTAATCAATACTTAATCTCAAAACAAAACAAAAACTACATGTGCAATTCGTTTTGAAATTTACACTGGTTTTTGAGCTAAATTTTACACTGACATTTTTGACAAAATAACATCTCGTTAAATATAATTTTTTTGATGTTTATTCAACAAGGCTTTCTTGTAGACTAAAACGCCATGGTTTCGCTCAATTCTTTTTATCAAAATAGTCTGAGCCGTTTTTAAGATATTTTGAAAAAACGAATTAAAAAATTACATTATAATACTTGACCATACCCTTTATTGTAAAGTAATATTTGATTGGATATTGTAGTCTGTCATATTTCTGATGAATGTTCTTCTCCAAAATCACCATATCGGCATTGTAATTAACGGAAAACGACTTGGAAGATTGTAAATTGTTAATTGAATTGTTCACCTAATTATATATTCGATTAGAGGCAATATCAATAAAGTGAAGTAAAGGGGGTTGGTTATTTCGTACTTGCATGACATCCATAACTTGCAGAGCACAAGTTCTTCGTGAGGGTCCAAGTCTAAAACACACACACACATATATATATTCGTATATCAACCACTTCTCTAGAAATCCGATCAATATTATCTCTCTCTCTCTCTCTCTCTCTCTATCTCTCAATAAATATTCTAGTTGCAGGTGCATTCATTATTCAATCTGAACACCCGCCCTCTTGCTTTTTTTTTTATTTTATCTTTTTATGGGGCCTAAACAGGAAAGGAAAATGTAACCTGGTTCCAAGGAAGGTTTTTTCCACCGGAACATCGCCTTATTAATTAATTTCCAATTTAGTATTTTTTTTTTCGAAAACCTCCTTAAGCGAATATTATTATTTTCTTATTAGCATCCTAAACTAAACTTAATGAGAAAATTTGTTAGAACTACTTTTCTTGAAGGTTAAATTTATATTTTAAAAAACACATAATTAATTATAATCATTTCTTGAACACAGCAACAAATACATAATACAATATAAATACTAATACTAATAAATAATAACTAATAAATAATACAATATAACTAAGACGTTTCGTTCGGCTCATACTGCCTTCGCTTTCAACTATTAGCATTGAAAACCAGATCAGATTTTAAGTTAAGTAGATTGGATGCTCATACTTGCGATTGATCGAATAACCAGATCGAAACGTCATAGCTATATTTTATTATTTGTTGTTGTTTTCAAGAAATAATCATAATTAATTATCTATGATTTAAATATAAATTTAACCTTCAATAAATTTAATCACAAAAATATAAACTTTAACAGCTAAATACTTTTATAAAATATTACTATTATTTGTTACTTCTCGGAAGGTAGTTGTATTGATTTCACTCGATTTATTTTATTCTATTTTTTTATTTATTGTATTTAAAATTGTCTAAAATTTGGACAAAAATCATTTTCAATCAAGATTTTTTTTAATACTATGATTTTGAAATCCACTAATTTACTCAAGAACTGATTGTATTATAGTTATTTTGGCATCAAAAAGCCAACGACAAACTAACTAGATTATCAACTTAATAACTTTCGGTTTAAGTAAGCATGCAGATTTTATTTTATTTTTTTTATTTTTTAATTTTTCGTTTTTATGGAAAAGTCAATAAGAATAAAAAGCAAACAGGTGTTTTAAGATATAAATTGGAGGAAAAAGTGGAAACTTTTTACATACTCGCAAGACTTTTTGCGAATTAGCATTTTTTTTTTTTTTTGTCAGCGAATGGATAAATTTATAAAATCTGGCAGATTTGTTATTAACACAAATGTATGTAGCCATAGTTATTTAAGTTTGACATTTTTCTATATGCGTATATGATAATTTTCCGATTTTCTTCATTTATTAACCGAAAGTTTTGAAGCTAAAATTTAAAATACACCAAAGCTCAAAAAAAAAATATTTAAAACCAATTTTTCTCAAAATTTTGCAAAATCTCTTGTAGCAATTTTGTCATCACTTGTCCTTTTTTTTTACTTTATCCAATGCGAAGCAAAGTCACAAATCCTAGTATTAATTTAGGTTGAATTTTAACATGTGACGGTTTTACCAAAAAATACATGGGGTCTCGTCCAGAGGCCAAAAAGTGGGATTTTTTCAGGAAGTGCGTGCGGATGAATGGATGTATGTTATCGTTTTTTTCGTCCACGATTTTTTCCACACCGTACAACCGATTGAAATGAAATTTAAAACCTAGCATCACTTTAACAAAATGAAGCGCTGATTAGTTTTTGGAACATATCGGCCCACAAACATTAGTACTTTATTTCAGTACTTTTTAAATTTTTTTCCAAATATTTTGAAAATGACAAAACCAATTTTGATGATATTTAATATTATAATTAAGAATCTTGAGGACCACAAAAAAGGTCATATAAAGTTTTTTGTAAAATTATATTTAATGTACTTTACCCTAGAATAAGATAGTATTTACATTGGATAAAGTTTAGCAACGATCCGTTGCAGTTTATTTTTGTTTGTTTTTGAGGTAAATAACTTTTTCTCATAATAATAAAACTAAGATACGAGGTAGGTTTCACAAAAAAAAAAACCTACCTCGTATCTTAGTTTTATTATTATATTAAAATGTTTCACCTAGAACCAACACCGAACTCCTTAAAAGTTATTAAATTTTTCTCAATTTGGTAATTTGTCTCATGTCATGAAATCACAAAACCAAGTTTTATTCTTATAAAAGTTGACAAGTAGTAATTATTAAAACAATTCAAGAAATTTTTTAATCAAATCTTCGTTTTAAAAAATACAACCGTTCTAGTCTCCAAGTGAACTTTTTACGATTTTGATTTTTAATTTTTTCCAGACAGAAAAACTCATTCATGAAAATTATTCTCCTTCATATTTCTGATATTTCCAAATTCGACAACCAAAATAATAACAAATTGTTTGAGTGAATTCAATAGTTGACTGAACAAATTCTGAATAATTTATTATTATTATAACTAGAGGATGTACCCTTTAGATCTGCGTTAATCAGTTCAGTTATGTCTGCGAAATTTTGCGGGGTGTACCGGGCCTTGAAAATTTTTTCACTTTTTCCTCTAATTAATTAGTGAATTTCACATAATTCCTTGTTTATTTATTGTTAGCTCATATTTTTTTTTGGCTTTTCGGCCCTTCTAGCCATAAGCCTAATTACGATACAAGTTATATTTTTTTTTAAATTTGTCTCTACCCTCGGGGTCAGATTTTAGCTGGATGCCTCGAGTCGGATTCGAACCCGGGTCCCCTGGTTAGCTCGCTGTCATGCTACCGACTAGCCTATCTGACCCCCCCCCCCCAGCTCATATTTAATTTTAATTATAATATATTTTTAATTGTTAAGTTAATAAATAGTACCTGGAGCTACCGAGCAATGCACGGTAATCAAATTAAAAAAAATACAAATATATATATATAGTACACACCCCTGGATCCCCCCCCCCAAAAAAAAAAAAAAAAACAAACACGCACCTCGCCTCGACCACTGCACCCCACTCCATCCCAACCCCGCCCTCGAAACCTCGCACCTCGCCCCACCCCCGGATCCCCCACAACCGCACCCCCCATCCATCCCCACCCCGCACCCAGTTTTTGCATTTCTAGCTTTCTAGTGGTCCATATACATTATGTGTATACTTATAGTAGGTATATAAATAAATTCCGTATAATTTTTTTTTAATTAAATGACAATTTATCGAATTTTTTAATCAATTAAATAAATAATAATTTTATTGAAGCAATTTTTTACATGAAATAGGCTTCGATTTCTGAGATTACTTCCCCACTATCGACTGTACTTGATCTTCTAGCTTGCGATAATATTTTTAGTCCGTGTTTTTTAATAAGAGGAATAAATTGGCAAATTCTAATATATAACAATATTTTGTATAAAGTATTCGTGGGTTTTAAATTTAAAAAACCAATTAAAAAATAAAAGATAATTGAAAAAATGTAAACAAACTTTTTTATTGATATTTTCATCTATAAATAATTACTTTAATTAAGAAAAAATCAATTAAGATGAAATTTGTCGAGGTCCAGGCCTAGCCAGATCGTTTTCTCATCCTCAAAAGTTGTTAATAGAGTTAGTTTCATCAAAATCGATAGAACCGGTTTCAAAATAGAACTAAGATACAAATATACAAACAAATATATAAATATATAAATAAATATACAGATATATAGTATATACAATTTTTGCTCGTTTAATAAGAGTAGATTAACAATTTCATTTATTCTATATAAAGAAAAAGTAGAGAAGTGTTCTCTATTGAAAAATAGTAGGTTTGACTTTTTACTTTACCATTTCTAGTCTTTATTAGAATTAATCATTTGGATTATATAAGAAATATGTTTTAATTTCATTTAGTATACCTATTATTAATTTCATTTAACCTTCAAGTCAATAAATTCCTTTCATTTACATAAATGTTTTTATTCTACGATGAATTTCTAATTATAATCTATTTTTTGATTCGATATATATATACATGTGTGTTATCATTATAATTATAAATTATATAATGCAATTATTTAATAGTAATGATAAATGTCAGGCAATGTAATTTCTCTTTCAAAGGGCTATTGACATCGAATAACTAAACGCCTAACGCCCTAAAAGATGCAACCTGCATGACTAGAGCTCAAGTGTTTTTTAAATCTCTCCTCCGAACTAATTAATTCCATTAACTTACTTAGGATAAATTGAAACAATGGCTTAACCTTTTCGGAAATTAACTTTGTGAGGTCTTCTAATTTCAATAAGATCAATTTTTATTTGACCATACCCCCGTATGGTATGGTGAAGTATTTTTTGAAATCGTGCATAAACAAGTGTTTTGTTTTTTTGCTTCATGTTTTCGAAATATTTTAAAAACGGCTGAAATTATTTTGATAAAAATAATTGAGCGAATTCACGTTGTTTTGGTCCACCCTAAAAGCCTTGTCTAGTGGACATGGAAAAATTGATATTTTAGGAGATATTAATTATTTTATCAATTTGTTTTTTCTATTATTTGCTCATTGTGTTTAAAAATGTTTGAAACGTGAATAAAAGTCATATTTATCCATGATTTTTTGTCTCTGTGTCTGGATTTCGACACCCACTATAACATAAGAATTGAGATCGTTGAAAGTTTATTCTGGTGTCAAAATATTTTTATTTTACTACAGAAAAGTAATTAGATTTTTGACTTAAGCTTTAGAGCTCTGACTGAAAAATCCAGTAAATGTAATTTTTTCCAAGATGATTAAAATAAAAAAATACATTTCTTATAGTTTATCATATTTAAGTTTAATAGTTGGGATGCACTAATTGGCTTGAAAACTAGGGTTGAAATTATTTTAAACTTTATTCCTCTTTTATTTTTCTGGTCTTATTTTTATTTCATTGCTGTATCGTAGTTTATTCAAATATTTTTTTAAAATTTGAGCTTTTTATGTTTCGAAATTACTCAAAACTGACAGAAAATATTTTGATTAAAAAAAAAAAATTGAGTGAATTCACTCTTTAATAAAACCCGAAGGGTGAACCGCGACCTAATATGCTGTACACCTACTTCCACTTGTACTTCCAAATATTTCCAAGTACTTCCGAATATTTCCAAGTACTTTCAAATATTTCCAAGTTCTTTCAAATATTTCCAAGTACTTTCAAATATTTCCAAGTACTTCCAAATGTTTCCAAGTACTTCCAAATATTTCCAAGTAATTCCAAAAATTTCCAAGTAATTCCAAATATTTCCTAGTACTTCCAAATATTTCCAAGTACTTCCAAAATACTTCCAAAGAGGTGTACACCTACTTCCAATCCCGGACACCCCTCGATAAAACCTTATATAGTGAAAATAGAAAAATTTATAATTTACGAGTAATGTTAAAATGTTTGTTTGTGAAGGTGTTACCAATGTTTAGTTACGCACAAACTCAAATACGAATGAAGGCATCAAGACGAAATTTTATTATTATTTCTATTATTTATTAATTATATAATTTTAATGTTAGTAAATCCAGTTAAGTAAAAGTTACATGGTATGCACAATGTTAAACTAACTAAAATGATATTAATTATTCTTTAGTAGTAATCAGATAAAAAAAAGTTGACTCATTCTATGGCGTTATAACACGAGTATGCGTCATTCACTATAAGCCCTTCTTTCTCACTGCCCTAAATTGTATGGAAATTTTTTTAGATTTTCTGATAAAAAGAGAAGGGGAACAGTGTCTGTCTCAGCGGTTCCTGTTATTTGAAAACTATCAGATATCGAAACGTTGAATTCATGAATTCTTAATGAGAAAAATTTCAAATTACCAGTAGTACTCTATAACAAGTAAGGTAATATGATCTCATTTGGTCATAGTGTCACTTGTTAATTATACTTACAGTTTAGAAAAAAATATATAGGTATATATTAAAATTTCACAAAGGTTTTTGCCTACAAATTTATGAAATATACAGGGTGGTAGGAAAATAATATTTTTTATTTATTTTAATATATATATATATATATATATATATATATTTAGATTTTTGAAATTGTATTTATCATAAGCACGTTGTAACTGATAATTAATAAAAATAAATAAACTGATGTGGCCATGTATTATTATTGTTTTTTCTTGGCTACTATATAGTAGATAGGTTCTAATAAATGATTGTAATTATTTTTAAATTATTAAGCTCAAATATTATAAAATTGTTCTAAAACCTTTGGCAATATAAATTTTTCTATGAACATGAATTTAGGCCATTTATCAAAGATTTTAATAGATATGTTTATATTGCATGTAGGAGGTGATGTTCTCAAGGGTCTGACTAGTTGCCCGGAAAGCTTACAAGTGCTTGGGTTCGAATCCCGAGGGGACAAGACCCTCCTACATGCAATATAAACATATCTATTAGAATCTTTGATAAATGACCTAAATTAATGTTCGTAAAATTAATTGATTATATATCACAAGTTGATTTTGAGAAAAAATTCTTCTTTCCTTTCTAAATAGATACTCATTTCTTTACAATAAATTTTTCTTTTTGTGTTTATTTTTTGTTGTTGTTGTTGTTGTTGTTGAGCTGGGTTGACATTAAAAAATATTTTACCGAGTACGCCTGCCGGGTGAGCATAGTATTGAATTCATTTAAAAATTTCTCTAACTTTTAAGGAGATAGGTGTTAAATAAATTTTAATTTTCTCATTAACATATCAAAGAATAATTGATACGTCAACAAGAATTATTTTGACCGCGCTGATTTGAAAAAAGATATTTTTATCTCGCGAGACTACTTCGGATTACGCTATTGGAGTCTGCGGAGTATTAAGTCTGGACCAAGAGAGAAAAAGATGTAATCCACTTAGCTACAATCCAACGTCATTTCGCGTATAGCCCGCTAGACATCGGTGATCCATCCGAGATAGGTGTTGGTTCTAGGTGAAACATTTTAATATAATAATAAAACTTGATCAAGATGCGAGGTAGGTTTCACAAAAAAAAATTGTGAAACCTACCTCCCACGCATCTTGCTCAAGTTTTATTATTATAAAAATTTCTCATTTTTTTTTTTTTTGGTTATTGTGTTAAAAAATATATGGAACATGAAAAAAATAATTTTCAATCTTTTTTTGTTATCTGTGTATCTGGATTCAGATACTCACGATAACTTAAGAACGAAAAGTTGTAGAAATTTCGTTCTTGTGCTAAAACGTTTGTATTTCCGATGCGGAGAAGTGTTTAGATTTTGTGCTTTATGCTCCATATCTGGATAAAAATGGAAAATTATTCCAAAAATATCATTTTTTGATATTTTAATTCAATTTTTATATTAAAAAACAATAAACAATCGAACAGGTGTTTTTTGAAGTACCATTTAATAAATTAATTAATATACCAAAATTGCAAACAGCGTACCAAGTCTTGAAAAAGTTTCGCTGTTTCCTTCAATTTATAAACAAATCATCATTGGGACTTGATAGCAAAACGTGTTTTTTTATTACAAGAAAATACTTAATGTTTGTAGATAATTTGTTTCATTATAAAATCAAACCCCACAAGAGTTTTATTAAATAATAATAATAATAAAACTCATCAATTTTACCTCTAATGAATAAATCCGAGCGTGAGTCAGAAAAAAGCAATAGAGTATTTCGGTTAGTATTATAGTGTGTTGTGATTATCCTCGTAATCCATCTTGAAAAGAGGTAGATTGGCAATGGAAGGAGGTGAGAACCCATTTGGGGTTTTGTACCTTTGAAAGCGAAAGCTGAATGGCTGAAGAGTTCAATGCCCCTTTTTATTCCATCACACACACACACAGACAGGAAAATAGCTAGAACGAGAGATAGATGATGAGCTAAAAGAGATCGGAACATAAATGGCATGGCAAACAACCACTACAACCACTACACTACAACACACATATACATACATCTAGACGAGGCGTTTATTTTTTATTATGCCGAAAAGTGAGATAGCTCTTTTACTGGCTTGACAAAAAATACCCCCATTTGACTCTTTACAAATTACCAAAAAAAAAAAAAAATGGCGAGTTTATTATTGCATACGACATATTTTTCACTCAAACCATCCATATACCATATAGTATTATTAACAGCCAAAATAAAAAAAACACATTGTTATTTATTTTATTTATTATTTTTTTTGTAATGAAAATGAAAAATTATTACTTCTGATTTTAATAAGATTAGGTAATATTCTTTACATTACCATACGGAGTATGAGAAAGTATTGTAATTATAAGTAAAAATCAATCAGATTGTTTCATACTTATTTGATTTATCAATTTTATTGTAATTTCTTATTTTTTTGAATAATTATGCTCTTAAGAGATTTATGTTTAATTTAAAAATGATTTGTCATAATTATAATTTCTAATTCAAACATCTATTCATTTGTAAATTATAATATATAAATATCACCTTATAATATGTTTATGGGGCATTCGACGCCAAATCGGACGTTTTTAAAAATTTTAATTTTTGATTTGATTCATTTTTTGACATTTTTTAGTACCCATCAAAAAACAATTCCTGGTAAATTTTGAAATTTTTTTGATCACCGGTTTAAAAGAATTTCTCTTTTTCGCTCATAACTTCTTCATAAATGGTTCAAATTCAAATTTTTTTTTTTAAGTTTTTGTTTTTTACATAGATTTTAGAAAAAAATAAAACAAAAATTTCAAAAAAAGAAAGAAATAAAAAATTAAAATTTTTCAAAACCTCCGATTTGGCGTGGAATGCCTTATATACAATTATACTTGTATAGGTGAATATAACAAAAAGATAAAAATTTTATTTTCGAATCAAGGAGACTTATGCCAGACTGTGCCATTTGGTTAGATTTCGTGTAAACCTGTCAATGAAATAGTTTTTATTTATTTATTTTATTTATTGATTTTATCAAATGCATTTATTTCAAGGGGCGTGTAGGCATTGTGATTTCATTTACGCTCAGGTCCGGCAGAATTTGATTGATTGATAAAAAGTAAACAATGCTAATATGTTGAAGGAATTTATTGATTGTTTTTAGTATTATATAAATACAATTCTTTATAAAAACAATCTGGAAACTTGACAACGATACAGATTGTCTTTGAGATAAAATTACCTTGAATAAAAATAGATCTTCTATGCTCCTTCTCAATTAGCTTAGAAAACAGGAAGATGGCTATTGAAGACATATGTATGGAGCATAGCCATGTACCGGGGTGAAACCTGGACAATTGGAAAACTGGAGAGAAAAAGATTGGAAGCTTTCTGGTGCTACAAAAGAATGATGAATATCAAATGGATGGATAGAATTAAAATGAAGAAGTTCTTGAAAGAATCGGAGAAAGAAAAACCTTGTGGAAGAGTCTGAAGAAGAGAAGAGGTCAGATGATGGGGCACAAAGTGAGACATGGGGGACTGCTTAGGGGATGATATCTTGGAGGGGGAGGTGGGAAAGAAAAGGGGAAGGCCCAGATTAGAATATTTCGACCAAATAATTGGGGATATGGGATGCGAGACATTTAGGGAGGAGGAGTCTTAGGACTGTATACTCAATGATGGTGGAAAAATAGAAAATAAGGCAATTCTACGGTAACTGTGGCGCCGCGATCTGGCGATGAATTCTTATAGTACTATAACTTTTAAGGAGTTAGGTGTTGGTTCTAGGTGAAGCATTTTAATATAATAAAACTTAAGCAAGATGCGAAGTAGGTTTCACAAAAAAAGAAATAAAACATAATTGAGTTTTGAATTCGATATATTTCGGGGGTGAGCCCATCATCAGGAGTCAAAAAGAACTGGATTCTCTTTGACTGCTGATGATGAACTCACCCCCGAAATATATCGAATTCAAAACTCAATTTTGTTTTATTTCTTTTTTTGTGAAACCTACTTCGCATCTTGCTCAAGTTTTATTATTATCTTATAGTACTCACCAAAATAAGACGAAAATGAAGAATACGAGATTTCGCTTAATTTCCGAGATATCCAGTTTAAAAAATACTGTTTTTTTTTATTTATTTTCTTTTATTTTTCAATTGATTTTTATTGAAACCACGGAAACCGTAGTATCATATTCGTCTTTTTTGGTGAGTACTATAAGAATCCATCGTCAGATCGCGGCGCCACAGTTACCGTAGAATCCCCGAAAATAAAAAATAAATATTTACGAAAATTTGATAAATTTGAGAAAATTTTCTAAAATTAATCTTTTTTCTAAATTAATCTTTTTTCTAAATTCTAAATACTAATAGATAAAAACAGAATTAAAAAAAAAAAAAGATTAATTTAGAAATGATCGAAATTTTAAACCATAGAAATTCAATTAACAAAAGGTCCAAAAGGGACTATTTTCTCATATTTATCTAAAAATTTTACAAATTTTTTTTTTTTTGTTGGGGAATATTTATATTTTCTATTTTTATTCAAGGTATTTTCATCTCCAAGACAATCTTTATCATTGTCTCTTTTCACAATATTTATTTGTTTTTACTTGCTTAATATCATTTTTTTAACACAACTATTTTTTAAAATTTCCATTTACAAAGGGAGAATTTCTTACGAAACATTTAGATTTTGAATAAACGTTTTCAGATTGTTTTTAAAAAAGAATGCTATTTATTTAATACTAAAAACAATCTTCTTCTTTTAAGTTCCATATCAGGTCTCCCTGACGTTTTGGCTCCTCTCCACATATACCTGTGCTGAGTGTGTTTAGCTGTTTTTACACAGATATACGGGACCTACTTTTTAACGCCGGTTCCGAACAGCTAGTTTGGAGAGGTTACTAGGCAATCATACTCTTGGTAGATTGCCATTGCTTTCCAAGAGGAGGCGACTGCAAATATTTGATCTGCCGAGACTCAGTCTCAAACCAGCGTCCTTCGAGTCAGAGACCCGACATTCTAGCCATTGACCCACAGTCGCCTAAAAACAATCAATAAATTATTTCAACAATATAATTATTTATTAGATTCATGGTAGGCTGCTAAAAGGAAATTATTATATTGTCAAGAGAAAAAAAATGAAAAAATATAAAAATAATACCCTTAGGTACCCTGTGTTCCGATCTATGCCGATTTCTTGATACTAAAATTGTTCTAGTTCAGCCCTAGTATGACATTTGCTTTTCTAGTAGATTTAGGACTGCTCTCCCTTCAAGTGTCCCTAATTTTGCCAGATGCAAGGAACACGACTGGGATTGAGCTGGAATATCAATGAATGAAACCATTTTGAATCTCTTTCCTTTTAGCTTCTAAATATCTCTTGATTCAGCTACTCTCTCTCTCATATGTAAGATTCAATTTATAATCATTAGTGAAGAGTGACGTCACTAAAAGCCTGATTTTCTTTCTCTCTCTCTGATGAACTTTGCTGACGGTTGCTTTTTTCCTGCAGTTCACAATTAATTTAATTCGTGTTAAAAAAATGAAGCGAATAAAGTGAGTGATTACATCATTAGTGTGAGAGAGAGAGTAGCAAAAAACTATTTGCTGAAGATAAAAATAATAATTATAATAATACAAAAAACTAACACGAGAGGAAAACTTGAAGAGCCACCGCCCAGGAGTTAAAAACGTTAAGACAACGCCTAAAACCTTTGGCTGTTGCAATTTTTAACTAGATCTATTTCTAATAGCTTATCAATTAAGGCGGAGATTTGTCAAAAAATCTATTTGAGAGGATCTTGATTTATTAGTGACTTTCCTTCTTTTTTTCTTACTTCTACTTTACCATACATGGTAGAGTAGTGGTTCTTAACCCTAATGGGTCGGGACCTATTATTTGGGGGTCGCACAGAGTCCGTTATCAAAATATTTTACTACATTTATTTACAATAAATTTAAAAAAATATTTTGATTTATTCACTACTATTATAAAGTAAAAAAGACCTGATTAGATTGTGGTTCAAATCGAAACATACATATTTAACGCTTACTTTTAAAATTTTCTAAAAATTATAAGTATTTTTAAAAATATCATTTTGATGGCTTAACTTTCTATTTATTTGTTTTTTATTAGTTTAAAACATTTTTTTACGTTTTTCTAAAAAACTAGACATAAACAACACTTTTTTACATCTCCTCTGTGGCGAAATCTGCAGCAAGGAAGATTGGCTTCTTATTCAGGTCCAAGCGATTTTACAAACCCCCACAACTTCTCACCATCTACAAGGCCCAAATCCGCCCCTTGTCTCGAATACGGCTCTCATCTATGGAGAGGGGCCTCAAAATACTCTCTTGCTACCCTGGATGCAATTCAGAAACGAGCCGTCAGGCTAATTGACGATTCTACCCTCACCGACTCCCTCGACTCGCTGGCTCATCGAAGAAATGTCTCTGCCCTTTCCCTTTTCTATAGATACTATCACGGCAGGTGCTCTGATGAGATAAAATCAATAATTCCCCCCAAAGCATGCTTTGCACGTAGCACGCATTTTGCCGACTCCCAACACTCTCTCGCGGTCAAATTGGAAAAGTGCCGGACCACTTCATTCGCGAATACATATATCCCCATGACTTCAAGGAACTGGAACTCTCTTCCAGCCTCTATCTTTCCCAGCACCTATAATCTTCAAACCTTCAAAAACCGGAGTGCATAGACACCTACGTCTACACCCTCTCACTTAATCTACTTTCTCTTCTCTTCGGTAATGCAAGGGTCTTTCGAGATCCATAGGGGCTGCATCTTTACTGGTGCACCCCTTCTTGCATTCGATTGCATTAAAAAAAAAAAAATCTATATATTATATACAATTTTTTCATAAAAATTAAATTTAACTAAATATACAAGAAGGGACAAATGTAGTTTGCTAAAGTCTTGCTAGATTTTTTAAAATAATTCCTAATGAATTCATCATCATCAACAAGTATACAGTCCTAAGGGTTAGACCCAAACACTGGCCATCACTCAACTCTATCCCATTCCAATTTTTTTACGTCTCTAAAAATGTCCTACATCCTATACCTTTTTCATTATCTGAGCGAAAATACTCCAATCTAGCTCTTAACATTTCCCATTTCGCTTTAACACTAAAAGCTAAATGGTGACAATGTGGAATTTCTGCTTGTTTATTAAGTTTCGATAGATAGAGAGTTCAGCTATAGATCACGCTATCTATACAACAAGATCAAATATTGCAATAAAAATTGAATTTCAATTGATTTTCAATGGAAATGTTTTCTTATGAAATAATGCTTGCTCAGCACAGTTGAGTGGGAGGAAAAATTGAATGAGGTAAACAATCAAGTCATTTTGTTCTAAGCAAATAAAAATAAAATCACAAATATCTTTAATAAATGAAATTTTAGAAAATATTACGAAATTCGCGTATTTCTAACTTAAAAAGTCCCATATCGCTGATAAAGTCGGAATAAATCGAGGAAACTTTCAAAAGTGATTAATTTTTGTTTTTAAAAAATAATTTTGTACCTATTCCTATAAATTTTAAATTAAATAATTTTAAAGTCGAATGAATAAATTACTAAAGGTCAGGAAAAATGAAAGTACGAAGAGAATTCAATTATGTATGTTAGGAATCCAACGGACAATAAATACGACGACCTATCATTCAGTTGAACTGGTTTCTATTTTGACCACATGATGGAGAATGATTTCAAATAAATTTTTATTGGAATTTTTTATTGATTCTATTTCATTAGAATTTACTATCTATGTGTTTATAAATAATATATAAGATGTAAAATTTGATTTTGTATTTGCTTAAATTTAATTTTTTGTTTTACTTTTTTGTTGCAGGTAATAAACCAATACTTCTTTTAATTTGGCGATCACATTACGAATTTTTTAGTAAGTAGTTAATGGTTTTATTATTTTGTTTTTAATTAAAAATTTATCTTATTTTAGTCTCGGTTTAGTAACCATATATTTAGTCAAGTTATTAATATATTTGTTAGTACTTATGGTATATAAGATTAAGAATTTAATTTATTTATTTATTTTTAAGGTTTGTTCTAATAATTAGATAATTTTTTTAATATAATATATGATTAAGTAAAATGATTCAGGAGACAATAAAAGAGTGTGTCTTCTGCTGGAATTATAAATTTTATTTATTTATAACGAGACTATAGTTTCGAGGGCTTTGCCCTCTTCATCAGTCTATTACAATGTATTCACAGGAATTAATTTATGAATGAAAGTTTTACATTTTTCATGTGTTAAGGTTATATATGAAAAATGTAAAACTTTCATTCATAAATTAATTCCTGTGAATACATTGTAATAGACTGATGAAGAGGGCAAAGCCCTCGAAACTATAGTCTCGTTATAAATAAATAAGATTTGTAGTTCCAGCAGAGGACACACTCTTTTATTGTCTCCTTCAATATATAAAAATTCTGCTACTCTCGGCAAAAACTTTCAATTTAAAATGATTCAGGATTATTATTATTTTTATTTATTTATTAATTTATTTAAATAAAACATCTGACACATAAGTTCATAAGGCTTTATTGTGCCGACATATTATCACAAAAATTCCACAATTATAAAACACAAAAGGCACTAATTTAATTCAATTTAAAAAATGTTTTTCTGATCTCGGTTTCGATTCTTGTAGTAACCATTTACTTGGCTAATTTTAGGTGAATTTATTTATTTTTTAATTTAAGAATTTTTTTTTCTGATTTTAGTTTTGATTTGGATCTTGGATCTTTCAAAATATTGAGATTTCCATATGGTCCTATACTAAAATATATATCATTTTACCTTCGATTTTCAAAATTATAAGGTCACCTAAATAAAAAAAAACTAATAAAAGAACTATTTTAAATTATAGTTTTTTGATTTTTACAGATATCTAGAGAAAATTGAAATTAATTAAAATGATTAATTATTAAAATTATTTCACATTAAAATAAGATGAATATACACAAAATAGTCATAGGAACATATACTGTATTTTATATTAAAGAAAAACGTGCTTATATGAGAGTATTAGCTCTTTGTTAAACATGTATTTCTCATTTGATAACGTTATGTTTGGCAATGTTTTGAACTATGCAAGATGGCGGTCGAGCTTCTTCTTCCCCCGCTTCAGGAGACAATTTCCTCGCCTAAGTTCTAAGCTTACAGGCACTCCCTATCTCCCTGGTTATTTCCATCAGTAGATGATTACTAAAATATGAATTTTTATATTGGTTCTTTTTGATAATTTTCTTTTTTGCTTGAACAGGAAATATTTTTTAATTTTTAAACATTCCTTATTCTTGGTATTATTTCTTTTTAAAAATATTTAAAATAATGATTCATACCATCAAATATTGACTGCTCATGTTAGTTCCTGGTATCTTTATGTACCTAAATGAATACATATACCTACGTACAAATGAAATTTTTTTGATTTTTTGTGCAAATGACAAATATTTAATAGTATTATTTTATCGTGCCCGGAATACTAGTTTCTCCAACTAGAAACTATGTGCTAATCCTACGTAGAGGCTTATTCCATGGATTCTTTCTCTTCTCAAATTTACCCTAATCTAAAATCTCACTTTTAATTATTATCTGTTTCCATTTCTTTTTCTTTCATAAATATTCGGTTCACTCGACATATGATAACTTGGCGAAAAATCATTTTCTAGAATGATTATTTTTTCTATCAATGTGTGTGTGTGAAACCTAAGAACTTAACTCAAGAACGGAAAGTTGCAGAAAGTTTATTCTGATGCTAACATATTTTTATTTTCAAAAGAAAAATTATATTAAATTTTGATTTAAAATGAAAGTTTTTGCCGAGAGTAGCAGAATTTTTATATATTGAAGGAGACAATAAAAGAGTGTGTCTTCTGCTCATTCATAAATTAATTCCTGTGAATCCATTGTAATAGACTGATGAAGAGGGCAAAGCCCTCGAAACTATAATCTCGTTATAAATAAATAAAATTTATAATTCCAGCAGAAGACACACTCTTTTATTGTCTCCTTCAATAAATTTTGATTTAGTATTATTAATTTCATTTAACATTCGACTCAATAAATTCCTTTCATTTACATAAATGTTTTTATTCTACGACGAATTTTCATTTATAATCTATTTTCTTCATTCTATATATAACTATACATGTGTGTTATCATTATAATTATAAATTATATAATGCAAGTAATGGTAAATTTCTGCTATGTCAGGCAATGCAATTTCTCTATCAAAGGGCCATTGCCATTGAAGAACTAAACGCCTAACGCCCTAAAAGATGCAACCTGCACGACCCGCTCTAGAGCTCAAGTGTTTTTAAATCTCTCCTCTGAACAAATTAATTCCATTAACCTACTTAGAATAAATTGAAACAATGGCTTAACCTTTTCGGAAATTAACTTTGTGAGGTCTTCTAATTTCAATAAGATTATTACTTTATCCAATGCGAAGCTTGGGAGAAAGTATTGGAATCGCTTTCGTGGCAAGCGCATGACTTCAAAGGGTCCTCAGGTAAAGACTACGGAACCCATAGACTCAATTAAGGTCACAAATTGAAGTATTCAATGAGATTGAATTTTAGCACGTGACGGTTTTGCCAAAAAATTACCTGGAATCTCGTCGAGAGGCCAAAAAGTGCCATTTTTTTGGAAGTGCGTGGGGATGGATGGATGTATGTGTGTGTGTTATCGTTTTTTTCGTCCACGATTTTTTTCACACCTTTGCACTGATTGAAATGAAATTGAAAACCTACCATTAGTTTAACAAAATGAAGCGCTGATTAGTTTTTGGTACATATACGGTCCACAAACATTTAGTACTTTATTTCAGTACTTTTTTAGTTTTTTCTAAATATCTTGAAAATGACTTAACCAATTTTGATGAAATTTAATATCCTAATTAAATACCTTGGGGAACACAAAAAAGGTTAAATAAAGTTTTTAGTAAAATTATATTTTAAAGAATTACTTTACTCAGAGCACCTTGTTAATATTTCAAATGAATTTGGATAAAGTTTAGCAACGATCCGTTGCAGTTTACATTTTACTTGGAATGGGGAAGTATTTATTGAAATCGTGCATAAACAAGTATTTTTTTTGCTTCATGTTTTGGAAATGTCTTAAAAACGGATGAAACTATTTTGATAAAAACAATTAAGCGAATTCACGGCGTTTTGGTCTACAATAAAGCTTGTCTAGTGAATATGGGAAAATTGATATTTTACGATATACATATTAATTATTTTATCAAATTGTCTTTTCTATTATTTGCTTATTGTGTTTAAAAATGTCTGAAATGTCAATAAAAGTCATATTCATCCATGATTTTTTGTCTCTGTGTCTGCATTTCAATACCCACTATAACACAAGAATTGAGGTCGTGGAAAGTTTGTTCTGGTGACAAAATATGTGTATTTCCACTACGGAAAAGTAATTCGATTTTGGACTCAAGTATTTTAGAACTCTTCAAAAATACAGAAAATATCATTTTTCAAAGAGGATTACAATAAAAAAGACATTTCTTATAGTTTATTATATTTTTAAGTTTAATAGTAGGGCTGCTCTAATTGGCTTGAAAAACTAGTTTTAAAACTTAATAATGAAAAATTACACAATTTCGAAAAATTGAGTTTTGTTATATGAAAACCGTTTATCTAAAGGTGGTAGTCATTGAGCTGAAATCTGACACACAAGCTTAGAGTAATAATCTGCTTCTTTGTGCCAAATTTGAACTTTCTTATTCAAATCGTTCGATTACAAAAAAAAAGCATACAGTGAACAAACAAGTTTTCTCGTTTTCTTCCAATTTATATATACCAGGTACGAAGCCCGTCTTTGGTGGGCCTCTTACTGGGCAGGGGGCTAAATCCCTTGCATTTTTCGGGAACCTAGTCTCCTGAATCTTTGTCGCTTTAGGTCGCTCGAGGTCTCTTTATCTAAGCTAACTTTTTAACATAGAGAGAAATGTATATAAAATTTTACAAAAAAATTTACTCCTTTCTAAAATCTAATATTAATATAAAATGTAGAGTCATTTGACCAAAAAAACAATAAATTTCAAAAAAAATATAAATTAATGATATTTATGAAGAAAGTTTTTTATTTTTGAAATAAATTTAAAAACATCTCAGAATCTAGATGTAGTTGGGGTTATTGCCCCCCCCCCCCCCCCCCCCAGAGTACACTTTTCCCATAACTATTCATAATAAATATATCTTGTTCGCTGCCATAACCACGTTTAAAAATAATAAATTGACCATAATACAAGAGAGCATATCTAATATTTGATGATTTTCCTATATATACACCTATATATTTAATATCAGTGGTGACGTTATAAACATATATATATATGTGACATTTGTAGAATAAATTTTATTCTTTATCGGAGCGTTTTTTTTCTTCGTCAAATTAAACTTGGCATGATTATTAATTCGTAACAAATCACCTCCTTGCAAGGTCACATTTAATATTATAGAAAAAAAAAACTTTACAAACTTCACTGTTAATTCATTTGATTGCTTAAAATAAAAATACATATTGTGCGGTTTTCTATTAAATAGAAATCGATTTTTCGCTGCGGAGAATAAATTTTTTTAACAACTTGACCATTTTTTTTGCTCTTGCTCTCTTATTATCACTCCAATTTATTGTCAGAATTATTTATTATTGGGCTATATTTTTTAAAGATAAATCTTTTTAATACATCCAATCTACTACATTCTTTCTATATACAGAGTGATTCACAACTTTTATTTTTCATAATGGCCCCACCTCAAGTTTATTTTTATATTTATAAGAACAGTCGATCTATGCCCGATCTCCGATTTTGAATGACCATGGTCCAGAATCAATCAGATTGATGGATAAATTAAAAATAAAATAAAATAAATTTCTAATATGAAAATATATCGATCATCTGTTCTAAATTTTGCAATGGTGCCCTTTAAGACATTATACGAGAATGTTTTTCCTCGTAGAATTGATAATGACTCTAAATAGGTAGGTTAAGGGTGGGGGTGGGAAGGAGGTATCAAAAAAATTAAATATAAAATCTCCATTGCTAGATATCAAATCAAATTATATTTAATTTAATTTTAATATACGAGAGGTATCTAACAAGGGTATGTTAAACCCATGTGTATAATCACATTATTTTATTAATCATAATTTTAAATATTATAATTTTTGGAAATAAACACCTTATGCACTCTGTTTAATAAATTATTTATTTATTAGTAATGATGCTGTTGAAGCTTTTATTTTTGTGATTAATTTGATTAAAATTTGAATTTTTATTTAAATCACACATAATTCATAATAATTATTTATTGAAACAAATAAATACAATATAAATACTTTATATTTTTATATTGTATTTATATTGTATTTATTTGTTTCAATAAATAATTATAATTAATTATGTGTGATCTATGGTAAATAAAAATTCAAAAAATTAATTATTTATTAATCTCTAATACCCAAATACAAATACCTACACAACAGATTAATGTTTTAATAAATAAATATATTAAACAGCAGGCCCGTTTTTAGCCCTCGTTGGCGCTATGGGCAAATTAAACAGGTGCGCCCCCCACAATCTTCTCTATTCTCTTGCGCCCCCTTTACGCCCCAAAATCCTTGCGCCCCTGGGCATTTGCCCATTTTGCCCAGTTATAGAATCGGGCCTGTTAAATAGTTCATAAGTAATTTGGTTTATTTCAAAAAGTTCTAACAAATTGTTCAAGCACCAAATTTTAAATATTATTAGAAATATTTTATGAGAAATTTCAGGGTGAAAAAATAAAATCAAATAAAATAAATCAAATGAAGATGAGAAACCCATTTGTTTCCATTAATATAAGCTTCTCATTTTCATAAAATAAATTAAGCTCCACGCGTGTTTTCAATCGCAAGCATATACACTCGGGAGCAGCTAAATCGACTCAACCTCTAAGCGCGCATACAAGGTTGTTTTTCTTTTAAATGGCCAAGCCGATATTTATAAAATAAATATATCTTTAAAGCTTATTTATTTATCTTTATATTGATATCAATTTCAGGCCAATCGGCTCATTGCTTTTTAAATTGTGTGATCCGAATGGCTGAACTGGAAAAATTGCTGTTCCTAGCTGCCGCTACTTACGGTAGTTACAATTTCCTTATAAAAACCAATGTAACCAATTATTCTTATTAATCGATTTTCAGCAATTGACCTGTAACACATCTACGCAAATTGACACAATTGTTTTTAGAAAAATCATTGATACTAAGCCAGAAGTTGCCGCTCAAGTTGTTGCTCTGTTGGAACAGAGCCTTAGCCAAAAGAAAGGAAGTCGCTCTTCAATTGAACTTAAGTCAGTCTACTGTCTCAAGGGTCTACAGAAGGTTTTCAGGAGACTGGTGCCTTCACTCGGAGACCGAATACCCGCCGCCGCCGGTGCACGTCTGAGAGGGATGACCGTTTTATCGTCACGACGTCTCTCCGAAACCGCCACCTCACTGGTGTCGATGTCCAGCAGCAGCTGAGAGAAGTTCGAGGTCTGGCTGTCAGTCGGTGGACAGTCAGAAGACGCTTTGAAGGAAGCCAACCTCACTTGCAGAAGACCTGCCTCTGGACCAAAATTAACCTCACGTCACCGTCAAGCTCGACTTCAATTTGCTCGAGAGCATCTCAACTGAAGTATCGACCAATGGCGGGCTGTCCTTTTCACAGATGAGTGTAGAGTGTGCATTCATGGAAGTGACAGGAGAAGTCGGGTCTGCAGGCGTCAGGGAGAGCGATTTTCTCAATGCTGTTGTCTCTCAAACAGTGTCACATGGTGGTGGTTCCTGCATGATTTGGGGTGGCATTTCTCTGGAGGGAAAAAAGATATTGTTTTTGTGCCTGGTGGAGGCCGGGGAGGGGGTCTTAACAGCTGACCGTTACATTGCTGACATTCTCCTGCATCATGTTGTCTCCTTATAAAGGAACCCCATTGGGGGAAAATTTTTTACTGATGGCATGATAATGCCCGGTGCCACACTGCGGTGGTCACTCGGCAATACATGACCGAGAAAGGAACGCTATCCACACCATGAGAGTGGCCAGCGCTCAGCCCAGACATGAATCCCATCGAACATATGTGGGACCACCTCAAACAAAGGGGTTCGAGCCAGAAATTCGGTACCTTCGACCATTGATGAGCTTAAGACAGCTTTGTTAGATGAATGGGAAGGCATCCCTCAAGATTTTATAAAAAAACTCATCGGGTCGATGCAGAATCGCATGCGGGCTGTTATAAAAGCTAGGGGGGGCAACACAAATTATTAAGAAAATAAATTTCTTTGTTATGTTTAAAATGTCAATTTTATTTTTAATTTTGAACATCCCTACTTTTCCCTTTCCTTTACACCCTTTTTTTTCCTTTCATTGTCATTCAGATCACATAATTTAAAAAGTAATGAGCCGATTTGCTTGAAATTGATATCAATATAAAGCTAAATAAACAAGCTTTAAAAGATATATTTATTTTATAAGTCATCGGCTTCTGGCCATTTAAAAGAAAAAACGACTTTGGCATGCGCGCTTAGAGGTTGAGTCGATTTAGGCTGCTCCCGAGTGTATATCTCGGTACCTATACACGAAATACATATTAAAAAATCCACTAACAGGATGTTGCCAATTTATAAATAAATAAAGTGATTTAAAAGTATTATTTTAAGAATAATTACCTGTACACTAAACTCTAAAATTTTAAATCAATGCTTTCAGAGACATAGAAATGGAGGGGGGGGGTAGAGGGTCTATTCTCCCTATTAGCCTGCTGATCAATTAAATTTACATTATTCCCAATCATTTATTTTACAGTAAAAAATCCATTATCTGCAAATACAGTTACTATGTAATAATCTATGTCCAAGTGAAATAATAATTAACCTAATGAAGGGGACGATTAGAATAGTATTTATTTTATTTTTATTTATTTGAAATTACTTCTTTTTTTAATGCACTTAAATATTATACAACCAGAATGTTTTTTTTTTTTTTTTTTTTTTTTTGTTTCTTTAATTTTTTTTAGTGATATGTTTGCAAATAGAGCGGATGTGAAAAATTATCTTCAAGAAGACTCAATTTTATATTTAAACTAGCTGCAAGGCCCGCCTTCGGCTAAGCCCCCTGGACCCCCACTCCCCGAACCCCCACACCCCACCCACAAACCCAGCGAATCACCACACTCTACCCACGTACCTCTTGAACCCCCCCCCAAGTTTTTTTCATTTCTAGCCTTCTAGTGGCCCACAGATTATTTGTACAAAATTTTGTTGAGTTTGGTCCAAGAGCAAGAATTTTCATTTTTTGATCCCCCCTTTTTTTGGGTGGTTTTTGAGGAGAGTTTTTTTAAACAAAAGATGTCAGAAATCACATCCCCTACAACTTTGCTCATAACAAAATTTGTCCTAGAGTTAATAGTTTAGGAGTTTTAATAATTTCCATTTGATATTTGAAAATTTCCATTAGAGGTCAAAATATAAAAGCGTTATATAGCTATATATGAATTTTGTTGCTGGTGCTTTCGTTCATAACTTGGCTTGAAACATGTGCAACCAAAATTTGGACCAATGTTCAGACTAAACCTTAATTTTTATATATATATAGATAATGTTATATGCTTTTGTAAGTCTGTATCTTCTACAATTGGATTAAGTTTGAATAGCCTTATTTACAAAAAAAGTAGTTATTGAATCCAAGTGGGCCCCGAATTGATTGACATACTTGTATAATATTGTTGAAGATCGTGGCTGTAAAAATTCGTAGTGGGTTGAAGGAGTTAATCAGCCAAAGCAAGGATGCACCGGGTTCAATAAAATTCCCACAATAAAGAAGTTTTGGCCTGAATTTATCGAGCCCATGGTTCAGAGATGCGATTGCACTCATCTCTGAATCTTGGGTTCCAGTACAACACCAAATATATGAAGTTAAATTTCTTATTGTTGGCAAAACCAGGAACAAACACATGTATTTTTTGAAATATGTGTAAAATTCCCAATAAATTGAAGATGACCCGATAAATTTAGGGCAAAACGTCTTTATTGTGGGAATTTTATTGTACCCGGTGCATCCTTTGCTTTGACTGAATAACTCCTTCAACCCACTACAAATTGTATAATATTTAGAGGTGTCTAAACAAAGGATAAAAAGAAAAACGACAACACTTATTCCTGCGCCTGGTAATTTAAGACATTTTTTCGATATTTCAAAAAACACTTTTTATGCACAAATGATTACATTACTTCAACATAGCAATTATGGTAAAATAAAAATCTTATTCAAAATATTATGCCTAAATTATTTCAACTTCTTTAGTTTGATGACCCTGATTCACTTCTTTGTTTTCGTGATGTCTGAATAGAATTAAAAAAAAAAATATATTTTATTTTATTTTTTGATTTTTCGTCGTTGAACCAGAACGTACTAAGAACGCTTAGCTTGTGAAGAAGAAGTTTCGTTCAGCCAACCATGAATTGAATAGAGTGTGCACTGTATAGCTGTTTTTTATTTCCTCACTAGTAGGTACATTAGTAGAGTCTAAGGAATTTATTATGTTAGTAGAATTCTTGAAATAAGAATTTAGTTATTTGAGCTGTTAACTCTAATACTAGACATAAAAAAAGTTGTCAGAATACTATTTTTCATGGATTATTCTAACTTTGAACAGTTTTTGTTGAAAATTTCTCAAAAAGGGCTGTAAAAACTAAAATATATATAATAATATCAAAACAGAAGCTTTAGCTGCCATCGCATCGCCTAGATTAGACATTTCTAATGAAATATGCGTACATTGTGTTTCAGAATAGCCTCATAAATGACATAATTTTTATGTAAATTTCATATTTAATGTCTGATTTCTAAACTCAGATTTGTTCGTTTTTCTGGTTGACAAATTTTCACTGAGTTAACACAGGCAGAGATGATATTACTTAAAAGTAAACTTTTTATTTACTCAAGTTTTCATTATGCTAATAGACTTGTAGAATGATCAATAGTGGCAAATCTTTTATAAATTTAATTAAGCCAAAGTTGTTGAAGATTTTTATCTCTTTTGGTCGCTTTCTCTCTATTTTTCACCCCTTAACGGTGGGGGTGGTTGTTCACCATCCCACCACTCTATCTAACAGCAATGTCATTGTGGATTTAATTAGACATTTCCGTAAATTGAAACGAGAAATACGAGAAATCCAATTAGGAATGAATTGGAGGCAAAAAATACACCGAGACAAAGAGATAAAGGAGACTTATTAAATTAGAGAAGAAGCTCAATAGAGGATTTGTTGAAACGAAAATCCACTTGCGAAGATTTTACATTTTTAAACAATTGGATTTTTCTTACTCTTATTCAAAAGAAATATTAAAAATATCAGATTAGAATATTTTAAGATTCAATCGGAGAAAAATTACCTTTGGTCACACTGTCTTCTTGTAATAACTCATAAATTGAAGCCTAATTTTAAATTTAAGTTAGTTTACGGCTCGAAGGGATATACGAAATATTGTTTTTAGTATTTCCCATTATTCTGGAAAAAACTAATTATTTTTGGAACCCTTATCTTAATCAGGTTATCAAAATTATTATTATAACTAATATATGTATATCAGAAGAAAATCGAACCAAAGAGCCAAAAACGATAATTGGATATATTTTAAGAAGAAATTTCAAACAGAGCTATAACTATTAGAGAGTTCATTTGATTGATTTCATGTTCTTATAACTTATTTTTCGAATAAAAATTTTCTTTAATAAATATTATAATAAATATTTCAACAACTTAAATAGTTAGGGAGTTAGGCCATTGTAGTAAAAATGCTTTTCTATACGCAAATCCAATCAAATAATAGAAAAATTTTAAATAAAATAATTTTATTGTTAATTTTTATATGGCGTGTTCCTGTTTTAATTTATTTATTTATATTATATTATTTTTGGATTTTTTTGGAACTGGAGGTGGATATTGTAAAATCAGAACACTATCGTGGATAGTATTATATAGGTGCTATATTATTAATTAAACTTAATAATATAATAGGTATTATCCACGAAAGTGCTCTGATTTTACAATATCCATCTCCAGTTCCAAAAAATTCAAAAATAATATAATATAAATAAATAAAATTTAATTTCCTTCAAATAAGCTCATTATACGTAACCATGTAGAATCAATGTTATGTATGTTTTTTTTTTAAATTCAAATTTCAAGAATTTTTCGTTCAAAAAGTAAAAATGATAAAATTGGAGTAATTTTTGGAGACGGACTGATAAGTGAAATCAATATCCACTCAGTAAAAATGATTTTTGCGGCTTTACTTATAGGGCAGCATCCTTTACTTAATTTGAATTTTTTAGAAAATTCGAAGACATGGACTAATTTAGTTTTTTCGATTCAAAAAAATATTTACTCAAATCATTGGGCTTGATATTTTATAGTGGAAAATCTTTAAGCATCTATAACTCTCAACCTTTACTTAACTAGTTAGGGATGAATCCCCTCTGATATCGTAATATAAAAATATGTCCACTAAAATCTTATAATTTTTCTAAAAATTAAATTCTTTCTCTTCTAAATAATATGCTTGACATTTTTTTAGATTATTATTATTTACATATTTTTTTTTATTACATGGTAAATATGTTATTTCTTTTAATTGTTTTAATGCGATTTGAAATACATTCTAATATTCAACGTATTTAAAAACAACATTCATCGCGAATCGAACCCGAGTGCTAAAATGAGCAATCCGGGGCAATTGGTTACCGTTTTTACATTTATGTATTTTGCTTAAAATTTTACTCAAGGATATAAATCTTCATTTGAAAAAATATATATAAATAATAATAACCTAAAAAACGCCTGATTTAGAACTAATGGTGTTTTCAATAACTTTTAAGGAGTTAAGTGTTGGTTCTAGGTGAAACATTTTAATATAATAATAAAACTTGAGCAAGATGCGAGGAGTTTACTTTGACTCCTGATGATGCACTCACCCCCGAAATATATCGAATTCAAAACTCAATTTTGTTTTATTTCTTTTTTGTGAAACCTACCTCGCATCTTGCTCAAGTTTTATTATTATAATGGTGTTTGTCAAATGTGCAATTGGGTTTTTGTAAAATGACCTCTTACTTAACATCACACTTTATAAAAATATAGACTTTGACTCGTAGCTAAGGTTTTTTTTAGTGGTTTTAAAAGGAATCGTTTCCCAATTTTATATTTTCGAATATTAACAATTATTTATAGTCACTAAGTCACTATATTGAATTTATTCTGTTATTTTATTTTGATTAACAAAATAAATTTTTAAGATAACCATAAGGTTTTTTTGAAAGAATTTCTAAATTTTCCGACATTATCCTTTTAGTTCAGGCAAAAATTACGTGAAAAAATGGCATAAACAGGAAATAATTACAGGTAAAGATTTTATTTTTGGAATACATTTATTGGTACTCCAATATTACTACCCTAAGTTTTCCCCCATATCTGTGTTGTGGAAATTTTTCTGCTCGCGTTTTTCTTGAATAACTCTAAAATGGTTTATCAAATCAAAAATATATACATTAGATAAATTAAAGCTAATTTTTTAATTACACGTAAAATGATAACAATTTTATCTATTTAGGTTCTGTAGAACCGGTACTAAGCCCCTGTTAAAAAACAGCCCCCGGGATCACTTTAAAAATTCCCTAAAACTTCGATTTTTCCTTATTTTGACCATGAATGAGCACGTTTTCGACAAAGACCACTCTTTACCTTTTTAAACTAGATTAAATTTGCTACAATTTAAACAAAGTTTCATCTTAATTGAATAAGATAATGGTAACCCGTGCCGCAATGAGATTGAAATTTGCAGTTTTTTGCAAAAAATCGTAGTTTTTCCTTCATAAAATGAAAACCACTCTGTCTCATTCTCTAGGAAATTTTATTTACTTGAACTTTTACTGGGACCACCTTTTTGATAAAACTCTTAGATTTATAGATATCCTACATTCTCCGGACAGGATATGATCCGAATCCTCAAAAGTGTCATGGAAAATGCTGGATATCTATGAATCTAATAGTTTTACCAAAAAAGTGGTCCAAATAAACGTTCAAGTTAAAATTTACTAGAGAATGAGACAAAAATCAAGTTTCTAGGATGAGTGGTTTTCATTTTATGAAGGAAAAACTGCGATTTTCTGCAAAAAATTGCAAACTTCAACTTCATTGCGGCACGGGTTACCATTATTTAATTAAGATGAATTTTTGTTTAAATTGTAGTAAATTTAATCTAGTTTAAAAATGTCTAGAGTCGTTTTTATCGAAAACTTTTTGCTTCATGGTCAAAATAGGGAAAAATCGAAAAAAGTACGAGTTTAGGGATATTCAAAACTGATCCCGGGGGCTGTTTTTTGACAGGTGCTAGTACCGGTTCTACAGAACCTAAATAGATGAAATTGTTAGCACTTGACGCGTAATTTAAAGAGCTTTAATTTATCTAATGGATATCTTTTTGATTTGATAAACCGTTTTAGAGTTATTCAAGAAAAACTGAAAAAACTCCGAAATTTTCTCATTTTGAGGTGCGTAGAAAAATTTCCACAACACAGATTTGTGGGAGAACTTAGGGTAGTAATATTGGAGTATCAATAAAGGTATTCCAGAAATAAAATCTTTACCTGTAATTATTTCCTGTTAAAATCGTAATTTGCCTGGACTATTTCGCTACTAGTGGATTTTAATTTTTTTTATTTTTTATCAAAATCGAATGAACACAATTGTTGAGAAATTAAAAAAAAAAAAAAAGCAAAACATGACATTTTTCCCATACACATTTACAATCCTTCATCCATAATATATTATTTAAAATACATTTATTATTTTCTTATCAAAAACAAAAATAAAAAGCAATTTTGATATCTCTAGTATTTTGGAAGTTACACCTTCGAAAAGCGAGTCTGACACGCACTTGTTCGCTTTTTTAATTAATTTTTAACAAAAAATTATTTTGGCACCCACAAAAATTTTTATCAGCTTTCTAAAAAAAATTAGGCGCCAGGTCTAACAGCCCTTAACTCCTCTCCAAAGTTTAAAAGAGAATAACTCTAATTGGTCCTTCTCAATATATCAAAAACTTGTTAAACAAATTACCTATTGAAAAGTAGTATTAACGTGAAATACCTTATATTATTGATTGATCTCTCTTTAGATTAGTTAAAAATACAGAAAGAGCTAGTTCTATCTATTCTGTCCTCTTTTTGATTGAATATTAAATTGTCTCTTTTGATATTATTGAGTCACAAATACTAAGATTTCTAAACTAAGAATAGAATCCAATCGAATATCACTCGATTTACTTTTTTTTTTTTTTATTTATTTTTTTAATTTTATTTTCCTCTTTCGTTCTCCCCCCCCCCCCTCCCACGATCACCCCCACCCTTTTTCTACTTCTCTCTAAGCCTTCTAGTAGTACACAAGATGAACTCGATCAATAGTAAAAAAAACTACAAATTCCTTTTCTACCTTTGTTATATTTCTAAAAAATGACACAGGTTTGTCATCTATTAGATTCGAGATAGAATGGTTTAACTTGTATTATTAAATGAGCAATTGTTGTATATGAGGTGACTATGGGTCAGTGGTCAGAGAGTCTGGACGTTGTTCTGAGTATGCTGGTTCGAGACTGAGTATCGGCAGGCGCCTCCTCTTGGAAAGCAGTGGCAAACTACCAAGAGTATAATTGCCTAGTCAACCTCTCCAAACTAGCCGTTCGGAACCGGCGTTAAAAAGTAGGTCCCGTAAATCTTTGTGAAACAGTTAAACACACTCAGCACAGGTATATGTGGGGAGAAGCCGACGCCCGTTCGGGCATGGCACTATAAGAAGAAGAATTGTTATAGTCCAAGAGCTGGTGACATATTTTGACTACGGATTTGACCCAACTAGAAATAATGCGTAATAGTACCGTCTATGATAGTTGTACAGGGAATGGCCAGTCTGGCTGGCTGTAGCAGGTGGACCAGGTACTGCGCATGGTGTGAGTGCGGTAAAAAATACATATGTGTTAAAAAATATTTTTGACCCACAATGAAATTATAAAAATTATAATTTATAGTCAATTATAAACATAATATATTCACTCCAGACCATTTGAGTGGTGGGACGTGGAACCAGACCACCCAAAGTGTATTTTTACAACATGAAAAAAATAGCATCAAATATTTTTTTTCATGTTGTAAAAATACACTTTGGGGTGGTCTGGTTCCACGTTCCACCACTCAAATGGTCTGGAGTGAATATATTATGTTTATAATTGACTATAAATTATAATTTTTATAATTTCATTGTGGGTCAAAAATATTTTTTAACACATATGTATTTTTTACCGCACTCACACCATGCGCAGTACCTGGTCCACCTGCTACAGCCAGCCAGACTGGCCATTTCCTGTACAACTATCATAGACGGTACTATTACGCATTATTTCTAGTTGGGTCAAATCCGTAGTCAAAATGTGTCACCAGCTCTTGGACTATTATACGGTTTCTCGAAAACGGATATTCCTTTAATTTAAAAATTCCCAATGACGCTTCAGCTATTGATTATAGCCATCTTCGGAGCTAATACAATAAATACAATGAGATTACTCTTGTAATCTTATCAATACAATCTATTAATTAGTGCCATCTAAATAAATTGTTTCATATTAATAGGACTTTAATTTATGACGTCATTTTGAGAAAGTTCGTGACTAAAAGTCGTGTTGTCGTGGTCGATGTTCCGTTTGCTTCTTGCCCTTGTGAAGCTGGCTGGTGTGTCTGTCTGTCTGTCGGCGGGCCCTTTTCCTCCTTCTCGACTTTGAAGATCAATAGAGCGCAAAGTAAACGCCCCGCATCATCTTCCTTATCCTTATCCTTAACCTAACGCTTCCACTCCTTTCACTTTCACTTACTCATACTTCCACTTTCCTTTTTTTAAAAGATAAAGATGGATTGACAGACAGACAAGACACCTGCTTGCTTGCTTGCTTGACTCCGTTAAACACTCCAAACAAGAGAGATTTCTCTTGAGGAAAATAAATCGTTTTCAATATATAAATATATATGATATATTTATTCTTTTAGAAAAATAGATACAATATCTTATACTACCTATCAACAATTCTTGTATATATATATAAATTCATATTTATTTATACCTATAGAATCAGTTTCCCAAAAACAGACGAAAATCACTGATTAGGGAGTTTTTGGAACGATCTGTCGGGGTCTCATTTTCGTATAACTTTAATTCAATAGATCTTTTCTTAATTAAAGTAATTATTCACCGGCGGGTGTTTCAAAACAAAAATGTTTAATCAATTTTTTATTAATTAATTATTTGTTATTTTAATTTTAAAACCCACTAATAGTTCTTCTTCTTCTTCTCTTTTCTTCTATATAGGTGTGAACACCTGTTTCTCCAACATATTATAATCAGTCATCAGGGTCATAACTCTCTTTCCATCGTTTTTTTGGTCTTCCACGGCTTCTGACCCCCTCGGGACGGTTTTTTGCCAATATTTTCGGGAGACTTGGTAGAGACTTGCATGTTAAGCCGATCGGAATTTTCAGAGAATTTGTCCAGGAGAATTTGAAGGTCCTCTTCGCACTCCGCCATCAGAACCGCGCCATCAGCATAGCACACCACTGGCAAAGTGGTTTCCCCCAATTTGTAGCCAAGGTGTTCGGATAGATTTTCGATAATATCGTCCATTATCACGTTTAAGAGCATAGGACTCAATGAATCTCCCTGTCTTACTCCACTGAAGATGCTAATATGTTTTGTTCTCTCGCTATTGGATTTGATGTAAGTCGTGTTACCTGTGTTTAGATCTTAGATAATTTTTAAAATTCTTGGAGGAACGCCTCGCTTGAGAAGGCACTCCGTAACATCCTGTAACCTTACACGATCAAAAGGCTTTGGAGAGATTGACAAAGCAAAGATATGCTGGCTTATTAAACTATTGCCTTTTCAACCAGTTGTCTAATGATGAATATGGCATCTGTGGTCGATCTGTTCTTCCTGAACCCCTGTTGTTCTTCTCTTGGCGAGATAAACCCTAAAAGAATGTTTAGGATTATGTTAGAGAATAGTTTGGCTGTAGTATTCAACAGGGTTATTCCTCGATAGCTTTCCGGATCTGTTTTGATGCCCTTTTTAAAAACCGGTATAGTGATACTGCTTTTCCAATCTACAGGTATTGTATATTCCTTATAGATCTTCTGGAACATATTTGTAAGATGTTTGATTAGCTCAGGACCGCCGTACTTCAGCATCTCATTTGATATTTCGTCCGGACCTGACGCCTTCCTGTTTTTCAGCTTTCCTATTTCGACTTTAACATCTTCAGTTGATATATGTGTATTCGTCGACTGAAAGTGCGATATCTTCGATCTTGTTGTTTGAGTTAAAATATAGGGTTTTGAAGTACTGTTCCCATTCCTGAATTGTTATTTTGTTGTTTGTGATTAACTCATTAGTCTCCTTTCTGCTTTTCCTCAGAATTTTCCACACCTTCTTTTGGGCACCATAGAGGTCACTTTCCATCTCGTTTGTAAATTTTTGCCAGAATTCCTCTTTAATTTGTCTGATTTTAGCATTCACCCTATTCCTCACTTCAACATATACTCTTCTTTCTTGTGATGGCAGCGCCATATAAACCAAGTAGACCTTTCTTTTTTCTTGTGCTAGAATTTTTATTTCTTGTGTATACCAGGGTGTTGACTTACTGTTGTTATTTTAGGTTACAGTTCGTTTCCCTAACGCTTCTTCCGCGGAAATGAGTATAATCGACTTAATTTTTTCCCACTGTTGGTCTATGCTCTATGGGCCCCTCTTCAGCGATGCGTGTTGCTTGAAATTTCTGGGAAATTCTAGACGAGTAAAGATATTTAACGCTATCATGTTGAAATGTCTCTATATTGAATTTTGAGATTATATTGGACCATTAGTTTAACAAAATGAAGCGCTGATTAGTTTTTGGTATATATCGGTCCACAAACATTAGTACTTTATTTCAGTACTTTTTAAGATTTTTCTAAATATCTTGAAAATGACTTAATCAATTTTGATGAAATTTAATATCCTAATTAAATACCTTGGGGACCACAAAAAAGGTTAAATAAAGTTTTTAGTAAGATCATATTTTAAAGTACTTTACTCTAGAGTAAAATAGTACTTTTTTTAATTTTAAATTCTTTAAAATTTATTCATTTGATCGTTTGAAGATAGCTCATTTAACCTAACTTAAGTAAGAATGGCTAGGCTTCTCGCTGTGAAATGGTAAAAATTTGGGAGGAAATTTTATAAGTAACCATAGCAACCGCGTTGTTTTCTTATCCGTTACCATGCTGAAGACATGGAGGAATCTACTTAAAATCAAAAATAGCGATTGATTCTCATCTAGTACTTGAGGAATAACCATTCTATATTGGATTTTTGACGTTTCGGTTTTTATTGGTAACCATTACTGAAGACATAGAAGAATCGAGTTAAAATAGCTATTGATTCTCATCTAGTACTTGAGGAATAGCCATTCTATATTGGATTTTTGACGCTTCGATTATTATTGGTAACCATTGCTGAAGACATGGAGGAATCGGCTTAAAATCAAAAATAACGATCGATTCTTATCTAATACTAGAGGAATAACCTTATTGCATTCCATTTTTGATGTTTTGCCTATTAATGGCAACCTCTACTGAAAACGTGGAAGAATCGACTTAAAATCATAAAGACTAAATTCTTTTTTGGTAAACAACTCAAGTTTGATTTTAAGTCGATTTCTCCATGTCTTCAGCAAAGGTTACCAATAATAATCGAAACGTCAAAAACCTAATGTAGAATTGTTATTCCTCAAGTATTATATGAGAATCAATCACTATTTTTGATTTTAAGTCGATTCCTCTATGTCTTCAGCAATGGTTACAATAATAACCGAAATGTCAAAAATCCAATGTAGAATGGTTATTCCTCGACTATTAAATGAGAATTATTTTTGAATTAATGTCAACATGATCTACAAATTGAAAGTGATATCTGATTAATAATAAAGGAACAAACATATTAATATTTCAAATAAATTTGGATAAAGTTTAGCAACGATCCGTTGCAGTTTATTTCCTTTGTCTTGCAGAGGTCGTTATATGAGTAGATCCGTCTTATTCTTTCTATTGGTTCTGTGAGCGTCAGGTTTTCTTTTAGATATGCGGGTTGCTAGCCCTACATAAAACCCCCAACCTGGAGGACCAGTGGTTCTCTCGCTTAGTCTGGCTCCATCTCATCCTCGGCCGACCGTTCAATCTTCTTCAGGGCTTAAAGGGTTGAAATACTACTATATCTATCTGCCTACCACACTAAAACCAATCAACGTAGTTTTATTTTTTATTCCGTCGCGTGAAAAAATACAGTGTGTTCAATTATTTGAATTTTTTAAATTAGTGTATTTATCAAGTGTCATGAGTTATTAGTCGTGTATAAATTTTAATTCGATTGAAATAAAGGAATGGGGTGTAAATTAAGAGTGTCGTGATTATTTCAAATAAGAGAGAATGTGAAAGTCGTGTGTGACCACATCAGTTAATTTATTAAATTTCCCGACTTTCTACCAATAACTGCTAATTGTAAAAAAAAAGTATTGCACACTGAGACCCCTATGGACCGGGGTTAGAATAGGTCCATAGTATCCTCTGCTTGTCGTAAAAGGCGACTAAAAGGGGTTGGACGTGAGACTAACAAGCTAACTCCGTAAAAAAACCTCCCAGTTATGGAACCAAGCATTTGCTTCCATTCATTAGGGGGAAGAATATAAGAAGACACCTAGATTAAACAATAAATTAAGAAAAAAAAAAAAAGAATCACTATTCTTCTTTGAGAAGCATCTCTTATAAGAAACTTGGATTATATGTTTACTTGGCTGCTTCGCAGCCAAGTAAACATATGCACTTTACGCTCGATTTAAGTTTAGCAAAACCGCCTGGTTTTTATTGGGATTCGCCTCTCCCTAAGTAAGTACTTTGACTTCTTACTAACAAAAATTTGGAACTCATATATATATTACATTCATACATGGGATGCAAACCGCTCCTCTTATGCAATTTTTAATCAGTTCATAAAAATTTATTCAGGAGTTACATTACAATCCCATTCAGAATTTTAAACAATAGAATTTTTGGCAGATTTTAAATAAAATAGAATCGAAATTGATTCTAAAATAAAAGAGAAAATAAATTTTGATTAATTTCGCTTGACAATCATCAACTAATAAACATATCAATTCAACAACAAAATGTCAATTTGAACGTTTAAATTGCAACAATGGACATGCTTGAATTCAAATTTAAAATATTTTAGCTGAATTTCGATTAAAAATTTCAATTAAATAACATATTGCTATTTGCTTGGTGTAATTCTTAAAGCCATTTATTTAATGATTTCTTATCAAGGGATGCTTGTCCTAGGTCATTTAAAAGGCCTATTTTCCGAGCCTTGTCTCTGTGAGCTCCGTAGATCAGTGAGTTAAATGAGCATTTCTATAGGTAGTATTTAAATACGGATTAATTTTTAATTGAATTATTTAGACTCATTCTGGTTCGAACCCAAGCCATGCATAATATCTAAATTACTATTTTTATATATAGGTATTTATTTATTTTTTCAAATTATTTTAAAAGATTGATTTATTTAATTATTATTTGAAATCCATTGCCACAAATATTTCGATTTTTCAAATAAATTTTAATTAAAATATATATTTTGGCTGCTGAGGAGGCGAACCTTTCTTCCATATAAATGTGTACACTTCGCGTGCTTTACGTATATTACCCATGATTTCATGATTGCCTGCGACGTCGGCAACCTTGAGTAGCTACTCTTATTTATTTATGCGAATTGTATTTTCGGCTTTCTACGTTAAATTAAACCATGAGAATAATTTTTAAATCAAGTTCTAAAAAGACACTTTAATAAAAACTAACAAGTAATGACATTTTTTTTTGAAAATCTCATTTAGTTTGAAGACGAATACTAAAAAAAAGTCCAATACACTTGATGTAAAAAATACGGAAAAAACATCCTCGTTTTATAAACTTTCATTTTTAATAGATGAACATTTACAATTCATATCAATTTTAAATTAAATTTACTTTTAAAAACGATTTTTACTTCCACAATTATATTCTATAGTCTATAGAATATAATGTGAAGTAAGTATTGCGATAGGCCGCCTGGATCCTGACACTTTGAGAGCTTGTATCTCAGAGATGAAAAATGTTAATTTCATTTTGTAACTTCTAGGTGGAAGGAATTGAAGCCCTTAATAATTGGAAACCGGATATAGAAGCCAAAAAGGGGTTAGAAATCCATTGGTCAGAGTAAGTATCTATGTACCCCCCTGTGTTTCGCAACCATAAGTCTCAGAGCTACGGAATTCGAAACTTAAGCTCGATATATTCTAAAAGGAGTACAGCAAGCTTTTGGTTGAAATCGGAACATCGGAAGTTGACATTTACCTACATGAAAGATTTTTCGTTATTTTGATTTTCTCAAAAACGGCCCTAACGATTTTTTTAAAAATTGGTGTACTTATCAAGTGTCGTGAGTTATTAGTCGTGTATAGATTTTAATCCGATTGAAATAAAAGAAGAGGGTGTAAATTAGGAGTGACGCGATGATTTCAAATAAGTGTAATTGTGAAAGTCATGTGGCGACCACACCAGTTGATTTTACCTAGGAAGGAGGGGAGGGGATGTCTAAAATCAATGAAATTTTGTTAACGTAATACTATGGTAATTAACTTAAAATGATGAAACAAATTATTTAATTTCAGTTATTTTTATTTATAAACAAAAATTTTTTTTTAATGATATTGATGTGAGAAGGAGATACACCAGAAGGTGCATCCCCTAAAGGACTGTATGGGCTGGCCCCTCCATCGTGAAAAGAACAGAGTAGAAGGAAAGAAGCCGGGATCACGAGCCAAATCTCAGAAAGTTAGATACAATCCAATATCCAATTTACTAAGTTTTTAGCGGCTTCGAGCAGTGGTAAATTCTCCGTTCGATAAATTAGGTTAAATTTATCTCCCACTTAATTTTTTTTCCAAACCCTATACTTACAGAAAAAATGTCTGGGTATAGCCGGGAATTGAACCCGAGACCTCCGGTTTGCCAGCCAGACATGCTGACCACTACACCAGCGAGGCCGACAAAAATATTTATTAGCAGAGCGTGGTTGAGAAACTAAATTTTAAACTCTTAAAATCAAATTTCGTAAATTCTATTAATTCTTGTCCTTAACTCTAATTGTATAATTATTTCGACTAAAGTAAGTTAATGGATTAATTTGCCTCATTCTGTTCGTTTCCACTTTGTGACTCAATTGAGTTTTAATAGCCAATTCCCAACCAAGCTAGCCAACTCTTCTTTCTACTTTTGATTTGCTATTATGTATTTATCTTTTTTTTCGAAATTTTTTCTATTTTATTCTGTGCAGTAACAGTTTCTCGGGGACGTTGAACCTCCGTTGTGCGGTTTCTCTAAGGTATTTTTTTCTATGTAAATAATAAATCGCATACGAGGAAAAATATACAGAGAGTGAAAGGAGAATTTGATAATTGAAACTTTTTGACTATTTTATGCTCCCATTAGACCAAACTTTGACTTAGGGATGAAATATATTAATGAAAATTCTTTTTTTGTTTTTTTTTTTTTATTTATTCTAGGTACACTTGCCGAAAATTAAATTTTTGTTCTTGTTCATGAACACAAACAAATATCTCTGGTTTATTAGTAATGCATAATCATATATTGAAAAGCTAATCACGTAAAATATAACGTTGACTTTCATTAAGAGATGCCACTTAAATAAACCAGATCATTAATTATTTTTTTATTTTTACTTATACTGTTATAATGAAAATCAATTTAAATAAAATTGTAGGATAAAAAAAAATTGATGAGTAATTAAATACAGATCAAACCTGTTATATCGAATTTTAAGGTTCTTGGAAAAAATTTGATATTAGAAATTTCAATATATTATATATATACCTATCAGTGGCGTGCGGTCCTTGATGTGGTGCAGATGAGGCGCATCCCTAAAATTTCAAAATATTTAGAGTATTTTCATACCCTGTCATAAAAATCTAATTTTAATTTTGAAAAATAACGAAAAATTCTATGATGGCATCCGTATTCGATGAAATTTGCATAAAAAGCGAAGGATAAAATAAAATTTTAAATAATGAAGGGTACTTTTTTGGACAGCATACCCTGGTTGAAAAATTACCGCCCGCCACTGATACCTATACTTATAAAATTGGGTGGCCCAAATAAATACGAATATTTTTTTATTTTTAATCTCGCATGAAAATATGTTAATTTAACGTGTTTTTAAAATGCTCACCAAAAATCAGCTCGATTAAAAAATTCTAAGAGGTCCATCAAAATTTTCAAAATAGTAGAAAATTGAATTTTTTTCTCTCTTCGTGTTAATATTGCCTAGGTTGAAAATTATAAATATTCTGAAAACTTCAAGTTGATATATCATTTTATAGAGGTCGCTCAAGATTTTTAAAATTAATTTTTAAAGTAGTGTACTTGAGACGTTTTCGAGTGAGTAATAGTTTTCATGTTTTTTGTTCGTGTCTTTCGTGATTCATTTCAAATTCGTTAAGACGTCAACAATAATAATTTTTTTTTAATATTTATGTTTACAGTTCATTCAGAAACATCTAAAATACACTACTTTAAAAATTAAAAAAAATCTACCATTTTGGAAATTTTTAAAAATCTTGAGTTACTTAAAAAATTTTAATAGAGCTGATTTTTTGTGAGAATTTTAAAAACATGTTAAATTAACATATTTTCATGCGAGATCAAAATTAAAAAAGCTATTCGTTTTTTGGGCCACCCTGATATACTCGTATATTCTTTATATGTAAGCCCCTAAAACCTTAGTAAATTGGATATTGAATTGTATCTTAAGTTTCTGAGATTGGCTCGTGATCCCGGCTTCTTTTCCTTCTACTCTGTTCTTTTCACGATGGAGGGGCCAGCCCATACAGGCCTTTAGGGGATCCACCTTCTGGTGTATCTCCTTCTCACATCAATATCATAAAAAAAAAAAAAAAAAAATGTATACAAACCAAACCTTCAAAACCCCGAGTGCATAAACACCTACATCTACAGGTCTACACCCTCTCACTTAATCAACTTTCCCTTCTTTTCGGTAATGCAAAGGTCTTTCGAGATCCATAGGGGCTGCATCTTTACTGGTGCACCCCTTCTTGCATTCGATTGCATTAAAAAAAAAAAAAAAAAAAAAAAGATGATTCACGGTCGATGGCACGTTAGACGTTTATCGAAAACGGAACGAAGGATTTTTCTGAAAATTTCGCACCTTACATTTTCTTACCTGTTCTATCGATCTAAAATATTTTCAGCATTACGACATTTCGGCTTCCATCGAAAAGTAGTAGCAACTTTATTTTTTTAAATGAAACACCCCCTATATTAACACGTTTTTAGAACCGCCCTTTTGTTAAAATATATTTTTGTTAATATTGTCCTATACCTATCTCTATCGGTTTTCTAGATGAAAAATAATTTGTGTTAAATAAATATGGTCCAAAACATGGCTCTAATTAAGCTTAAATAAATTAGTGCTCTCAATTCATGAAAAGTTGATATTTTGGTGGTAGTTTAGACATACCCGAAGCACTAGAAAGTCATAAGATGGTGTCAACTATTAAATCCGATGGAATGGAATATTTTTAATCATATGTCAGAGGGGTTTGTTTTTCACCCCCTCGGGAATCGAACCCGAGTGCCAGTAACAGCAATCCGGGCCATATTATACAGGGCGTGCTAAGATTACTATTATTTCAGTTATTCATAAAAGGGGTCAAAAGTTCGTTTTTTCAAATGAGACCCCACCCGTATATTACTCAATAAATTGAAAGACGAAGAAAAATGCTTTAAGACTATATATCATGTCCCTATACCTAAAACATAAAGTTTCCTTAATAATGCCGCTTTTTCGCGAAAAATTACTTTTTAATGAATTTAATTTTAACTAACAATGGAAATATCAAGCTTATGACAGTTTGTTGACTATTTATAAGAAACTTATATAGAGTTTATTGACGATGTCCAAAAAAATCTCCCAAAATGACCGAAAATATTGATTATTCAAACGAAGTTCTTATACTAGAAAATAAATAATTTTATATTTATCTATTTATATTTGCATAAGCAGAGGGCAATATGATTGATTTCTCCTTATGAATCCTCACATCCTGCTACTATATGGGCAAAGTAAATCTTTTCAATCAATTATATCTTATTTCATTCGTAGTGGTTAGTTACGATATTACATTAAAATGTAATAACTATTAAAAAGATAGAGCGCGTAATATAAGAGAAGATCGATATTATAAATTAAGCATTTATTGGATTGTCGTGTGGATTGACAAGCAAGTAAGGGAGGAGGAAGCGGAGGAAGGAAGGCTAATGTCCGCTTTACGACATACGGTTTGATGAATTAGTCTGGAAACAACATCAACAACGACATATGAAACAAGGTTGTTGTTGTTGTTGCTGTTGCTGTTGCTGTTGTTTATTTCAATTAAGCAAAAGTGAATTGGGAGCCAAAATGGAAGAACAACGAGTAAGTAGATAATTCGATTGGAGAAAATTGAATGAAGGGTTTATTTATAGAGAAGACCCTCTCCGATATTTCATGAATTAATTATATTGAGGGTTTTGTTCCCCCACTGAGTTTTATATATAGAAAGTAAAAGTAGGACGACTTGCACATTATTACATTTTAGTACTTTTGAAAAAAAAGCAATTGTTATTTATTTGTCTCTAAAAATATTAAATTAATATGCCGAATTCAGTGTCAAATAATAATATGAAATTTTGGTTTATTTGTGTTTAGAATTTCTAAAATGTTGAAACGGAGATAAATAATTTTCTTGCAAGATTTTTTCTAATTGAAAAGATTTTGTTTTGCTGAAAGTAGCAGAGCAGTTGATTCATAAAAAGTAATCATTGAGGTTGTCATCTGCTTGAGGCAAATAAACATTTTCCAAATATAAATATGTATATATATATATAATTTAATTTTAAGAGAACATAGCCGCAGGAGTTAGAATTTATTAGGGTGCCTCAGAGAAAAAAGATGTTCATGTTTAAAATTTTTATTAAAATAGAACTGAAAATCTTTAATAAAAATGAATATATTTTCAAATAGTATATTGGATAAATAATTAAATCAGTTTCTCAAACATTTTGGACCGCAACCCCCTTTGCACTTAAAAATTTCAAAGGACATTTTTTCCCCCGAGGGGAGGGGAGAATCTTCAAAAAGACACCCTCGGCACGTGCCTCAGGGTAGTGTCAGGTTCCTGTCATTTCCAGGGACTGACTAAACTCTCCTCCCCTTATTTCCTCGTCACCTGGGACCACAGAGTATTACTTCAGGTGACGAGAATATCGCCTTTTCTATCCGGTATTCAGAGTGGCGTTTAGCGTTTGTCTTTCATGGCATGTCTTCTCCTGGAGAATGGATTTCAGGAAGGCAGCGACTTAATGGCATCCCTCTCCACTCTCCAGAATGAGCACAACCACGCTCTCTCTATTAAAATCGGCTGCCAAATCCTGGCAAAGCCTATTCCTTCGTTCTGACCATCTTGGACAGTAAAATACAATGTGTTCCGCGGTCTCCTCTTCACCGCAGAACCAGCAGACACCATCTTCCTATCTCCCAATACGGGATAAGAAGGAGCAAAACCACCCGTGCCCGCTTAGGAGTTGTCTAATATTAAAATTCACCCCGCCGTACCTCCTGTCGAGCTAGGCTCCCATGTTTGGGATCAGGATTCTCGTCCAGGCTACTTTTTCTGCCCCCGGCTGCTCCCAGCTCCGGATCAAACTCTTTCGAACAACTTCCTCGGATTCATGTTTTTTCACCCCCCTTTCAAATGGTTCTGCCATGAGGTGGATTGGCATCACTCCGGAAATCACCTGCAGAACCTCTGTAGAGACTGTACGATAGGCGCTGCATACCCTGAGTAGGATTTTTCTTTGTTGTACTTCCAGCATAGCTAGGTACGATTTGTATTGTAGGCTTTTACACCATAAGTACATTTTGATGTTGTAGAAAAACACCCCGAAGTGAGGGAGTTTTAATGCTAGTACTTTTTTAAGAAATTTTAAGTTTGCTATTCAATTATCAATTTGAACTTTTGTATACATACATCCATTCTATATTCATATAAATACGTCATAATTGCTTGGGGCTCATATCACGACAGTCTGACATTTAGAGGGTTGTTAGTATTTTCTACATTTCACTTAATTCATCCAATAATATAAATAAAATTGAAGTAATTTTTGGAGACGGACTGATAAGTGAATGATGAGGCAGTCTAAAAAAGAAGATAATTTAGACTATATTTTTATTCATAAACCGACGTTTTGGAGGCTTATAAATAAATAAAAATATTTTATTAGATATGTTAGTGGTGGAACTAAGGGTAGCCTCCTGTCCTTGGGTCCATTCACTAACAAACGTTAGATTAGTAGGTGGCGCCAAGGACAGGAGGCTACCCTTAGTTCCACCCGAGAGGTGAACCGCGACTGGAATTAGGTGTACACCTCTTTGGAATTATTTTGTAATTCCTTAGATAAAATCCCTTTATCTATTGTCTTATACTTGGAAATGAAAGTGGAAGTACACGATATTAGGTCGCGGTTCACTCCTCGGTTCCACCACTAACAGATACTTTAAAAAAAATTTACAAGAACTATACAAAAGATGTATATGTTATATAAATCATATTTATTAAATTCTGACTCCGAGCGAAAGCTCCCCCCATCCGACTTCCTATGTTTAATAAATAATTAAAAGTTGCAAAATATCATCCAATAATAAATAAATAAATTGCTTAATGCAGTGTCTGTTTAGTATAACTTAATTAATACATTTTTCATTTCATTTCCATTAGACAAGCAGATAAAAAATACTAAACTTTTTTTATCTTCTATCATACTTGAAATTCCAGATTGTATTTTTAATAAAGTTGAAAGGAAACTAAGCTATCAGTTGACAATCGAGGTCTGTCTTATTCATTGACCTGTTTGTCTGCGATTTCAACTTGAATAACATCACAAAAACGTCAGGTCACCAAACGACAAAAACAAGTTATTTGAAAAGTTATTTAGCGGAAATCAAAGTAGAAAGAATTCAAAGAGAGAAACAAAAGACAAAAGGAAATGAAGTTAAAAATACGCGAATTTTGTAATAATTTATAAAATTTAATTTATTATAAGGATATCCGTGTTTTTTTTTGTTTGTTTTGCTTAGAACACAAACTAACTTGATTGTTTTTGTTCTCCAATTTTTCCTCCCACCCAATTACGAGCATTGAGCAAACTGATTTCAAAAGAAAACGCATTTCTATTGAAAAACTATTGTAATTCAATTCTTATTGTAATATTTGATCTTGATGTATAAATAGCATTTTCCTCATACTTGGGTTTTACTCATACTTTTATGAAATTCACTTTTAATTGTTTTACATAGAGTAGCAGAATTGTTCATTCTAGAAGAGAAATCAATGAGCTTGATGCAAATAAACATATACTATATACATCCGAGCAAAAACTCTTGTGTAAAAAAGACAAAGTTCGATTAATAAAAACCGTTTGGCGTAAAACTTAGTGAGATCTAATCTGTTGCCAAGATCAACATCATCAATTTAGTAAATGAGTCGAGAATATTAGTGTGGTCCCTATTTTGGGTATTATCGAATTTTTAAGCCGACAGAGCCTCCGAAATAAATAAAAAAAATATCCCCCAAGTTTCAAATCTCTATCTCAATTTTAACACCTGTGGAGCACAGAGATGCAAGTTTTCCATCTAAATAACATGGGGTTTTTGTCATTGAACGATCAATTTTTTATTCCGGCCAAAATAATGGTTCAAAAAATTTGAAACTTTGTAGACTTTATGCTTATAATAGTAGCTATTCTTCAAAATTTTTACAGATTTTTTAACTATCATAATTTTGGAGTTACTGCTAGATAAAATACTGCTTTATATTAGTGTTAGTAAGATAGAGATTCCAAAATTATAATAGCTAAAAATCTGTAAAAATTCGTATGGATAGCTACTATTATAAGGGTAAAGTCTACATAGTTTCAAATTTTTTGAACCATTACTTTGGCCGGAATAAAAAATTGATCATTCAATTCCAAAAACCCCATGTTATTTAGATGGGAAACTTGCATCGCTGTGGGGCACAGGTTAAAATTGAGATAGAGATTTGAAACTTGGGGGATATTTTTTTTATTCATTTCGAACCATATGAGCCTCTGTCAGCTTAAAAATTCGAAAATACTCAAAATAAGGACCACTTTAGAGAATATAGTAACATCAATTAAAACTCATGTTTTTCATTTTACATGTCTACCTATATTTAATGGATTTCATTTTTAGTTTTAATTATTTTACTGAAACTTGGCATTTACGCATTATGTTAATGTTGTTATTGTTTTTAGAGCCTCTATCTCTCCTCTTTTAGCCTTCGATCCTTCCACTTATGATCTCATGATATAGGAACTTAATTCATGACATACATACATAACAATGCGTAAATGCCACGTTTCGGGAAAATAATTTCAACTAAAAATATGAAATCAATAAATATAGATGGACATGTAAAATGAAAAACTTGTGTTTTAATTGAAGTTACTATATTCTCTCGATAAATAAATACAATTCTTTTAGAAACCCATTTCAAAACGTTTATTAAGAATCCAAACCTTTTGTGAGAAATCCTCCCATTATCTAAAATTTAGAAAAATACTCTCTTCAAATTCAAAAAATAATAAATCCAAAAATTCCGGCTTCTGAATAGATGAAATATCTTTAATTAAAAATACTGTTTCGGTATTCTGAGGTATTCTAATTCCGCCATTCGTTTCTAGCATTTAAGAAAGAAGCAGAAATGGACCCATTTACAGTAATATCGAAATATTTAGTAAAGCGATTAAAAATTCTGCAAAAAAGGCCATAAAATTCAGTCTTAAAAAGTCCATAAAGTTTGTTTTATATAGGTATTTAAATATATTATCAATTTTATTTTGTTTTTGTAATAAAATATTGTAGCTTGACAAGAATGTATTAATTTGTTTTTTAACGGGTAGTAAAAATGTTCCCGTGGATCTCTCTCTCTCTGTGTGTGTGTGTGTGTGTGGCAGGGTGGTAGAGTGGTAGAGGGGCTGGTTTGCTAATCGATATCAAGGCTCACAGGTTGGTTGGTTTCAGAGAGATAGGGTGTTTCTCTCACGAGGGCCTGAGCCCGGCCGGGATGCCCAATCCAGTCAGCGTTCACCAAAAAACACTGCTCAACATGCTATCTAATATGGATGCTATGACACCATACAAATACCCACAAGAACTGACAGACAACCGAGCTCAAAGGGATGCGAATATTTCAGCTTAATATCATATTGATATGTTAAAAAAAAATTATTTCATGTTAGTTAGGGATGTGTGAGATGTACAGTCAGTTTCAAAATTGGTGGATAATAAATTGGTCCAAAAGGGACAGTCTCACTTTTAAGCCCGATTGTATATAGAGGAAGTAAAGGAAGTTTTTCAATGATGAAATTTCAGAATTAAATCCATATTAACCCATTCTTTTGTTTACTATTATAATATACTGGGTTAACTAACCTTCGAACATGAATCAAAGAAACAACTGATAATCAGTCCTTAAAACGAATAAGATGATTCGTGAGATGAAACTCGATTCATTCAAAATTTTTTACCATTTTCATTATACCTACTATCAAATCCGACAGATTTTTGATGCTCCAGATAAAATATAAAATAATTTTGTCGGAAAACCTGTTCGACTCTAGTTGCTAGATACAAATTTTAAAATGATTAAAAAAAAAATATTTTAACACCAGTTTCAAACACCCCAATTGTCGAATTGAATTCCCGAGCTCATTGCTTATTGAAATGAAGTTAGAATAAAAAAAAATCTATTAAAATACGTAGATTAAAAAAAATAAATTGTTAAAAAAGTTTATAAAAATCAAATGAAACGAAATATTGATTTGTGAACTCGATTCATTCAAAAAAATTTGTTATTATTAAAAAAAATAAAAAATTTCAGGGCTTGAATTGAAGTCGAATGTATTTTGTAGGTGAGGGTTGAAAGAATGAATACTGGTTGCAGAGAAGCAAGGGATCGGAGTTATCTCTGTTTAAATTAAGTACCTGGTGGACCGAGAAGTGTTCGGTAATATTTTGCTTTTGTTAAAAGTGAAATATTAATATTTTTAATTTTAAATTCAGGTAAAAAGTCGATTTTTATTTGCAGCTCGAATTAAATAAAATTTAAACAACAATTTTTTTTTAACAACGATGGTCAAGCAACTTGAAAGAAGTGGGAAAAAATAGAAAAATAAAAGGTGAAAATTAAAATATTTTCTGACTCCAAAATATTCACAATTACTTGAACCAATTAAATTAATGTAATAAAAATAATAAAGGAATTATCGAAATTAGAAGGTAAACAAAACTGAAAATCTGCCCACGGGTTAAGATAAAATTCAAATTAAAATTAAACAAAACGTGAAACAAAAAGGGAGAAGTCCGTTTTCAAACAAATAATAACTTATTTAATAGTTCAAACATAAACAAACAAATCAAGAATTTAATGAAATTACTAACAATTACTTAACGAGAAAAATGGGAATAAATAATAAATTATTTTGATTATTTATGTCCATCAATTAAATTAATAAGTTGTTGTAGGGAAATAAGGACAATTTTTAGCTTATCCAAGTATTTTTACTTTATCCAATGCGAAGCATGGGAGAAAGTATTGGAATCGCTCTCGCGGCAAGCGCGACTTCAAAGGGTCCTCAGGTAAAGACTACGGAACCCATAGTCTCAATTAAGGTCACAAATTGAAGTATTCAATGAGATTGAATTTTAGCACGTGAAGGTTTTGCCAAAAATTACCTGGAATCTCGTCGAGAGGCCAAAAAGTGCCATTTTTTTGGAAGCGCTTTCGGATGGATGGATGTATTGTGTGTTATCGTTTTTTTCGTCCACGATTTTTTCCACACCATTGCGCCGATTGAAATGAAATTGAAAACCTACCATTAGTTTAACAAAATGAAGCGCTGATTAGTTTTTGGTACATATCGGTCCACAAACATTAGTACTTTATTTCAGTACTTTTTTAGTTTTTTCTAAATATCTTGAAAATGACTTAACCAATTTTGATGAAATTTAATATCCTAATTAAGTACCTTGGGGACCACAAAAAAGGTTAAATAAAGTTTTTAGTAAAATTATATTTTAAAGTACTTTACTCAAGAACATATTAATATTTCAAATGAATTTGGATAAAGTTTAGCAACGATCCGTTGCAGTTTATTTATTTTATGCCAACGTTTCGTCAACTTTGTTGACTTCCTCAGGAGCTCAAACAAATTTGCAAATCTTTTCATATTTGTCAATTTATAAATATTCATTCTTAGCAAACACATATTATAGGGACAGATTGAAAATATTTCCTATTTAAATCTGTGCCTATATGTGTTTGTTAAGAATGAATATTTATAAAATGACAAATATGCAAAGAAATTAATTTGTTTGAGCCCTGAGGAAGTCAACAAAGTTGACGAAACGTTGGCATAAAATAAAAAATACTTGCATAAACTTAAAATTGTCCTTATTTCTCTACAACAACTTATTAATAAATAATAAAGTTAATTAGATTTAAATTAGATTGCAATCTACTAAACTTAAAGAGAATAAAAATATGAAGGAGATATTTGAGTAATATTAGATAAATATTATACATAAAAGAAACAAATAATATGCTTATAAACAAGTGACGCGGATCTAGACCTCTGAAACTTAATAATGGGGTGGGGTGGAGTGGGAGCAGTCGCCGATATATAAGATCTACTTTTGATCTCGGAAGTGTGTCGCGATCGAATTGTCCAAATGGGAGTGGGGGGTGGGGGGCAGAGACGCCGCTCCCCCAACATAGAACAATTTTCTTCAATTTTTAAATTATATGTTATAAAAAAAAAAATTAACATATAAATAAAAAATATTGATCTCCAATAGCTTTGGAGGGGGCGGATAGCCCTCGGCACCCCCTGGATCCTCGCATGCTTATAAATAAGTGATTGCCAGCAGCTTAAATCTTAAAATACTCAAACAATAAAGTGAAGCTGTATCAAAAGCAAGTGGCTGAGAAATTAAGTTAAATAAATAAATTAAGTTTAAAAATAAGGTATAAATACTATGAGTTAGATGAGAAAGATGTTTAGAATTGATCCGGAAGAAAGGCCAAATGTCAAGGCCAGAAATTCATCCACCGATGAACTCTGGTTTTCTCAAAAGGAAAGAGTCGGCGGCCAATGGTCCGATCCGATAGAAGGGGGATGGTTGTAATAGTGATAGGTGAGATACAATCAAGAAAGCAATAACAGGACCAAATGGTCGAGAGAAAATATGCACACATCATCTCCGTGGAAAATAAATAAACGAATGAAAAAAATATTAATTAGTAAACAAAACAACAATAGAGATTATCCAGTTGGCAGCGAGCCAGCAGAGTACTCTAGTGCAGTGTTCCGCAAAGTGTGTGCCGCGGCACACTGGTGTACCGTGGTCACTAGTTGGTGTGCCGCGGAAAAATATCAAGTTTTGTGAAGATAATACACCTACCGATAGCTGAGAGTTATGCGAGTTGCAAGAGATGAGAGCAGCCTTATCAACGATTGCTTTTTAAGGAATTTGGTGTTGGTACTTGGTGAAACATTTTTTAAATTATTGGATAAAAATACTTGGTAGGTTTCACATTAAGATATAAAAAAATAAAACGAATTTATTTTTGGAGAATCTTTAATCTCGATATATATATTTCGGGTGACTAACCCATCTTCAGGAGAAACAGTAAGTAACTGACCTGGATAAGTCGAAATTGAATACAAGTCAATGGTAAAATTTATTTTTTAAGATAACAAAAGGGTAAATATTTAAAATTAGTGGAGGGAGAAAAGGTAGGGAGTCTACTTTTGTTTAATTTTGAATGGCCTTTTGAGAAATGAGGATTTCGAATTTGAATACAACTCAATGGTAAAATTTATTTTTAAGATAACAAAAGAAAGATTCTCCAAAAATAAATTCGTTTTATTTTTTTATATCTTAATGTGTAACCTACCAAGTATTTTTATCCAATAATTTATCAACGATTGCTCCAAATTTTGTCTGCTCGCCTGTGCTCAGTTAAGCAAGCAGGCTCAAATTTCTCATTAAACATCTTTTCATATTATATTGATTTTAATAATAAATAAATAGTGTTTTTTTTAGAGGTTCACAACTTTAAATTAAAATAAAACAAAGAAAAATATTTTTAAAATCAATGAAACTGGCTTTATTGGAAATATGATTTTATGTTATTAATGTTTGAATATGATTTCGGACATGTGGCCTCCGCGGCTAGCGCATAGATGGCGCAATCTGGATTTCCAATTTTCAGACACTTTCCGCAGCAATTGCGGCCGTATTTCGCCAATAATTCGCCGAATGTTGTATTCCAAGTGTTCAATCGTCTTTTGGGATATGTCAAGTCTCTTGTCTACGCCGATAAACCAGAGACTATTAAACGTATTTTTCTTTGTTTTATTTTAATTTAAAGTTGTTAACCTCTAAAAAAAACACCTTTTATTAAATAAACATTGGTTTTATTTCTTTGGTGTACCTCTAAAATTTCTTGATTTGCTAGGTGTGCCTTGAACGCAAAAAGTTTGCGGAACACTGCTCTAGTGAGCTCTGATGCGCTTTTTAGATAGTTTTTTTAACTTATGGAAAGTGGTGTAGGTTTTAGGTGAAACATGAACTCAATATATTTCGGATTATTAGTCCATCATCAGGAGTTTACAAGTTAATACTATTAAGTCATCATCAGGAGGTTTACAAGTTAATACTATTAACTTGTAAACTCCTGATGTACTAATAATCCGAAATATATTGAGTTTGTATAAACTCTTTGAGTTTTATTTCATTCACTGTGAAACTACACACCCTTTACTCTATTAATTAACTTTTTAAATAGATTGGTGAATTACAAAATTTTATGAACCGATTTATGTCGAAATATGTTTTGGCTCGATCAAACGGTTTTCCTGCCATCATCATCATTAAACCATTACTGTGCACAAAGTTTTGAACTTAATTGCAATTAAAAATAAACTGTAACGAATTGTTGCTAGACTTTATCCATAGCCATATAGTGAAACTTCGATTAACAGTCAACCCGCGAAAAGTACGGAACATTGACGCTCGGAAAGCAAGAGCCTCGAAAAAACAAAAGAAAATTACATACGGTTTTAAAATTTGAATATGTACAACATATGTACAACGTTTAGAGCGTAAGGTCATGTGTGTAACAATTTGTACATATATATTTTGTACTATAATGTAAATTGTATATTATTTGTTTCTGTAAAATAAAATTTAGTGTATTTCCAGTTGGTTAACGTGCATTTTTATCATTCGTTCATGTAGTATGCAATGAATGGGGTGGCTTGTTTTGTTTAACGTTTTCTGTAATCCGTCTGTTGGATTTAAACTGACACGATCCCAATCTCGACCCTGACGGTTAATCCAAGTTTCCCTCTATATAGTATACAACAATTATATCATTTAATATTATAATTTATTAACATTTAAAAAGGGGGGTCAGATAGGCTAGGCGGTAGCGTGACAGCGAGCTAACCAGGGGACCCGGGTTCGAATCCGACTCGAGGCATCCAGCCAAAATCTGACCCCCGGGGGTAGAGACAAATTTAAAAAAAATATAACTAGTATCGTAATTAGGCTTATGGCTAGAAAGCCCGAAAAGCCAAAAAAAAAAAAAAAACATTTAAAAATTGTTTCAGAAACAAGAAATGCTATTTTAATAGCAAATTTAAATTTCATTTATTATTTATGTAGCAATGCAGCCAACCAACCTTTTAAAAATCGTACTTAATCCTAAATTTCATGCTCTTAAGTAACGACCTCCTTTTTTTTGAATATTTCATTTTTTTAAATCTTTTTTTTCTCATCTTCTTCTTGTTTTCTAAGAGGATTCTCATTATCTAGCCAGCTCAAGGAGCGGTTTATTGAGATTTACCTCGGAGCCTGCTTAAAGACGTTAGCTCTCGCCCTGCTGCCTGTCATTGGAGCTCAGGGCTCAAGTGAGGGATGTTAATTAAAATCCACACCCTTTTTGTCTATCAAGAATTCATTTCAATTTTGATTTTAACCGACTTTAACCGACGACCCTACTCAAAGATTGCTAATTTCAATAAATCAAAGCTCCTCCCCCCTGTCGATCTCTTTAAATAATTTATTTTATAGGTACTATTAAATGAGGAATTCTTACATAATATCTATATATATATATATATATATATATATATATATATATATATATATATATATATATATATATATATATATATATATAAACTTAAGGTTTAGTCTGTACAATGGATCAAATCGGCTCAAATTTTGAATGCACACTTTTCAATCAAAGTTATCAAAGAAAACACCTTAAAAAAAACTCGTGTCTGTTTGTATGTGTGTCTGTTTTCTGTCTATCCGCGCTCTTTTCGGTCCAGTGGGCGTAAAAACAGCTGGAGATATTCTTATGAAATTTTGTATTTGGATCAGATGTCTTCTAACTTAAAATCTGAGCTATTGATTATTTTGATATTTTTACCCCAAAAAGGGGGTTTTGAGGGCACGCCTGACTCAGCTAGTATATATACATAATACATTATACATTATTGGTAATTCGATAGATTCCTTGAAAGGCTTATGCTATAGCTATTTCCAATAAATTTGATCATATGATCCCCGGGTCATAAATCATTAGTTTTAGAGTTATATCAATTTTAATTTTTTTCTTTTTTTTTTTGGAATTTCCCGATCAATAACTGCTAATTGTAAAAAAAGTACTTCACTCTGAGACCCCTATGAACCGGGGGTAGAATAGGTCCATAGTATCCTCTGCTTGTCGTAAGAGGCGACTAAAAGGGGTTGGACGTGAGGCTAACAAGCTCACTCCATAAAAAAAACCTCCCAGTCATGGAAGCAAGCATTTGCTTCCATTCAACAGGGAGAATAATATTAGAAGACACCTAGATAAAACCAAAATAATAAATTCAGATTCTAAAGAAAAAAAAAGAATCACTATTCTTCTTTGAGAAGCATCTCTTATAAGAAACTTGGATTATATGTTTACTTGGCTGCTTCGCAGCAGCAAGTAAACATATGCACTTTACGCTCGACTTAAGTTTAGCAAAACCGCCTGGTTTTCATTGGGATTCGCCTCTCCCTAAGTAAGTACTTTGACTTCTTACTAATAAAAATTTGGAACTCATATATATATTACATTCATACATGGGATGCAAACTGCACTTCTGATGCAATTTTTCATCAGTTCATAAAAATTTATTCAGGAATTACATTAATCATCCTAATCAGAATTCTAAACAATAGAATTTTTTGACAGATTTTAAATAAAATAGTATCGAAATTGATTCTAAAATAAGAAAGAAAAATAAATTTTGATTAATTTCGCTTGAGAATCATCAACTAATAAACATATCATTTCAACAATAAAATGTCAATTTGAACGTTTAAATTGCAACAATGGACATGTTTGAATTCAAATTTAAAATATTTTAGCTGAATTTCGATTAAAAATTTCAATTAAATAACATATTGCTATTTGCTTGGTGTAATTCTTAAAGCCATTTATTTAATGATTTCTTATCTAGGGATGCTTGTCCGAGGGCGTAGAGGTCGCTTCTAATTAATTGGGTGGGCGACAGCGACGTCTCAAGTTCAAGACGCGTCGTTATTATTAATTTTTTTTTTATGTGAATCATTTTTTTAACTCCATTGTGTGATATATAAACATTTTTAAAACAATTTTTTTAAGACTAAAATTTGGTTTTATTATTTTGACATTATTTTTTTAATCTAATAAATAAAATCCACCCCTAAAATTTTTAAAACTATAAACTTTAATTAATCTTTGAAATAGAAAATACTTTTATTTTTAAAATATAAACCACTTAAAATATTCTTATCAACTACAATCGAAATCAAAGGGTACTGAAAGCGCTTAGGCTTGGGCGAGCGATAAATCCTAAATCATATACATTTTTAATTAGTGAATGGCTCAAATAGTATTTTGATTTGGCTGCTTCTGTCGCTCCATTACGCTGCCATCTCTCTGTATTATAGCACACGGCACAGGTCTGGGAAAGGACATTCATAAAGGCTCATTTTCATAACATAACGAATAATTGCTATATCAATGAGAATTGTTTTTGACCGCGCTTATTTGAAAAAAGATATTTATCGCGAGACTACTGCGGATTACGCTATTGAAGTCTGCGGATCAAAAACAATTCTATTGATATCGCAATTATTCTTTGTTATATTAATTAGAAAAATTAGAAAACTTTATTTAAGATCATTATTTCAAGTTAGAAATATATAAGTCCAAATATTATTTTCACTCAATATTTAGACAAAAATTCCCCATATTTGATTCTGCGATTGAATCAAATGCTAGAAAACATTCGATTAATTTTCGGGCGCTGCCGGCATTCCTTCCTTGACTAATTGCATTAAGCCACTTCTAGATCAATCAAAAAATATTAAGCAATCTTAATCAGTTCAGTAATCAACTCCTAATTGGTTACCGCTCTCTCGAAGATTTTGAAAAATATACTATATACCTATATATCTTTTTTTATAAATAAATAATTAATTAATATCCAATCATGAATTAATAAATAAATAATTTTTTGAAAATGTCAATGAATATTTATTGCTATATGCATAGCTTCCTATTTATTCTCATTTCAATGGTAGCCAAAAGTTTATTTATTTATTTTCAATTGCTATAATTTCGGTGTATGTTAATTTATTTGATTTAAGAAATGAAATTTGTCATGTTTTGGGGGAAAATTAAAATTGTATAGGTAAATATATATCTTTTTAGATATGGTAATTTTAAATTATAAAAGAGAAAGAATTTAATTTTTAGAACAGCTTCTAGGAATTTTAGTAGAAATATTATTAAATTGCGATATCAGAGGTCTCGAGGGTGTGAGCTGACTGCCCGGATATCATGTTAGTTCTCCAGTGTTCGACTCCTGGGGGGATGAATCCCCTCTGATATCGCAATTTAATAATATTTCTACTAAAATCTTAGAATCTGTCCTAAAAATTAAATTCTTTTCTCTTTTAAAATTGATTTGTTAATCTGTAACCCAAGCTGATTTTGAAAAACATTCCAACTATTTTCAAAAAGAAGATGCTCAAATCTTTAGTTTTATATTTTAAATTATGTTATTTAATTTTTTCCTATAAAAGTAAGGTATATAAGTTATATAGAGAAAAAAATTGAATTTGGTCCTAAAAAAAAGTATAGGTTTGTCTGAGGGCGTTGAGGTCGCTGGTAATTAATTGGGTAATCACCACCAACGGCTCATGTTTAAGACGCGTCGTTATTATTATTTTTCTAAGATTTTTCCAAAACTTAAGTGAGCTTATGAAGAAATTAAATTTTATAAAATAAAGGGTTTGTTTAGTCACTTGAAGATATTGTAAGTATAAATGTGAAATTGTATGGTTTTTATTTTGTGTTTATAATTAATGTATATATAAAAAAATCTTATAAAATGTTTTAATTTTATGTAGCACTAAAAATGTTCTACCAGGAGTAGGTATATATTTATATAGAATCGATCTCTCGAAAACGCCTTTAAAGGTTTCGATGAAAATCACGGATTAGAGAGTTTTCGGATCAACAATCGATCTGTCATGGTCTCATCTTCAGATAACTTTAATTTGCTTGTTTTTCTTTATTAAACTAATTATTAACAGGTGGATGTCTCACTACAAAACTATAGTTAATTTTGTTCAATTTTCTCTTATTATTTAATGAGTTTTTTAATTTTAAATCCCTCTAAGTAGTTCATTACAAATATTATTATACGAGCTTTTCGTGCGTGCCTCGGGCTGGTGCCCTGGCGGGCAGCGTCTCGGTCCAAAAATTTTATTCCTCTTAAAAAACCACACTCCAAATGTATACCCGTAAACTACCGAAAATACATCGTCTCTTAAAAGTTTCGCCTCTTTAATTTTTGAGTGGCGGGGGGGGGGGGGGAGGAATAATTATGAATATATTTAAATTTAAAATTTAAATTTAAATTTCATTTTTCCTTTTCAAAACAAAAATAATGAAATGATTTATGAACTGCAAAAAATTCGCAGGCTGAATCATGGAAATTATTCAAATTTACGCGGTTCAATTAATTTAATTAATTACAAAAAATATATTTAATGTTTCTTAATTTAAAATGAATTGGAGTCTTTCATTTCAAAATTCGAGTGCAAATTAAAATTATATTTCAAATTTGCCTGGTTAATGAAAATCAATTGGAGCTGTCAGTTTAAAATCCTAGCTAACAATTATATTTCAAATTTGCCTCGTTAATTAATATATATTTAATGTTTTTTAATTTAAAATCAATTGGTGTTTTTTCATTTTCATTCGAGTTCAAATGAATACAATATTATCTCGACACAAAGTCTAAATCAAAAATTTATAGTTTTAGTAACTGAAATCATGGTATAAATATTAATGTCAGATTGGTCTAGTGGTTAAAACTAATGACCTTAGTTCAAGAGTTCGTAGGTTCGATTCTAGGCAAGAGGGAGATTTTTTTAGAGAAATTTCTCTTAGCGTTGTTACAAATTAATCTAGACAAACATATATAGTATATATATTAAAATTAGGAAATTTAATTAAATAATTGAAGGAATTATCTATTGCAGTGTTTCTCAAACTCTTCGGCTCCACGAACCCCTGTTAAAGTTTCCAGGTGACCCTTAACTAACTAATTAAATCCCCCCCCCCCTCCCCCCAAAAAAAATAATATCTGTTGATTCATCAACTTGAATCGCGTAATAATTATTTTGTATTCGTTGTGCGAGTTGATTTTCAACATCGTGTGACATGTCGTGAATGCGACGTACAATTGTATCATTTGAAAGTGGTATTTTATCCAGCAATTTCGAAAATGTGTCTCCCAATACACAACTGACCATATCTTTAGCAGCTGGTAAAATCAATTCTTCAGCAATAGTCTATGACTTGTCGGTCATCACCACCATTACGTAAATCTTGTCGCGAACCTCTAGGGGTTCGTGAACCACACTTTGAGAAACACTGATCTATTGAAAACGGAGTATAGAACTCATTTCTGAATTGATGCAAAGGGCAACCCGAAGATACTAAAAACCCAAATTCCAAATAAAATTACAATTATTATTATTTATTATAAATTTTTTTCTAAGGTAAGGTTGTTAGCCTTGCGCTAAACACCCAACTTGGAGGATTAAAATTAGGAAATTTAATCAATTAGAGGTATTTTCTATTGAAGACGGAGTGGTCAAATTCAATGCTACCTTAGCTAATTTAAATTATAAAAAAAATTTTTATTAAATATGTTTCACTTCGAACTTACACCGTTCTCATTGAACAAAAAATGTTTCATATATCTAAAGAGTTCGAAAAGCAATTATGGTATTTCTATTTAGTTTCCTCTCCAGGAATTATGTTCTCTATTTTCTAATTATTTTCCACTTAAGAGTCCAGGCCTCCCTCCCTCCCTCTCGTGATTTAATTATAATTTGATCACTTGGCAATTTTTTATGTGATATTCGTTTTAGGGCAGGGTAAAGAGCGATGGACGCTATAGGGGACCAAACGATTCAGTCCATTTGCAATTCAATACGAAAATAATTGATGGACAACAGGTTTGCTAACATCCTATATATTTACATATGTACGTTAGCTATCTAACTATGTATTGTTTATATGAATTGAGGACCGATTCTTAATCAACTGCGGGATTTATTGATTTATTTATTTATCCATTGCCTGGAGCATCAATTTTGGAATCGGGAGGATGAAGAGGGGGAGGAAGGATTAATACAAATATGATTGTGAAATATTAGAATTGCTCTCTCTCTCTATCTATCTCTCGTTAAATTGAATTTTTTTTGATTTACAGAAAGAGCCGTTTATTTATTTTTTATTTAAAAACCAACCTCTACACAGGGTATTTATTTTAGACCGTAACCGAATAAAAGTAAATGTATATACTGTGTTCAAGGGGACCTTATTAGACACGAAAAATTCCAAGTGTGTAGGTCAAATTGTTTTTGAGTTATAGGGGGGGGGGGGGGGTTGAAAGTAGTGGTCCAGTGCTGTAATGAATGAGACTCAACATAAAATCTTCCTTAAAACAATGACATCTAACTATTATTATTATTATTTTTTACTTACTTAATTCCACAGTACCTATATAATTTTATCTTCATTTTTGTCAATACAGCATACACTTTTTAATTATTACTTCTTTTATTACCTCATAGAAGATAATTAGAAAACGTAACCTAATATAATTTTCTCTGCTAAAAAAAAGTTATTTTTTCCAAAGTAAGTTTATATACTCAGGCAAAAGTTAGAAACATAGAAAATTAATTATAAATTTATAATTGACACACCCACCTGAGAATAATTACCTACTATCATATGATTAAGAAATAACCTATCAAATTGAAAGTTTTTAGCCGATGGAGCAGAATTTTTATATATTGAAGGAGACAATAAAAGAGTGTGTCGTCTGTTAGAATTATACATTTTATTTATAACGAACTATAGTTTCGAGAGCTTTGCCTTCTTCATCAGTCTATTACAATTGATTCACAGGGATTAATGTATACATGTATAATTAATTTTCATCAACTGTTTTTGACCCCACCCATAACTCAAAAACAATTTTACCTACTCACTTAGAATTTTGCATGTCTAATAAGGTCCCGTTGAACACGTAGAATCCCAAATTTCATGAATAAACCTATTATAGTTCTCGAATTATTAAGGTCTGAAAAGTGCCATTTTTATCACTCACTCGAACTAATCAAAAACCTAGACTACCTATTTCCGCTCATCCTAAAATTCTAAAATTTGGCATACTGGTAAAGCTTGGCACATTAATAAAGGAGGAACTCAAATTTTCTCTTATTTGAGGCCTGAAATGAAGGGGTGAAATTTATCCGCTAAATTAACATAAATAAGTGAGTATCTGTGTGTACTCTTAATATCCTTTTACAAAACATATACAAAATACAGGGAGTACATAAAGTAGGTAGTATAATTATTTTATATAGTATCTACAAGTGATGCAGTATAAGTATAGCCAAACATACTTTCCTATTCTGCTGAGTACACCAACTTTTCTTGCTATTTTATTTATTACATAATTTGCATGTTCCCTGAACACTAATTCATCGTCAATCATAATACAACATAATATAAAATAAAATATACATAAAACTATGTGCACACAAATAGCTACATTAAATTAAATATAGCTTAATTAGCTACTTGTATAATTTTTTTTACGTGAATGATTAAAATTTCGACTACGTAGTCCTTATGATGATTTAAGGGGTAAATCTTCCAAAAATTCTTTCGCATTATTTGAAACGATGAATGACATTCTTTTCCATTGAATTTTCCCTATAAATTAATTTGAAAAGAATTGTTTATAAACAAATCGTAAATACCAATGGCGAATTTTTCTCTAGGTCAATCACAGAGTAATTTACCAAGTACTTTAATATTTATTTTTATGTTCAAAATTAAAAAAAGAACAAAACACATTTAATAACCGTCGTAAAACGATGAAAATAAAAAAACCTATGCATGAAAGAAACTAACCAGCTCATTCATTAATGTAGTAAAAATTCTATGGTTTCTCAATATACTCGTATCAATGTAAACAGTATTCATATACTTAAGCGGCTCATTTATTTATTTTTTAAATGAATATTTTATTTCAATATTTTATACTAATATATATATATATATCTAAATTACTAGAATAAAAAATAGGACCATTTCTAAAAAAATTCTGAAAACATGCTAGCTTAAAATTAATAGGAGTGTGTGTGGTGTTGGTGCAAAGGTGAAACATCTTTAATAAAGATAAAAGTAAATAAATATTATGTGAAATATTCATTTACTATGAGTTAAGATTTCTAGGTCACTTGTTTCACATTAAAATTAAAAAAATACAAGATGTAAATTTTTTCAATATATATATTTCGAGCTGTAAGCTCATCTTCAGGAAAGTACAGAATTATAATCAATTATAATCTTAACTCATAGTAAGTGAATATTTCATATAATATTTATTTACTTTCATCTTTATATTTGGTAATAGATATAATGTTTTTTACTTATTACTTATTATTCTAGTTAAAATATTTTATAATATCTGATTATTAATTGTATTATTTGTTATTGTTTGTTCCAGTTACATCAAAAAGGATGCCACCTTCTCGAGACAGTCTGCAAACAATTGAATCTCGTAGAAAAAGACTATTTTGGATTACGTTATGTCGATCACTCAAGGCAACGAGTAAGTTGATTAAATTCGGATTACTTCATGTAGAGCAGTTAAAAAAGAGCTTATTCAGGGGCCTTACCCCCCCCCCCCCTCCCCCACCACCACTTGACCCAAAATATTTTATCTCATACTATAAATAAATGTTAACCAACACAAGTCTATAATTGGAAATATATTAATAAATATTATTTAATTTAATCTTATTTTTATTCTGGTATTTTTAATATGTGGAATATATAATAGCACGAAAAAATGGTTCCATCGATAAAAGACCAAAAAAATCACGATAAATATATGCTTTTTTCATCACATAAAAATAATATCTGAGCAATAAATTACATCCGCTATTATATTTGTTGGAATTACTTATTATACTATTAATATATACCTACCTTTTAGCTTATTTTTGTGTCGAGGAATCTTTGAATCGTGGAGAAAAAATTTTTTCATCATGATTTTTTTCTGCCTGTATTTTTGTATGCCTGAACCCCGATGCTTTCGGAATCAAAAACATAAGGTTAAAAATACCTAATTATTTATTACTTATAATAAATTACTGATAAATTACTAATTATTTTCTTACTTTTCAAAGCACATGCAATGATATAGCTTAACTTGCCTGATTCTTTGAGAACTTATGCTTTCAACATTGCGAATGCTAGTTCACTTAATATCCTATAATCGCCAAAAGTTGAATTTTTAAAATAGTGTATTTCGTGCAAATGAGGCTTTAAAAAGATTACTATCTATTAACAAAACCAGGAAATATAGAAGAAATAATGATGATATTTAACACTAATTTGTCCATTCAAACAACATTAATTTAAGCAAATTCCTATACTTTCTTAATTATTTTTAGAGCAAAATTGACAGAAACAAAGAATTAAAAGCCACAAAGTATAAGTGCATCAAATTAATATTTAATTTTTATTAAAAGGCTAAAAAACATCTTTTAAATATGAAAAGATTTAATTTTAAAATTTAAAATTCAAAATTTGAATTTTCGATTGTTGAAGTTTTATTGTTTACGATTATTACAACATGGATTCTTATATATAAAAGTAGTGAAAGACATAATTGGTTAAAGCTCATTTATTCTGGAAATAGTGTACGTATTTCAGTTATTATTACTTAAAAATAATTAGTTATTAATTTTTCTAGTATGTATTTATAATGAGAGTTTGTTTTTGTTTTATTTTTTTAATTATGTCTTATTTATTTTTAAATTAAAGGCGTTTTTTGGTTTTTGATTAAAAATTGATCAGAATCTGATTTACTTATCCTTTGTGGAATATACAATGCATATATTTTCATTTTAAAATTAAATATTTTAATTTAATTATTGAAAATATACATTTATCTATTTGGATTATTTAATTGTTATTTGATTTCAAACATAATTTCTCTCGATTCCGATACTCAAGGAATCAAAAGCAAAAGGTCATATTATGTTTGTTTTGATGTCAAAATGTTTGTATTTCCAAAACAAACATTTTAGATTTTCCGGTTTGAAAAATATATAGGGACATGTGCTCCGCCAGAATTATTTTAACCAGGAAAATATGCACATGAATAATGATTTTCAACAGTTAAATAAATAGTTAACATTTCCCAATATTTAATTTATTAACTCGTGAATTATTTATAGTGTATTATTATTTTGTACTTGATTTAATTTATAGTTAAACGAAATTAAATTGAATTGAACTATTTCATACGAGCTTTTCGTGCGTGCCTTCGGCACGCCCTCGAAGCTCGGCCCTCCGGACTGGTGCTCTGGCGGGCGGCGTCTCGGTCCAAACATTTTATTCCTTCTTAAAAACCACACTCCAAATGTATACCTGTAAACTCCCGAAAATACATAGTCCCTTAAAGTTTCTGCCTCATTTTTGTTCTTACACAGCTACAGAAATGAGGCTCTAGATATGAATCTGGAAGTATTTTTTTTTTTCTATAATCTACAGCATTGTGATATTTTTTGTGTGGAAATAGATTTATTTAAATAAGTGGTATCGTGTGAGGAGGAGAATTATATTATATCATTTTTTTAAATTTGGGATCGATAATCGATATAAGGCTCCAAATATTTAAAAGAGATCAGGTGTTGTTTGTATGACAGGCTGCTCCAGTATTGCAATGAGAAACTTATATGGGCATGCGTGTCTTCAGTCTTTTAATTTTGTAAAAATCAGAAAAATAAGAATAACAAAATTTAGATTTATAAAAAATTATAAAAAAGTGGCAAATCATTAAAAAATAAACAAATAATATATAAATCAAATAAGATGTGATTGATTTCTTTTTCTGTGCGCAAAGAAAAGCGAATTGAATATTTAATTTTTTGAGTGGTGAAGGATGGGGGGTAATAATTATCAATATATTTAATGTTCCTTAATTTCAAATCAATTGGAGTCTTTTCATTTAGAAATTTAAGTCCAAATTACGATTATATTTCAAATTTGCCGCAAATATACCGATGGCGCTCTCTCTCGGCAGCATTACGTAAGCGTTGCGGCAAATTAATCTAGACAAATATATAGTATGCTATAGTAGAGTGCAGCTCCTCTATATATTGGGCGAGTTTCTATTTGGCTGGGACCTGGAATTTGACCCACAAGTTTGTGTAAAAACTTTAACTTGCTGCCAAGTTTCAGCCTTTTAGTTAAAAAAAAAAAGAAAACTTAGTAAATACTAAAAAGTAGAAAATTTGAAAATATCTTCTTTTTCAGCAGATAACCAAAAAATATCTATGCTCTAGTATTTTTAATAAAAATCCAATTATATTTTTTTATATTTTTATTTTTTAAGGGATTTTTCGAGCATGTTTTATTTTTTTGAAATGGTTCATTCATTTTTTGTTGTTGTTCAACATAACAGAGTTTATATATTTTTTATTTTTTTTATTCTCATTTTAGGGACGTTTCGAAACATTTACATGTGTTTCATTATCAGCCTAAAAAAATATTTATATAAAAAACATACAATTTATCAAAATTCAATCAAACAAAATATCTTTAATTTTCATTATTACCATTACGTTGGACAATTCGGACTTTTCGAGGATTTGACACACAAGTTTGTGTAAATAATAAACTAGCTTTTTTTTTTTTTTTTTTTAATGATATTGATGTGAGAAGGAGATACACCAGAAGGTGGATCCCCTAAAGGCCTGTATGGGCTGGCCCCTCCATCTTGAAAAGAACAGAGTAGAAGGAAAAGAAGCCGGGATCACGAGCCAATCTCAGAAACTTAGATACAATTCAATATCCAATTTACTAAGGTTTTAGGGGCTTCGAGCAGTGGTAAATTCTCCGCGCGATAAATTCGGTTAAATTTATCTCCCACTTAATAGCTTGCTGGAAATTTTCAGCATTCTAGCTAAAAAAACTTGAAAATAAAACCCTTTTCAGAGGATTTATTTACCACACTAATTAAGGGCCTCCTGCAAACACAAATTTCCCTTTTGTGTGTTTTTTTTTATAGAAGATGTTTAAGTAAAAACTAGCGCTTTGTGTCTATTTTATTCTCCCCAAAGATTAATTTAAAGTGAAACAAGGGCAACATAACAGAATGAGTTCAATTAACCCCCTCCCCTCCCAAAAAAATGATTAAATAGCCAGCTACCCCTGGAGAGGATAGAAGTGTCCGTTATGGGGGAGAAAAAAGCATTTCCAACAAGTTTGGCCCCATTTCAAGACTAGGACCATTTGAGACATATTATCCATGAATCAATCTTCTTTCCCTTTTATATAGGGCACAAGGGTATATGCATGTGTGTGTGTGTATGTGTGAGTTGAGAATGAATGGCAAGAGAAAGAGAAAAAGGATCTGCTTATCGAAAGAGGCGATGGATTTATTTATTTATTTTTGTTTTTTTACTAAAATTGAATAATAGAGAAATGTCATTACAAAAAGCAAGACCATTTTCTTTTTTTTTTTTGTTCCGTTTAATTTTGGCGAAAATCCAATAACAGAAATTAATCAAATGAGTTAGTGAGTTAGTCAGTTGCCGCACAAAAAACGACATTTCATTTTCCACTCAATATTAACTTTTTTTTTCTTTTAATCTAAGATATTATTAAATGTTTAATTGTAATTGATTGAGTTATCTTTGATGTTTGATGGGAAATAAACTAATTTTTTTTTAATTCCAAAGATTTAATTACGCCCAGAGAAGCAGAGTTGTTGATTCATAAAGAGAAATCAAAGAGGTTGTCCTCTGCTTGATGCAAATAAACACACACAAACTTATATACCAATATATATATATATTGGAACATAAATATATATATATATATATATATTTATGTTCCAAATATAAATATGTACTATATAATATACTAGCTTCAAGACCCGCCTTCAGCGGCCCTCTTGCTAGCCCCCTGGACCCCCCACCCGAAACCAACCCAGCACCCCCGCACCATGAACCCGCGCCCCGCGCCACCACCCCGAAACCGAACCCCGACCCCCTCACTCCACCCCCGCCACGCCCTCTGGACACCGACCCCGTTCCACACTCGCCCCCCCCCCCCCGCTATGGCCCCTGGACTCACATATCCCGACTCCACACTCCACCAACCCCGCACCCCACCACTGAACCCCACCCACCCCGAACCCCGTTTTTGCATTTCTAGCCTTCTAGTGGCCCACAGATTATGTGTACAAAATTTGGTTGAGTTTGCTCCAAGGGCAAGAATTTAGATTTTTTCACCCTCCTCCCTTCTTTTTTGGGTGTTTTTTGCGGAAATTTTTTTAACAAAAGTTGTCAGAAATAACATCCCCTACAACTATGCTCATAATGAAATTTGTCGTAGAGTTAATAGCTTACATCTCATGCAAATATGAAATTTCATAATAATCCCTTCAGTCGTTTTTACGTGAATCGCGGAAACCACGCAAACATACAGACAAAAAATTTTGTTGAGGGTGTTTTTGTTCATAACTTTGCTTAAAACACGTGCAACCAAAATTTGGCGTGATTTGGACCAATGTACAGACAAAACCTTCATTTTATATATATATAGATATTTAATTAATTTGATTGGGACTATAGTTTAGGAAGTTTGATCTTCATCATTAGGTTTTAAATTAGAAATATTTTATCTGTTATTTCCCATGAGTTTCACTTACCCGATAGATAAATTTGTTTTGTTATTACCATAAAGCAAGCTAGAAACGTAAACTTTTTATCAGGCAGAGAACAACCTCATTGATTTCTCTTTATTAATCAGCCACACTGCTATATCAAAAAACAATTTTTTTTTCAATTAAAACCATTTATTCATTATAACCGAACATAAGAAAATTTTTATGTTCAAGTACATCGATTAAAATAAAAATTTCTTAATTTTTTTTTTTTTTATTTAAAACTGTAAAAAAACAATTTTTCGACAAAAAGGCAAATGATTTAAAACAACTAATCCAAACTCTTGGGTTTAGTTAATTGAGTAGGCCCTTAAACAGCGTTAAACCAAGAAAAGGAATAAGACACACAAAACATAATATAATGGGCGGCGTTTTAGGGCTGTGATTTTTATTAATAAAATTATAAAATTAATCTACAGACTTTGTATTCCCATTTTAACCGAAGACGAATAAAAATAATTATTATTCTACAAAGTTAATAACTTTTTAAACTTCCTCGTGACTTATGAATGCCACCCTGCATTAATTAGCATTTAAATGAACTTTTAGTTAATTAAAAATGGACTTGCTGAGCGAATACTATATTTATATATATATATTTGCGTAAATGTAAACGAATATACTAAATATACACAAGGCCGTAGCTTGGCAAATTTATTTGAGTAAAAAAATTCTTAATTAAACTTAAAATAACAAGAGGGACAGACATGGAAATAAAAAATTTAAAATTCAATATTTATTGTCGACTTTTCGATTAAAGATTTAATCTTCATAAGGAGAAATCAACGAGGTGTTTTCTGATTGGTACAAATAAACACATATATGTTACCTATATATGTAATTTTTGTTTTTCAGAGGATGAGGAACAAAATAAGTGTTTATTTACGACTTATCAATTGCAACGTTTCGCCACTTTTATTGCAGCTTCTTCAGGCTCTTGATAAATAAAGCTCCAAACACTTTGTCAATTTTTTAAGCTCTGCCATTATTATACATACAGACACTCGAATACATTTCTATTTTATCATCAACAACTATAATAATATAACTATAACATTATTAAATTATGGAACTGAATCCCAATGATATAATTTATTTACCATTTTAGAGACTACAGTTTCGAAGGTTTAATTCAACTAACTCTTCGGACACAATTTCTAATCGCTAAATTTTAAATAAGTTGCGGAATTTAGAAAAAAATTATATTTTAAAAATTTTCAATTAACAAAAGATCACATAATGACTGGTTTTTAAATATTTATCATAAATTTTTAGAAAGAAATTATTTTTCGTATTATTTATATTTTTTATTTTTATTCAAGGTAATTTCATCTCCAAAAGACAATCTGTATCATTGTCTATTTTCGAAATATTTATTTGTTTATAGTTTCTTCATATTTCAAATTCGAAGCAATATTTTTTTGAAATTGTTAAGGGGCAAGAAAATTCGTTCATGTATCAAAATGTTTGTATTTTCAAGCTCAAACCGCTCGATTATAAAATCACGAAAATTTGTAAAGAGCTCGTACCAAGTTTCGGAAACAGTTTTCATCTTTTTTTTACTCCAATTTATTTCGAGTTTTAAATACCTAATATTTTCTAACAAAATATGTTTTGTTTGTTTCAGCATTGGCTCGATCTTTCAAAGACTGTCATCAAACAAGTAAAAGGTAATATATTATTCTTTTTGGCTTATTTTATGAAAGAGAACAAACAAAATAAATAAATAATTTTACTATAAGGAGAAATCAATGAGTTTGTCCTCTGCTTGATGCAAATAAACAAATACAAATCGATACTAGAAAGTATTCATATTGTATCTCGAAAATGTAAATCAATATTTTTTTTTCTATACGGAAATTGTTTCTAATCTAAAATAATCGCCTGAAAATTTCAGCTCACATTATTAATTTTTATTAGAGATCGCTAAAGAATTTTGAAGATTTTTTACTAATTTATCTTTAACATTTTTGACTGACCTTTGAATATTAATATTTAAACATGGATTTTTTTTATTTGCTATTAATTTTCAACATAATGAATAAAAATAGAGGCTAAAAAATCAGTACTAAAATATATATATTGTCATAATGCCATCTTTTTGCAATTGTTTTTTTTTATATTGATTTGTAAACAAAAAAATATCTAGCCTAGTTAAATATTAATATTTAAATGTCGCTAGAAAACGTCAAACATGAATCACTAAAAAATCTTCAAAATTCTTGAGCTATCTCTAAAAATGCCTATTTTGACCTGAAATTTTTAGGCAATTTTTTGTATTATATATATAATTGAAACAATTTCCTTATAGAAACTAAAAATTTTCAAAAGACAAAAAAACAATTTTTTTACATTTTTTAGATTTTCAAAATTCTTGAACTACCTACTTCTAAAAAACTTTTTATTTAGCTAAAATTTCAAGATGGTTCTTAAAACACGAAATACTAACAAATTTTCATGCGTTTCTCAAGAAAGAAAAATAGTCGGTCAAAATAGGTCACTCTAATATTTTTTATTTTGATTATTTATGTCCATCGATTAAATTAATAAGTTGTGTTGTAGGGAAATAGGGACAGTGGCTTATGCAAATAGTTTTTATTTTATGCCAACGTTTCGTCAACTTTGTTGACTTCCTCAGGGCTCAAACAAATTAACTTCTTTGCACGTTGGCATAAAATAAAAAATATTTGCATAAGCTATTGTCCTTATTTCCCTACAACACAACTTATTAATCTAATATTTATTTTTGTAACTATATGTTTATTTACTGCAAGCAGAAGGTAACCTCATTGATTTCTTTTATGAACATTCTCACCAAATCAAATCTTTTCCATTAAATATATATTTACTAATCTTTATGGTAGTAGATTTTAATTTATTTGATTCAATCTCTAAAGTGATATCATTTTTCATTCTTTGTTCTCTCTCTTGTTTGTTTTATTTGATATATGTATATGTATATATAATTGAATTTGTTTGTGTCTCACAGATATGGATCCTATTTTATTGAGCTTCCGAGTTAAATTTTACCCCCCGGATCCGTTTCGTCTCCGTGAAGAGATTACACGGTATCAAATCTACCTGCAGCTTAAACGAGATCTTCTTCATGGTCGGTTATACTGTCCGCCTGCTGAAGCGGCCGTTTTGGCTGCCTGTGTAGTACAAGGTAAGCCCTTATCATCTACAATCACATCTGTAATCACATCTACAATCACATCTGTAATCCAGCGCTTCTTAAACTTTTTTCATTCGAGACTGCATTTTGACTGAAACTTTTTTTCGCGATTCCATATTTATATATAGATATGAAAGATATTAATTTGCCGATGGTAATAGATTCAAATTTAAAAGAAATCGTAAGTTGGTGTCATCTATTAAATCCGATGGAATGGAATATCTTTAAATTATATGTCAGAGGGGTTGTTTTTCACCCCCTCGGGAATCGAACCCGAGTGCCAGTAACAGCAATCCGGGCCACCTGGCCGAGGGGGTGAAAAACAACCCCTCTGACATATAATTAAAAATATTCCATTCCAACGGATTTAATAGATGACACCAACTTACGATTTCTTTTATATATAGATATGTTTTTTTGCTTCGTTTTTTCAAAAATATCTCAAAAACGGTTGAAATTATTTTGATAAAAAAAAAATTGAGCGAAACCATGGCGTTTTGGTCTACAAAAAAAAGTTTTAATGAGTGAACATCGAAAAAATTATATTTTACGAGATACAGTCGACTCTCGATAATTCGAAATCCAAGGGACTACAAGAAAAATTCGAATTATCGAGACTTCGAATTATCAAGAAGTTTGAATTATCAAGAGGAAAGAAAAAAATTCGAATTATTAAGAGTTTTTATTATATTTTTGAAAATATGTATGAGCTTACATAGATTTTATATATAAGCCTAAAGTAAAAAAGTAAAAATAATAAAAACAACAAAAAAGAACAAAAAATTACATTGAAGTAGACAATAAAAGAGTACCTTCGTTGGAATTATAAATTTTATTTATTTATAACGAGACTATAGTTCGGGGCTTTGCCCTATCAGTCTATTACAATGGATTCACAGGAATTAATTTATAATTCCTGTGAATCCATTATAATAGACTGATGAAGAGGGCAAAGCCCTCGAAACTATAGTCTCGTTATAAATAAATAAAATTTATAATTCCAGCAGAAGACACACTCTTTTATTGTCTCCTTCAATATATAAAAATTCTGCTACTCTCGGCAAAACTTTCAATTTAATAAAAAATTACATATCTATTTACGCGGAAAATGAGAAGTAAAATTGCTAAGAAAAATTCGAATTATAACGGGGGGGGGGGGGGGGGGTGCCTAGTTCGAATTATAGAACATTCTTTTCCCTCTTGATTTCGAGTTATCGACCGTATTAAAATACACAGCATTTTTTCGATTTACCGAAGTTAACAGCTCTAGAGTTCGAATTATCGAAAAATTCGAATTACCGAGGTTCGAATTTTCGAGAGTCGACTGTATTAATGATTTTGTCAAAATATGTGTTAGTGAAAGAAAAAATAATTGAACTTTCAACTGATTCTTCTTTACAATGTGATTTAAAAATAAACTGATGTGACCATCCATATAACTTTACCATACACCTGGCCCCTCTCTTATATTTAATATTTAATTAAATAGTCTACAATAATATGATTGTAGCTAGTAATATAAATAAGTTACTTACAATATGCTTTAATTTTTTTGAATTAATTTTTGACCGTTGCTCAAAATTTTTTCATCGTCGTTTTATGTTTTGCAACCCAAAAATTCTATTACGCGACCCATGGTTTAAAAAAACACTGATCTAATCTAATTTAAGGGATTTCAAAACTTACTAGGGATCCTCATTTTATTGGAAAATATAACTTTTCTCATTTGTGTGGGGGCGAGAGTTCTTTCTGTTGACGCTATAAAGGACGTTGAATTTATCATTCATGACAACCCCCGACTTTAGAAACTCTCCTTATTTTTTCTTTTGAAGATTTTTCTTTTTTTTTAATCGATCTGAAGCCCTAGTAGAATTTGTATCAGCCAAATATTTATCGTAAAAATAATATTGTCGCCAAAATATGAAACTCAAGCACGTAATTACAAATACTTAAGTAATTAAGATGAAATCTGGACAAATCGATTTGTCGACCCCAAAACCCCCTAATTCGTGATTTTCATCGAAATCTTTAAAGCCGTTTTAGAGAAACCGATTCTCTCTCTCTCTCTCTATATATATATATAGTCGACTCTCATAATTCGAATTTTTCGATAATTCAAACTCTTCAGCTGTTAACTTCGGTAAATCGAAAAATGCTGTGTATTTTGATTCTCTCGATAACTCGAAATCATTTTCGTAACAAGAAGAGAGAACGTTTTATAATTCGAACTAGGCCACTTCCCCTCTTTATAATTATAATTTTTTTTTTTAATTAGATATTAGGTCTCTTTGAAATCTGGTGGGTAAACAAAAAGCTGTCTTACTAATTTGAAGCTTTTTGGTAGGTTTTTAATTAGTTCTCTTTTTTCTCTTTTGGGGAGGGGGGTTTGTTAACTCTTCTTTCCATTTAAAGATAGGAAAAGGGGGGGTCGATAGGCTAGTCGGTAGCGTGACAGCGAGCTAACCAGGAGACCCGGGTTCGAATCCGACTCGAGGCAGCCAGCCAAAATCTGACCCCCGGGGGTAGAGACAAATTTTAAAAATATATCTAGTATCGTAATTAGGCTTATGGCTAGAAGGGCCGAAAAGCAAAAAAAAAAAAAAAAAAAAGATAGGAAAAGCAAGGGTTGGTTTTGAAATTAGGATGGAATAAGCAAATCTCTGCGTTGCTAAGGTAAATATTTGTTTATTTTTAAAATATTTTTTTTTTATATATAATATGGTTGAAAGACGTAGTCAATCCAGGGGGTTGGGACTAGAAGTATAGGTGTTGAAACCACTGGTGGTTTTTGTTATGAGGTTGATTCAGATGGTTATATAGATTGTAAGGATTTAGGAAAGAATGGTATTAATTTAAATAGGTCTGGTTCTTACAAGTTAGTTAATTCAGATATTAATATGGAGGTTTGCATTCATTTGTACGATCTGGCATTGATTTGTGGAAGTCTGTCTATTTATTACTACTTGGGATTATAGTCATTTATAAATTTTGTCATGTCCTAAAGTCCTAGAGTTGTACAAAATTTTATTTAGTTCTCACAAGCAGAGATTAGCTGAGGTAGAGAGAGGTCATATCATCCTTGTTAAGGTTTTGACCAGGTTTCCTTAACAACTTATGGCAAATGCCGGGATGGTTAATTCGTCGCTTGCTCCTTGGTTTTTGCGTGGAATTTTTAAATTACTTTTTGTTTTTGATGAAAATCTATGGTCATGTTATTTGTTAATGAGCATACATTTCTGGGTTTTTTTTGTACTTGTTTATTATTTGTTAAATTGTTGTAGTTAATTTGTATTGATGTTTGTTAATGTATTGTAGTTAGATTGTATTGATGTTTGGAGGACCTAGCCACCGAGGACTTATGCCTCTAAGCAGGTCGAGGAATAAAGATTTATTTATTATTATTTATTTATCTATTGCATTGTTAATACATTTGTAATTTTTTGTCCTTTTTTGTCGTTTTCATTATTTTTTACTTTTTTACTTGAGGCTGTATATAAAATTTATGTAAGCTCATACATATTTTCAAAAATATAATAAAAACTTAATAATTCGAATTTTTTTCTTTCCTCTTGATAATTCAAACTTCTTGATAATTCGAACTCTCGATAATTCGAATTTTTCTTGTAGTCCCTTGGATTTCGAATTATCGAGATTTGACTTTATATATAAATATAATTTCTCATTTAATAGTATAATAACTCGGTGGCACTAATGACCTTAGTAGTTGATATGTCATGTATTTTGTAAAATAAATAAATAGTATAATAAAATAATTTTAATCGGATTATTTTTTTTGTTGCATTAATCGCAGCCGAATTGGGTGATTACGACCCAACCGAGCATGGCGACGAGTATATTTCCGAATTGAAACTTTTACTGAAGCAAACCCCTGAAATTGAGGCCAAGGTGGCTGAACACCATCGGACAACGATGCACGGCCTGACCCCGGAACAAGCCGAAACCTCGTTTCTCAAACAGGCCTACCAATTGGACACCTACGGCGTCGATCCGCATCCGGTCAAGGTTTGTGGTCGTTTCCCGGCTTTCCATCCATCCATTCATCCGTTCATAATTACATTCATATTATGTCACAGTTTAAAATAGACTAGTAGAACGAAGAATTGCTCATAATTATTAATCTAGAGTCAATAGAATTAGATGTACTATATGTATAAGGTTATCAGTAAGCATATTTTTAATTATGCTTATGACCTAATGGCTTAGCTAAATTTCTTATCTCAATTTATATATAATTTAAGTCATATTTAAATATATAATATAAAAGGATTTTCGCTTTTACCCCCCCCCCCCCACCCTCTCTATTCCTAGCCCCAAAAGAGTGGATTAGAATAGAGTTTTCAGGTTTTGATATCCCTTTACATTATTTCCCTTATTAAGTGAGGATTGAATGGAAAGCAGTCCAGGGATAAATAACAAGATTATTATTTTCAATAAAATAGTATTTATTGGAAGGTTTTCTTTGTATGTTTTTTTGAAACCAACGTTTCGGAGAATCTTCCCTCCTTCTTCAGGGTTCGAAAGGTCAATTAAGGGAGCATGTAATATTCGCTCGTTGGTGTTGAGAAAATATTTTTAGTCTTTCCATCATCAATAGAAAACACTTTATTTTATATCATGAAAATATTATAATTTTATTGCAAGATATTAAAAAAAAAAAAAATATTTTGAATATTTTATGAAGATTTGATTTTTTTCATATTTTGTCGAGGATTTTTCTTTATTTCAATTGAATTTCATACAAAACTAGCTGAGAAACCCGCCTGCTACAGGCTTCTTGTTAAATCCGCCCCATGGACCCCCCCAAAATTCAAAACTGTTTTTAGTAAGTATTCACTCTTAAAAGTAACCTTCATAAAAAATTCCAAGTTTCCAGCCCCATTTACATCTAGGGAAATCCTGATAATACTCTAAGTTTTTTATTTTTACTTTTTTTTCCTGTTTAAAAATTTGAGAGAGAGAAATTTAGATTTTCTATCGTCTTTTTTTCTTTTAACAAATAATTTTCAAGTATTAATTAAGGGTTAAAATTTTGTTTATATCACACATAATTAATTATATATCATAATTATATTCGTCCCCGAATAAGGATCGAACCTTATGATTATGGAACAACCTACTAGAACTAGACTACTGAGACATTGGCAATGTCCAAATGAGTCCATCATTTAAAAGTAGTTTATAAGGCCCGAATTTTCAAAAAACCTAAATTCGAAACATCGTAGATATATTGTATTATTTGATGTTTGTGTTCAATAAATAATTATAATTAATCATATGTGATTTAAACAATTTCAACTCTTAATAAATTAAATCACAAAAATACAAGCTTTAACAAATACTTCTTAAGTATCATTTTTATTCTTTTGATATCATTTAAAGTTTCTTTTTCGTTTTGTTATTAAATTCTAATTAATTTGAATTTTTATCTATATCTTTTTAAGAGCCATGTCTGTTTGTGTTCAGTTTTGTTGGCACCTGGCCACCCTTGACATTCAACACGTAAAATAAATAGCATTATCACATCATAGAAAACAATCAACACAAAGAATAAATTAAGCCATATCTGAAATCAAATGTCGTACCTAAATTTACTTATTATTATTCTTTACAGTTCACTTATTATTATGTCTGATTGTTTATATCCATAAGTGACCAAGGGGTTTATAAATTTAATAATTTTTGGAAGTGTAACTTCTTATGAGATTTCGGATTTTTGACCGTTAAATATTTAACACGGAGAAAGGGATATTACAATAAAATCGAAGAAAGACCAGCTCAGATGAGGATCGAACTCACGACCTTGTGATTATGGGACAGCCTTCTAAGCTTCCGAGATATTAGTCCAAATGAGTCCATCATTTAAAAGTAGTTATAAGACCAAACATTTCAAAAAAATCACATTTTCAAAATTTTCAATTAAATTTAAATTTACAAAAAATGAAACAAATTTTAAAATTAAAAAAAAAAAAAAAAATCATTAGGACTTTCAAGATTTAGAAATTCTATATTTGTTTAAAAAAGTTTTTTACTCCAGATATGATTAAAGGTAGAAGATCCTAAAACAAAACCAGGTACAATAATCGACGCAGTCTTTGCAAAAAATCCCAATTAAATTAATCCGAAATGCTTTTGGAGTACTGAATTAACCAGCGTTCAAGGCTAACATTAATGCAGGAATTCAGCCAGAAACTTGAAAAATATAATAGAAAATGCTCTAATTCGTGCCCTTCATTGCGAAGTCGTATATAGAGGTCATTTAGATGACATTATTTTTCATACTTAGAATAAAAAATCTTCAATTTTTGCATATTTTATAAAATCAAAAAATTAAATTAAAAAATATATAAACAAAAAATTATCGAATTTACTACAAACCTTTTCAGAGCTTTTATTTTGTTGGAAGTATGTAATAAATACTTAATACTATAAACATATGTCTTTTTTAGTTCCTTTTACAATCGATATAGATCTTTTTTTCGTTTTTCTGGTTGTAGTAAAAATATACTAAATAGGTCTTTTTTGTTCTTTTTTCGTTTTAGTAGATGAAAAAAGGTTACAAAAAAACCGTAATTTATGTTAAAATTTGCTCCAAATTAAGTCGTATTTAGGATGTAAATAAGAATTTTGCTAGAGTTCGTGTGTGTGATGAAACTGTATTAGATGAAGGAGGAGGTATCAGCCAAAGTTGGATGCGCTGGGTTCAATAAAACATTTCGGCCTGAATTTATTTGGCCATCTTCAGTTAATTGGGAGTTATACACAAAATGCTGTACATATGTGATCGAACCAAGCCTTGTCAAAAATAAAAATTATAGTTTCATGTAAATTTAAAACGTGGCTGTGCTCCGACAAGGCTTGGTTCAATCACATATATGTACCGCATTTTGTGTATAACTCCCAATTAACTGATGATGGCCAAATAAATTCAGGCCGATACGTTTTATTCGGGGTGTTTTATTGGGCCCAGCGCATCCAAAATTGGCTGATACCTCCTGCAGTAAATCAGGATTTTTCCTTTGAATTAAAGACGCAAGTTACGTCCGTTCAAAAGACGAATGTGTGTTGTCTTGATGATGTTGATTTCTGATCCGCCCTGTTATAGCGAGATTGATTTCATATAAAAGATAGCCTGTTTAGTATACTTAAATCTATTATCACGTTAATTTATTTTTTCAAACCCAACTTTAATATCTCTCTGCTTATTAAATGAATTAACAACCTGTTAGATACTTAAATCCAAAAGTTTATATTCATTTTGTTTCACTGATAAAACCCCCTCTCCCATTGTTGTTTGCCTAATAAAAGCGTATTTGTTTGTGTTTGTTCTATTTATAGGATACACGCGGTACTCAAATGTATCTCGGGATTAATCATCGCGGAATTGTGACATTTCAAGGGAGCAGGAAGACGAACCACTTCCGTTGGCCGGAAGTGCATAAGATCAATTACGAAGGCAGAATGTTTATTATCCATTTAATATATCAAGAGGTATGCATATTAAAATTAACAATAATTTGCTATCATTAGACCATAAAGAATATAAAAACATTAAAAACTATTTAATATAATTATGTTTCCAGACTATTTATTTTCTAATTATTCTTTTTCTTTTCTGTTTTCAGGATCCTAGAACAAAAGTAAGTGAACTTTGATGAACATAATTTATAGAGCTCAGAACAAGTAAGATAAAAATCAATTGATAAATCACTTTGAATGATAATGCACTTACTACTTCTTGTGGTATAACAAAAATTCCCTTCATTTGTGATAATTAAATAAATAAATCATTTTTGAGTTTTGGTGAGTAAAATCTCTCTGTAATTTCTAAGAAAAAATTACTCGTTATGGTGGTTTCCAGTTGCCTTATATGAAACTCTTGGAGTCCAAAGAAAATCATGTTGGAGGAATAAGGTAGAATAAAATCAATGATACCTTTTTAAAATAAATTTATATACGATGAAATTATTTAACTAGCATCAAATGTATTGGACATTTCCTATCATCCTCAGAACAAATATTAATTTAACAAGGACGCCTGTAGGTTAGGCTAGTATTATCCAGAGGCGTCTTTTGGTTGCATAAATGCAGGCGGTCAGCATTCCTAGACTTTTCTACTTATTACCTAGCTTTCGTTAAAAGCAATATATTAGTATTATTTTAGACTTTGAATTCAGGTCGAATTTTATTTGCAGCTAGAATTGTATAAAACTAAAATTATATATATATATATATATATATATATTTTTTCAACAATTTGACCCATACCTGCCATCATCAAGGCATCGCCATGCACAAAGTTTTGAAATTAAACGTAATTAAAAATAATATTAATAAACTCTAGGGCTCCTACGTTGACCATTTAAACCCTGAATAAGGAGGGACGATCCTCCGAATCGACGTATTTTTTAAAAGGATGTAATGACCACCTAATAAATTCTTTTATTTGAAATTTGTGGTTTTCATTAACTTTTCGCATGCTTTTTCAATCAATTCAGCATTGAGTTCTCGCATTCTGTCTTCGATAGAAAATACCTCTAATTAATTAACTTTTCTAATTTTAATATATAATAATATTTGTAATTAACTATTACTGGGCTTTAAAATAAAATAAAAAAATTATTATTAAAAAGAAAAATTATTTAGTAAAAAATTAATTAAACATTTTTATTGACACACCCACCTGTAATTACTTTAAATTAAGAAAAAAAATAATCAAATTAAAGTTACCCGAAAATGAGATACTGATAGATCCATTTCTCGACCCAAAAACCACATCACCTAACTCGTGATTTTCATCGAAATCGTTAGCCTTTCCTAAAAACCGATTCTATATTAACATACCACATATATACCTGATTTGCTTATTTATTTATTAAAATTATTGTATCTGTAAAATTAGACTTAAGATAATTGATTTGCATATTTTTTTTCTCTCTTTTTCATAATTATTAGGAAATCAGAAATTCTCATAAATATTATTTTACATAGTAATTCGCAATGGATCTGGAAGTTAATCAAATACTAAATTAAAAAATTCTTCAAATGACGGCGCATGAGGGCCCCAAAGTGTGCATTTGTTGATGGTTTTTCCTCGTCATTCAGAAGTGGCTTAACTTAAAATTATGGAAAAATTCTACAAATTATCTTATTTTATCCTTATTAAGTTATCAACAACAAATAAGAATTAATGTGATATCTGTATCTAAAGTAGTTTTTTCAACATTTAAAGTAACTGTTCCATTTCCAAAACTATGCGAGTTCGACTTCCACTTGGCCGATCTACATATTTTAAATTAATTTGTGGCATTTATATAGTTTAAAATTTTTTAAGAATATAGGTGTTGGTTCAAGGTGAAACATTTTTTTAGTTTCAAAATGTTCAAATTTTGAATAACTTTTTTGAAGCTTTGCTTCTTTAGGCGCGCTGTGCAGGGTCTAAATGGGAAAAAGCGACCCCGTAAGATTCCCATTCCGCTACGATTCTGGGCTGCTGGTAGGGGAAGTGAGAGAGGGGAAGTGAGAAAGGGCGGGTGAAGGGCGAGGCCAGAGGTAAAGCTGCAGTAGCTATTGATGGCACAACCGTTCACAAACGTTTGTTAGTGGTAAAAACCATTTACTTTGCGACATACAACCGGCCCTTAGAATATCTATTTCGAACTTGTTGCCGTCCGAAACATTGCATTTATACAGATCGCTTTTTAGATATGTCAAAGTATTCATCATTGATGAAATAAGTATGATTAGTGCAGAACTTTTATGTAAAATTGATTTGCGATTAAAACAATTTACTGGAAACCACTCTGCAGATTTCGGAAAGGTAGATATTATTAGAGGCGACTGTGGGTCAGTGGCTAGAGTGTTGGGTCGCTGACTGGAAGATCGCTGGTTCGAGACCGAGTCTCGACAGATAGATATTTTCAGTCGCCTCCTCTTGGAAAGTAATGGCAACCTACCAAGAGTATAATTGCCTAGTAACCTCTCCAAATTAGCCGTTCGGAACCGGCGTTAAAAAGTAGGTCCCATATATCTGTGTAAAACAACTAAACACACTCTGCACAGGTATATGTGGAGAGGAGCCGACACCAGTTTCTGGTATGGCACTCGAAGAGGAAGAAGATATTATTTTGATAGGAGATTTGCGACAATTGCCACCTGTAAAAGCTACACCAATTTATAAGCCAGTTAGAACCCGCTTAGTTGGGCCACATTTATGGAGAAAATTAAAACATCTACAACTAAATATGGAACCACCATTGATACAGTTTTTTCAAGATATTCACAAAATTACGAATCACAAATTTACGTGTCTTATTTCAGTTATCACAAACCTATAGTTTCTATGATACAAACACACTAGATCTCAATTGTTTACATATTTTTCAATACATATTCTGTAAATTTTTTTATAATTTATTTATAAATATATTATTTGCAATAAATTCATTATTTGAAAAAAAATCTTTTTCCGACATCTTCTTATTTCATTATTATAATTGATTTTCTTTTTATTCAATATTTTTTTATTTTTATAATTTTATTATTTGTTATCAATCGACAATGCATATCAACGACGAAGAAGCAAAGCTTCTACCGACAGTCCCACGACTGTCTGTATTTTTTTTTTAATTCCACGAAACTTAGTTGTTTTTATATGTAAAAACTTTTAGTTCTAATACAATTATTTCTAGAATACCTATTATTATTATTATTTTTTTTTTTCTAGAAAAAGTACTCTGTGGGGTTCAAATGTCCAACGGGGGCGGCTTGTCGTCATGTCTGGCGATGTGCTATCGAACAAATGCTCTTTTTCACGTAAGATAATTAATCAGATTATTTAGATTATTTTTTTAAATAAATTCATTATTATTTCATTTTAATATATAATTTAATACCAGGGACGTATTTCTAAATTTTTCGCTCTCAAAATGAGTTGAAATTAAGTTTTGAAAATTAGTTTTTAATCTTTAATTTTTGAAAATAAATAAATAAACATAAAAGTTATATTTCTTTTATTAATGCGCCGATTTATGTTGAATTTTTGATATATAGAAATAGATTTTTTTTTTTTTTTCAAAACTGAGGGACGGCCGCCCTTCTGGGAGCTGCTGCCCTGGGCGATCGCCCTCAACGCCCTTAAAGAAATATGCCCCTGATTAATACAGTTATTTATAAAAAAAAAGATTAATGAAACTTTTATTAATCTTTTTTTTTTTCGTTGCATAATTGCCATTTTCCGAGGTTGTACTTTTTGATTTCTTTAATATTCGGAACTTTTTATTTTTTCCTAATAACCGGAAATGACGAACTGGCCGGGACCATTCCTTAAAACCCGGACATATGATAAATGTATTTTCTAATGATTTTGTCTATTGCAGTTTGCCTTCAAGTTCGGATGCCCCGAGTGTCGTCACAGGCGGTAGTTTATTCTCTTGGGGTACTAAATTTCGTTATTCGGGACGAGTCGAGCGGGAAATTCTTGAAGATGATTCCCCGGCCCGAATTGACCCAGAGCCATGTGTGAATCGAACGGCATCGTTTCGACGAAAAGCAGCCAGTGTTCCAGCCACCCCGAGTACGCCCCAAGGATCCGAACTTGGTAACTTACTTTTTTACACCTATCTTGATGTTTATCAGAAAATATGTCCTTAGAAATATTAGGTATAGACCTCATTTCCGGATACAATTTATCCAAAATTATACAATCGAAGCAGAAACACGATTTCCAAACTAACACTTTAAAAACAACAAATACTAAAACAACTCATTTCCATTAATTCATTACTAGCGTGCTTGGGTAAATGTAGTTTAAGTCAAAATCCAATAAGTCAATTTTTTTAGATGTTCCATATTCATAAAAGCGTTTGTACTGAAAAATTAATTTTTTGACATGAAATTAATGAGTATGTCCTCTACTTGATGCAAATAAACATTATACATATATACCAAATATAAATACTACTACTATACATATATAGTAGGTGTATAATTTATTTATTTGAGACTATAACATAGTTTCGAAGGTTTGACCTTTATCATCTGTCTTTTTATTTCGAAATGTTTTATCTGTTATTTCTCATAGGTTCAAATACCCGATTGGATGGGTTCCGTTCCCGAAGGGGTAAATACAACCCTTCTAACATAATATAAAAATAATCCATAACATCTCGAATTTAGTAGTTTTAGCAATTTTAACGCTACTTCTATCGAAATTTGTCTTTTATATAGTATATTGACAATTAAAAAGAAAATATAATCTTATTCTATATATTGAAAATTTTTTATTAATTCTTTTTATAATATAAATAAATACAAATCGTTTGGTATTTTAATAAACTTTTGAAGATTAAATTTTTATTAATCCCCTTCAAAAAAGGAGAAGGTTCTCTATTCGACTGAATTTTTTTTTTTTGTGTCGTATGTTACCTCATATCTCCGGCAATTGTGAACCGATTTTGAAAAAAAATTTGCATTGGGTTCAGTCTAGCTTCCGATTGGTCCGTTTTTTCATTGGTATTGGACATTTTTTGTTAGGCTTGTTCAGGCCTAACTTCTTTGTTTATGAACCGATTTTGATGATTCTTTTTTTATTGGAAAGGGAGTACTTAGGGATGGTGGCATATTAATTTGGTCAAGTTCCGATGATATTATCAACGACGAAATAACGTAAATCTCCAATTCTTATTAGCAAATAATCGAAATTATGATAAATAAAATCTTTTATAAAAAAATCTTATAACATTCATTTAAAACCCGCAAACGTTTTGAGAGAATTTCTATATTTATGAATTGAATTTTATTATCATTTTCTGATTCATTCGCCCGAAGCTTTCTCTTACGAGATGCATGCAAGTTTTTATATTAAGTAACTATTAATAACATCACTAAAAAGAGAAAAATAAAAATAATTTTTATAAAAAAAAAATAAAACCGACTTCAAAAAACTTAACTCCAACAAATAAAATAATAATAACTCAAAAATAAAATAAAATCCACTAAAAGGTATAAAATAATTATCTTATTTAGTTACAACTAAACGACGAAATATTAACATGAAATTACTTTTTGAAGTCGGTGCCAAACTTATATATTTTATGAATCCCACTCGACGGATCTTACTTAGTACGTTTGACGGGCACGCTCGCTTATAGGTATAGTTTGTTTGGCACCGACTTCAGAAAGTAATTTCATGTTAATATTTCGTCGTTTAGTTGTAACTAAATAGGATAATTATTTTATACCTTTTAGTGAATTTTATTTTATTTTTGATTTATTATTATTTTATTTGTTGCATTTAAGTTTTTTGAAGTCGGTTTTATTTTTTTCTTATAAAAATTATAAAAGATTTGTATTTATTTAAATTATATATACTTATACATATTTATATTTGGTATATATATATATATATATATATATATATATATATATATGTGTGTGTGGGTGGGTGGGTGGGTGGGTGTTTATTTGCATCAAGCAGAAGATAACCTCATTAATTTCTTTTTATGAATGAACAACTCTGCTACTCGTCAAAACAAAATCTTTTCAAACAGATAATAAAATTATATATGTATATATTTCTTTATTTGCATCAAACGGGAGGCACTCTCATTGATTTTCTATTAAAAATCAATAACGCATATATTTTTGGCAAGAATATCTTTTCAAATTAACTAATTTTTCGACTTCTATTTTCTTTTACCCAAGCATATTAGATTTCGCTAATTTCCGAACCTTTTTTTAAGAAAAAACAAAACTCGTGTAGATTAATAGATTTTTTGCATTTCTAGAGGCTGAAATATTGTGCCCCTTTGCATGTCATTCCTTTTATTTATTTATTTATTTCGATTATTTCTAACACTAGGCGAAAGAATGTTCACTGGTCTTAAGTTATGCATTTAATACACCTATAGGAATGCCCTCTCTATTTGGCGAGGCTTATTGAAGGCACTTTTATTTTTTAAGAATTTAATAATAGCCAAGAGATAGGTCTAAATTAAAAATAGGAATTATATCATATTGGTAAAAATTTATCGAGAGTGAAAATACTTTAAAAGGGATTTATAATTCTAGCTTTTCTAATGAAGAAAATAGGACCGCGATGCTTCTTTTTTTTAAAAAAACATATCCACTGGGATTCAAACCGAAAAACTCTATTATCTTCCTCTAAATCCATATATTAAATTAAATATACTTATATAGGTAAGTATCTCATGAAGTTGACTAAATTTTATCAATCGATATTATGTGTTCGATTATTATTTTAGATATATTATTTTTGATAATGTTGTATCATTCGCGTTCATAATAAATTTGTAACAGGAATAGCAGGGAATTAGATAAAAATCAAAACCCAGTTTTTATTAAATGGGCCAGACGTTTCATCAATTTATTTTGACTACCTCAGTGGCCCATTTAATTACAATTTGTCAAAAAACAATTTCTCTATTCGACATAATAATGATGTTTTGTCGAATAGTGACTAAATTGGCCACTGAGTAAGTGAAAATAAATTGACGAAACAATCTGCAGCATTGTCTAATTTTCAAAATACTACCTTGATCAGGGGGTTTCAGGAATTTATTCAGAGAATCAAAAATACAAATTTATTAATTAAAATCGATATTTTCCTCTTAAATGTACTCCTCATCGACTGCAATGCACTCATGCCAGCATGCTTGATCTAATCCTCGAAACATTTTTTATATTCGGTTTTCGGTTTGGCCATCAGAGCCATCTTCGATTTTTTCATTATCTCCACTTGGCTGCTAAAACGCGTACCCCGGAGCGATTTTTTGAGTCGACTGAACAGGAAGAAGTCGCAGGGACCCAAATCAGTCGAATTCGGTCACTGTTGGATGGTATTCGTTCCGTTCTTGGTCAAAAAGTTGCGGATAATGATGGCATTGTTCGACCGCGCGTTAAGTGATTCCCACAAATCCGGTCTTTTTTGGCGTCTCAAAGCCAAATCATTAAACAAAATGTCTTGAACGGATTCATAAGCGATGTTCAAGTTCGCTGCCATCTCTCCAATGGTCAATTTACGGTTTTCGGCCATCATTTCTTTGATTTTATCGACATTTTCGTCGGTTTTCGATGTCGACTGAGTTCGTCATCCTCGACAGACTCACAAAAAAATTTGTTTTCGATAGAGTAACACTACTTCAACATTTTCGCACCGTTTTTAACTTAAAATTTAATACAAACTCGTTGATGCAAAGACGATTTCATTTTTAAAATCGTAAAAATCGGAAACAGCTCTGATAGTCCATACCGAAAAGCGAGTATAAAAAAATGTTTAGATTGGATCAAGCGCTGGCATAAGTGCGCTGCAGTCGATGGGGAGTACTTTGAATGGGACAATATCGATTTTGATGAATAAATATGTATTTTTGATTTTCTGAATAAATTCCTGAATCTTTTTGATCATGGGAGTATTTAGGTATTATACATACCTATGATTCCGCGACATTTCATCCCCCGACAAAATATTCCCGACAAAACATCTCCCGACAAAATATCCTTCAGACAAAATAACTCTTCCTCTCGTGAATCTTATGAGTAATGCAAATCGACTCCGGTTCGGTTAATATATATTCAGTTCGGTTAGACGCCAACCGAACCGTCTAAAAACCAGCCCGAAAAGAAGCTATACGACCCAACCGAGCCGAACTGAATATATATTAACCGAACCTCCGAAAGTTTAGTCCGGGCGGGGTGTGTTTCGGGCTCCCATTTTTTTTCTAATCAAACACACATTGAAAACCGAACCAGCCAATCGTCGGGCGGGTTGTGTTTGGGGCTCCCATTTTTTCCTAATCAAACACGACAGACAGCAGCACTTTGAAACGGCTAATTAGCCTCCAAAATATGAAAGTTTGTTTATATTATTCAAAACTATGATTATAAGCTTCTCACTTAATCTCTTTTATATTATCCCTTATACTGGGGAATATTTTGCCAGAAGATATTATGTTGGGAGATGTTTTGTCCTTGGGATATTTTGTCGGGGGCTGAAATGTCGCGGTACCCATACCTATAGTTTATACATAGTTTACTTTATATTTCCAATTTAAAGCAACTATTTTACAAAATATCCATTGAGAAAGGAAGAATTTCGGTTTGGATTTCTAATAAGCGTTTTGAGATTGTTTTTATAAACGGATTGTATTTATTTAATACAAAAAACAATCACTAAATAATTCTATTTGTATTTGAGGATGGTTTGAATTAGAGAAAGGGTTCGTGGGGGGTGTTAAATTGGATTCTCTACTCCCTTCTCTTCTTCATTCTCCTGTAGTACCTATCCATTTAGTGATAAGGTTGATGTTGATAAGGCTATGGCAGTTTGCCCCGTGCCAATCATTCTGCGCCGGCTTCGGACACTCGGTTAGACGCTACGGGGGGCGTCATCGATGGCGGTGGACTCGATTTGCAACGTGCTTTGGAGACGGTCGCAGAGGATCAGGAAATCTGCGGGCGACATCGGGCAGCCACTTTACAAGGTTAATTCACAACACACTCTCTCATCCATCCAAACAACCAATAACATTCATGTTATTTATTCATTCATCTAGAATTTCATTGTAATCATCAACCAATCGAAATTATTATTATTAATTACTAATGTTATTATTATTATCATTTGATTACTACTACTACTTCTCGTAATACTACTTTTCATTTAGAGAGATTTCGAAATCAATTTGCACCCATCTTTTTATATGTATAATTCATTTTCATTTTTTTTTTTTTTTATTTTAAGCTTTTCTTGTTTTCATATATAGTTTTTAAATGTTTAATATTTTGCAGTTTATAATAGTTGAGTTTACATTAATAATAAAAGCAATTCAATTTTTTTTTTCTAAGGCTTTTTATACATTGGCAATCAAAAATGTCATTTCATTTTGAAGTAAATTGAATTTAAAGAAAAATAAATTTTAAATCACGAAATACTTGAAATCTCAATTTTTTTTTATATATACCCACTTGATAATTTTTCATAGGTTTTTTCGAGGGGTGAACTGCGAACTAATATCGTGTACACCTACTTCCACTTTCATTTCCATGTAGAAGGGTCAACAGATGTAAGGGGATTATCTAATGAATTCCAAAATAATTCCACATAATTCCAAAGACGTGTACACCAGTACACCTAATTCCAATCGCGGTTCACCCCTCGTATTTTAAGTACCTACAATTGCTGAAAAATTCTGAAAGATACAAAAATTTGTTAGGTAAAAATGAATTCTTTGAGGCCCTCCTATACCGTGATTTTAACTTAATTAAATAAAATAGTAATTCTAATTAATAGTAGAAATGCATGAAACATAAAAATAAACAAAAATCATTTTCAATATTTCAAAATATTCGACATCTCTAAAATAATCATTCGATTAAAATTTTAATACAATTTTGGATTTCGGGGAAAATGAATAAATTTATACATTTCATGTGGCAGAGGACAACCTCATTGATTCCTATATTTATTTATTTATTTATTTATATTAGGTTTTAAATGTAAACGGGGCCTCAAACAATCAGTTTGTTTAAAATATTGATGCAATTCTATTCCACTCTTCATTTCCTTTTCTTGGAGGTACCTTCTAACATTTTACTTTTTTTTTATAATGATATTGATACAAGAAGAAATTGCACCAAGAAGGTACAACCTCTGTAGTCCGTGGTAGACCCTTGTAACGTGAAGATAGGGGGAGATTTAGAGATTGGGTAGCAGTCGAAGGTATCTGTGGATGCTGGTCTTGTAAGATTGAAGGTTATAAGTTGCTGGAAAGACGGTTAGTTTGTTTATTGAAAATTTTACTGTAATAAGGATTAAAAAAATGAAAGCTTTTTGATAAACAATATCCCAAACCCGACAATTCAAATTACAGTATTAAAAAAGCCTTGATATTCCTGATAACTTGTTATTAGTCTTTTTTTGGAAATTTTTGTAAGGAAAAACTTGAAATTGCCAATTGCTTTTATTATCAATTCGTAATTTTCGATTCGAGATGCTTTTGGTGTCTATTTAATTTTATTTTCTGTTTGGCTCGAAATATTAGCATCTGAATATTTATAATTTGTATATTTATTTATTTATTTTTTTGTTTAATCTATTATATATATTGTTAAGTTTGTCAGTCACACACTTAAGTAGTTCCACACCTAAAAAAAACCCTTCACTCGACACACACACACGATCCTCTTTAGAGGAGTTTCTCCGTGCTGAGCGTGGCGAATTCCTCCCCCATTCGACGACGACCTCCTCGGCGGACAACAACAACTTGCTGGCAGGCGACAACGACATCCAGGACAGCGGCTTGGGTGAGAGTATGCTCCTGACGATGCCGATGGTAGGCAACGGCGGCGAAACAACCGCCCCGACAACATCCAACTCGTCAAACAACACCGAGCACACCTACCAAGTCATCGGGAACAACAACCGGAATGGTAACGTTTTGTACAACATCCAAAAAAAAGCACAACACACATCTTCATTCATCATGATCATAAATATTCAACTTCACAATCATCTTCATTTCCATTCTATTTAAAAAAATGAGGTTTTATTTACAGTAATCCTCTCTAGGAGAACTCTTTTCTATCCTGGGTATATAAATATATTACTTAAGATTTGAGGTTTCGCTGGTTGAGTTGTTTCTATTTTATCGAAAAGTTTCAACTAAATTGACCTAAATTGTGCATATTTAATGAGATATTATCATCATTATACTCAAAATGTCGATACATAATTCTGCAGTCGTTTTCAAATACTTGCGAACTTATTCTCCAAATCAGAGTGGGCGTTAAGGAAAAATTGGAGACAAATTTAAATTCGAAAAATAAATTAAATGAAAAAAATAGAAAATTTTAATTTTATCTACTTTGTCATGTCTAAACAAAAATTTCCACAATTATACTTGAAATAAATCTCTAGAGAATAGAGGTAGGGAACGCCTAGTTTGACAAATGTCCTGTTGTTTAGAAAGATCGATACTCAATCAAGCCTGTATCCAGGACTAAACATTATTAGATCGGGCACCAAATTTTATAGGGTGGACCGAGAGAAAATCTATTATCTCTTTAAGATCAAGAGTAATATGGAACTAAACTTTATTTACAATTATTATTCACTTTATTCATTTAATAGAATAATAGGCATTTAATAGTTACAAAAACATTATAATTATAGATTAATTAGGTTAATATATTATATAAACGAGCTTTTCGTGCGTGCCTTCGGCACGCCCTCGAAGCTCGGCCCTCCGGGCTGGTGCCCTGGCGGGCAGCGTCTCGGTCCAAAAATGTTATTCCTCTTAAAAAACCACACTCCAAATGTATACCGGTAAACTACCGAAAATACATCGTCTCTTAAAAGTTTCGCATCTTTAACTTTTGAGTGGCGGGGGGGGGGGGGGGGGAGGAATAATGATCAATATATTTAATGTTTCTTAATTCAAAATGAATTGGAGTCTTTCATTTCAAAATTTGAGTCCAAATTAGAAATGTTAATGAAACTCGATTGGAGCCCCGCTGACAATTATATTTCAAATTTGCCTCGTTAATTAATATATATTCAATGTTTCTTAATTTAAAATCTATTGGTGTTTTTTCATTTTCATTCGAGTTCAAATGAATACAATATTATCTCGACACAAAGTCCAAATCAAAAATATCTAGTTTTAGTAAGAGAAATCAAGAAAGAAATATTAATGTCTCAATGGAGTAATCGGTAGAGCCAATGACTATAGTTCAAGAGTTCGTCGGTTCGATTCTAGGCAAGAGCGTAATTTTTTTAGAGAAATTTCTCTAAGCGTTGTTACAAATTAATCTAGATGAATATTATATAGTATAATAAATAATATAAATATATTCAATAATATTATTATTATATCCCAGTGGATTTTTAAGCGGAAGAGTTAACCTTAAAAACGACCCTCAAGGGCCTATTACCAGTGAAACAACCACAACAACCTGAAAATATATTTTTCTTTTTCTTTTAAAATTATAAATTAAAAAATTAAAATATAATTAGTGTAAAAAGTGAAAATACCAGTTAATTCTACAAGTAATGAAGACGACGGATCTACAATGACCGCCGAAGAAGAATTAAACTTCAATGCCTTTTATTTTGTCCGTCAAACAAATAAAAGAAAAAATAAAACAGATCAAGACGAACCAGCGAAACACATGAAAAAGATGGACAATGTAACGGCCAATCCAATCCAGACGTCGAACGTATACGAAATCCTCGCCAACCTAAACGAAGAAGAACAGACAACCAGCCAGACACCAGGTACAATCCCTGAAATAAATACAAATAAAAAGAAAACAAAGACTCCCCCGATAATCTTCAAGGGACATCCCAACCAAGAAAAAATAAAAGAAATGATAAAAACCCTGGAAAAAACAATAAAACAGGGATTCAATATTAAAACAGGTAAGGACAAAACCACTCTTTTCATAAACTCAGAAACAGAGTGGACAAACTTCAAGGAACATCTTGTGAAACAAAAGGCAGAATTCTACACATTCACAGACAAATCAATAAAAACTCACGCCTTCGTACTCAAAGGACTGCCATACGCTGACGCCAACGAACATGAAATAATAAGTGATATTCTTACTAGCAAAGGAATACCAGTGCAAAAGGTATTCAGAATGAGGAGCGAGGGACCACCGATGTACATGGTAGTCACCAACAGCTCAGTGACACTGGCAAAAATCGCCCAAATAAAAACAATGAACCACGTATATATAAAGTGGGAAAAAGTGATAAACAAAAAAAGAACAATACAGTGCCACAGGTGTCAGGAGTGGGGGCATGCCACTTCTAATTGTCACCTCCCCCCCCGCTGCCTCAAATGTGGAACGGGGCACTTGTCAGCATCATGCGCACTAGCTAAAACTCAAGCCCCAACCTGTGCAAACTGCAAAGGGCCACATTTAGCAAACTATACGAAATGCCCAGTGTACATAAAAAGGCTAGAGACAATGAGAAATAAGACAATGCCCCATCCCAAAGTGTACCCACAACCCGCCCCCCCAAAGGATAAACTCAACTTCCCTCAGCTGAGAACAAAAGAGACAATAACAAGCCCCTGGAACACCCAGCAAGCCTCAACAACAACAACAAACGGACACACAAACGAACCAGTTAAAGTACAGGTAAATAGACAAAACAATAGCAATACAGCTGGGTTCACTGAACTCATTACTGAAGTAAACAAACTAAACAATCAGTGCAACATTAGTGAATCACTTAGAGCGATTAAAGATCTCAACAGTTTACTCTCCAATTGTGAAAACAAGGCTAATAAATTCCTTACAATTTTAAGCTTCATAGAAAATAATCTAAACGACTATGCCTTGTAAAATAAAAATATGCAGCTGGAATGCAAACGGCATCTCTAACAAAGATGACCTACTTTTGAACTATGTATATAAAGAAAAAATAGATATAATTTTACTTAATGAAACTAGACTTAAGAAAAACAAAAAATTAAAAATAAGGGGTTTCACAGCCTTGAGACAGGACAGAATTGATGACAGCGGGTATGGAGGGGTCGCGATACTAATTAAAAACAACATTCATTTTAAAGAAATCTCCCCAATAACAGGGAGCTCAATCGAACACTTAGCTATCCAACTTGCAAATAAAATAACAATTATATCAGTATACAACCCACCTAGTAACAAATTCTCACATGATGATCTAAATAAAATGAGTAGGCTTGGTAACAAAGTTCTTATAGTGGGCGACATGAATGCGAGACACCAGATGTGGAACTGTCAAACGAATAACACAAACGGACAGACCCTACTATCCTTTATCAACTCCACACAATCCATAATTCAACACACAAGCACACCTACCCACTATCCTATGAATGGTCAAACCCCCTCAACAATAGACATAATAATAAACAAAAATGTTCCCAAAGTAACGCAACCAATATCAAAACCTGATCTTCCATCAGACCACAACCCAATCATATTTTCTATAGAAACCACTCTGACCCTCTCAGACGAAACTAAAACAATCACCTCCTATAAAAATACAAACTGGAATACCTACAGGACAGATCTTGATCGATTTATCAAAATCACCCCTGACCTACCGACTACCACTTCCATAGATAAAGCTGTAGACAATCTGACCAATGGAATAAACTGGGCTAAAGAGAGAAACAGCAAACAAATTAAATTAAACAGAAGTCATGAACTACTTCCACAGAACATCCTGGACCAAATTAAATCAAAAAACAGACTACGAAAGCTATGGCAGAGAACAAACGACCCACAGCTCAAAACACTAGTTAATCAAATGGCTAAACAAATCACACAGGAAATCAAAGCACATAAAAACGAAATTTGGAACAGAAAACTAAGTGAGCTATCTACAACCGACCACTCGCTGTTTAAATTCACAAAAAAATTCAAAAAACCTTTCGAAAAAATGCCGACCTTAACCTCTAACAACAATGATTTTATTACGGACAAAGAGAAAGCCGAAATTTTATCCCAAACTTTTGAAAAAGTACACAAAATAGATCCTACCCTTGACCCAGATCAACAGACAATGGTAGAACTGAACAAAAGAAAACTCAAAAACAGCACAACATTCACAGAGAATGAAATTATAAACGCCATCACAAACCCTCAAGAAATTTATCAAAACATTCGTAAACTAAAAAACAACAAGGCTCCAGGAATTGACGGGATTGACAACTTATTAATAAAAAAATTTTCAAAAAAAGCTCTTGTTCAATTTATGTATATAATAAACGCCATAATCAAACTACAATATTACCCTGAACAATGGAAAATTGCCACAATTATTCCAATAGCCAAACCCTATAAAAACAAAAAAGACCCAGGTAGCTACAGACCTATAAGCCTACTAAACACACTCTCAAAAATTACAGACAAAATAATACTAAATAGAATAGAAAGGCATGACAAAGAAAAGAAAATTACAATAGACCCTCAGTTCGGCTTCAGGTCCAGGCATAACACAACACAACAAATAGCCAGATTAACGACCCACATAAATGAAACCTTTCATGAAAGGAAAAATACTGCTATGGTTCTCCTGGACATCGAGAAGGCATTTGATAGAGTCTGGCTCCAAGGATTAATACATAAACTTATAAAATACAACTTCCCGCTCTACCTGATAAAGCTAATAAATTCCTACCTAACAGACAGAAAATTCAAAGTAAAAATAAATCAAACATACTCTACATCCAAAGAAATTCTAGCTGGGGTTCCCCAGGGCTCTGTCCTGGGCCCTAAGCTATTTTCTCTTTATATCAATGACATCCCACAATTCAACAAATGCTCCAATTTGGCTCTATACGCGGACGACACGGCAATATATGTCAGGTCGTTCAGCGCCGTAGTGGCAAATGAACGAGCACAAATCCACCTTAACCAAATTATTACATTTTTCAAAAAATGGAGAATAAAAATCAATCCTAACAAAACCGAAAACATCCTATTCACCAAAAAGTTCAAAGACAATACAATCTTCAAACCCCTTAAAGTCGACGACCAGTTAATCCCTCTGAAAGACGAAGCAAAATACCTGGGAGTTCAACTGGACAAAAGACTCACATTCAGGTCGCACATAAAGAACTTACTCAGAAAAGCCTACGGTAATATGAAAAATTTGTTCCCTCTCTTGTCAAGAAATTCTTTCCTGTCTCAAAGGAACAAGAAACTGTTATATACATCGGTTAAGCACTAAACACGGTCACTCACATACGCCGCCCCAGCGTGGTGCCATGTGAGCAAAACGACTCTCAAGCCTCTGCAAATATACCAGAACAAATGTCTTCGCTTAATTTTAGACAAAACTAGATACACCAAAATAGATACACTTCATGAAATGGCCGAATTAGAAAAAATAGACGAACACATTTTCAAAATTTCCAAATCCTTCTATGATAATCAACTTAAACACAATAAATTAACAAGACACACGAAACAAATTATTCAAAATTCATATGGGAAAACCCCCAGATTTGCAGAGACTTATAGACGTCTAGGCATAATCACCGACTAATGTAAAGGCTCAAAAAACCTAAATTCTTTTTTTTTATATCTAAAAAACAGGTTTTTGTTCTTCTGAATTTTTCCTGTAAAAAACCCCTTAACGAATCAATTAATAAAAACAAAACTAGGTGTAAGTATTTCATATGTACTTATATGTATCAAAAAAAAAAAAAGAAGTTATCACAATCACAAAGAACAAAAATCAAAGCAACATAAGCCATAATCCAAGGCAGGTGGTTGCAAACCTAATTAAAATATTTAATGTATATTATATAATCTGTCAATTATTGCCTAAATCTTGTAATATATGTACCTGTATATGTTTATTGTAAATAAAAACTTTTGAAATTGAAAAATCCTTTTAAATTATTGCTCTCATATTTATTAGCGAGAATGAAAATTTAAAAAGGACAAATACGAAAATCTTAGTACTAGTAAAAATTTTTCCACTATGGAAACTGTTCTTCTACCTGACTACGGGTATCCAAGGGGTAAACTGTTCCGCCGAATTTTACAACTTAAGAATGAATTGCTTCAAGAAACACACTCTTTTGAAAAATGTCTCAAACATTAGATTACATTTACCAAAAAGGCTTATGAAGAAAATAAGATTTAAAATTTCTTGAAATCAAAAGTTTTCTGTATTTTCGAAACAAGTTAACAGCAACAGCTGTGAAATGTACGTAGAAATATAAAGACATAAACATGTTTTATCTTAAAAGTGGGCGTTAGACCGAATAAGTTTGGGAACCAAATATGCTTCTAAATCAGTCTTGTCCAACCTGCGGTTCGCGGGCCACATGCGACGCGCTACTCAATCAATCAATGTGACCGGACAAAAAATAGCAGCAAACTTACAAACTTAATGAAATTGCGGCTAAAAATACAAATACCAGGGATATTACTAAAAATACAATAATTTTAACTTGCTATTAATTTATGAGTAAAGCATTTTTGAATTTAACACTTTATTTAGCAATGAGGTATTCAAAAAATGATTCTTATATAATTTTATTTATTCATATGAATATTTTCATTTTATTTATTCATATGAATATTTTCAAGTATACAAAGAATGAAGCTAGATCTCAAATATTTGATGAGTATCTTGAGAACTCAACTGAAATTTCCTTTGAACCAAATATCGACCGATTAATTTCCCAAAAACAATGACAATAATTAATTTTATTTTGCTGACTTGTCTTTTACTTTTATAATAAAAAAAAAAAAAAATAATAAACTTAAATTACTTAAATATGTTAACCATATAATTATTCTACGTTTTTTTGTTCATTTTTGCTATCATTAGCGTTAGAGTATTTTATATGTGGCCCAAAACAACTCGCATTCTTTCAAGGTTGGACACCCTGCGCTAAATTATTCCACTTTAAGAAATCATTTTTCTGTATGCAGTCGCATAAATAATATAATGTGAGACCATATTGTGAACGATTTACATTCTTGAAAACATTTTGTTTTTAAATTTACTTTAAACATTAATTTTAATTAAATTAAATTAGAGAACGAAGAAAAGATTTTTATATTATAGACAAGGGGATCAGCCTGGATTCGAACCCGGGATCTTCGCATGTGCGCTGCGATGCCTTTATAAAAGCCTTAGCTCTTATCCTCTTGGCCACCGATCCCTGAACCCAAGCTGATACTTAATGCCTATATGAATTTGGAATTTCATTTTTATTTAATCTTTTAATCTCCTCCTCGTTCATTTTTCGCTTTTATAAAGGCATCGCAGCGCACATGCGAAGATTCCGGGTTCGAATCCCGGCTGATCCTTTTGTCTATAATATAAAAATCTTTTCTTCGTTCTTTAATTTAATTTAATTTATAATTGTCATTCGACGAGGCCTCATTGTGGTTGCGCCCTGGAGTGAAGAAGAAAAATTATTTTCGACCTTTGGGTTCGCGATCGAGTGGGAGGCGTTTGGATATAGATTAATTTTAATTTTTTTATTTTAAAGTAAATGAGTGTTAATTCTATAATTTTTCATTAAATTGAAGGGTTGGTTTTGTCACAAATATAATAAAACAATAATTTTAATAACTATTAGAATTATTTGGTTGATTGCTATACAGTTTCGGTCACCACTGGTCGACCATCCTCGGTAGTTCTAAAAATTGAAATGAAACATTTATTTACATTTTTTCTTTTTATAGAGAATTATATAACACAAAATTTTTTTATAATAATTTGAAATCATACATACATCTCGTTCAAGAACCGGAATTTGTCATTTCACATGAAACATTCATTCTTAAATCTTCAATATAGATAGATCACACAATTCATTACAATCACACACACATATATACATATATAGCAACAATTTATAAAAACGTTTACCAGTGAACTAGAAACTATTTTGAATTAATGATTATATTAAATACTATTTTCAATTTTATTTTTTTTCCCTAATTATCTCATTGCATCGTCAATTATTATACAATTAAAAAACCCATTATAAATAATCCATTCTAAAAACACATTATAAGTTAAATTCATTCTTTATTTTTAATTTTTTTTTTAATGAAATATCAAAAAACATACATCTTCCTATTGCATTTTTCTTTCAAAATCAATACTTGTTTAATCAACACACCAAATCAAATCAATATTTTTACAACAATGACACAATTAGACTATAACATTCTGATATGCTTTCAGAATCCATTTTGAAATTTACAGAATTATCGATATCCTTCAATATATAAAGAGATTCTTTTATTTTTCTCTTGGTCCAATTTTTCTCATAATCTAGTATTTTTACTCCTTCAAAATCGAAAGTATGCTCGTTGTCACTAGCATGAATGGATAACGCGGAGACCAATTTATTTCCATTAATCGATGAAATATGTTCTTTAATTCTTTGTCTCAAATGTCTTGAAGTCTCACCTATATACTTGTGTGTTTTTTTATCTTTTTTTACATGAATCACAAACTATCTCATAAACAACACCCATTTTATCAAGTTTTTCAAGATGAGTCTTATTATTGAATATGTTCATGAGTGGCCTGCCAACACTGTGTACTAATTTTATGTCATTATTATTCAGAATTCTCAAGATTTTCGCAGATAAATCATGAATATATGGGATGGAGCCTTTAATAATTTTATCTTCCTTTTTAATCACTTCCGTTACTAATTTATTTTTTCTATATTTAGTTAGAACTTTATTGAAAAATTGTTTCGGATATCCATTGCTTTCACATTTCTTTTGCAACTCAATCAATCTTATGTCTCTGTAGCTCTCATCACATATTCTATCCAATCTACCTATTTCTCCATATATTAAACTAATCTTATGCTGAAGTGGCTGTACTGATTTAAAGTTCAACATTCTATTTGATTTTGAATCTTTCACATACAGGTCTGTCCTCAAACGTTCCTCAACTCTGACAATTTTAATATCCAAAAAACTGATGTTATTGTTTAATTCTTTTTCATATGTGAAATCTAAATTATCATTGAAACTATTAAGCGCCTCTATACAAAGGTCTACGCTGTTCTTCTTAACAATAGCCAGGCTATCATCAACATATTGTATATATAGTTTCAACTCATTGGTTTTATTACATCAACATATATTTTATCCATCACTAAGTCCGCAATAATGGGACTGAGACATCCTCCTATTGGAACTCCTTTTAATTGTTTGTAAATGTTATTATCATGTCTGAAAAAACAATTGTCGAGACACAGACCTATAGCTTCAATGAACTGCTTTTCCGTCAGATATGTATATTTCTCAATCTCACTCCATCTTTCTTTCATGATCCTATAAACAAGATCAATCGGAATACTTGGAAATAGGTTTCGTACATCAAATGAAATCAAAGTCTCATCATGCTGTATCGTTATTTCTTGTATTATATCTACAACCATGTATGAGTTTTTTACTCTGACCTCACTTGAGATTATATTTTTTAAGATATTAGCAATGTATCTTTCCAAATTATTTTGTGGGCCATTAAGATTGGAGACTATTAATCTTAAGGGTCTCTCAGGTTTGTGAACCTTCACTAAACCATAACAACTTCCTAGCGATGAATGAAAGGGCGAAATTTTAATCTTTTTTAATTCATCTTTTCCAATATTATCACTTTTGTGAGCCTCTACTGCAAATTTATTTATACATTTCTCAACTTTTGAAGTTGGATCTTTTTTCACTACTTTATATGTATTTTCATCCGATAAAATATTATTCATTTTCTCATCATATTCTGATTTATTCATGACGATACTAATGTTCGACTTATCACTTTGTAAAAATATAATTTTTCTTTTGTTTATTTTCTTGAATTCAAATGTCTTCATTGCAGCTTTTATAAGATAATCATTTTTAATATTTTTTTTATTTTTAATTTTATATAAATAATTCTGTATAATATTATTTAGTTTATTTCTAATTATCTTTTTTTCTTTATTAGGCTTGTTACTATATTTTAATTGACATTCAATTTCTGATATTAGATTGATAATGTCTTTTTCTTTGTTTTTATTTAAATTAAGTGAAAATTTTGGACCCAATCTTAATATTAATTTTATTTCTTCTGGAATCTCAATATCTGATAAGTTGATCAAATAATCATCCTCCACATTAATCTCTTCATTGATCTGGATTGACTTGTCTAGCTTTTTGTTTATCTTATTTTTGGCATTAATATAATAGTATCTATTTTTCTGGTTTATTATAGCAATTGCTTGATGGAATAAAGGTATAGGTAATTCATGTTTCAAAATTTCATAATCTTTATTCAGATTTTGTTTAAATTGGTTGATCATTTGGTAAGCATTTTTGATCTCTATATTTATGATGTCGCTCTTGAATTTATTAACATGCATATCTATTTTGTGTGTTAATTTGGAATTCATTATAGCTAGAGTATCTAAATTCTTGAACAGATGGTTTACATGATCTGGAAAATAGTTATATTCCTTACATTTATTCAAATAATAAATTCTATTTGAGAAATTTGCTATCTTCTTATGTGTATTATCTATCTTGTTGACCAAGGTGATAGATCTATGAGAAATTGTTCTTATCTCATCATATATTGTTAAATGTTGAAAAACTTGATAAAATGGGTGTTGTTTATGAGATAGTTTGTGATTCATGTAAAAAAGATAAAAAAACACACAAGTATATAGGTGAGACTTCAAGACATTTGAGACAAAGAATTAAAGAACATATTTCATCGATTAATGGAAATAAATTGGTCTCCGCGTTATCCATTCATGCTATTGACAACGAGCATACTTTCGATTTTGAAGGAGTAAAAATACTAGATTATGAGAAAAATTGGACCAAGAGAAAAATAAAAGAATCTCTTTATATATTGAAGGATATCGATAATTCTGTAAATTTCAAAATGGATTCTGAAAGCATATCAGAATGTTATAGTCTAATTGTGTCATTGTTGTAAAAATATTGATTTGATTTGGTGTGTTGATTAAACAAGTATTGATTTTGAAAGAAAAATGCAATAGGAAGATGTATGTTTTTTGATATTTCATTAAAAAAAAAATTAAAAATAAAGAATGAATTTAACTTATAATGTGTTTTTAGAATGGATTGTTTATAATGGGTTTTTTAATTGTATAATAATTGACGATGCAATGAGATAATTAGGGAAAAAAAAAAAAAAAATTGAAAATAGTATTTAATATAATCATTAATTCAAAATAGTTTCTAGTTCACTGGTAAACGTTTTTATAAATTGTTGCTATATATGTATATATGTGTGTGTGATTGTAATGAATTGTGTGATCTATCTATATTGAAGATTTAAGAATGAATGTTTCATGTGAAATGACAAATTCCGGTTCTTGAACGAGATGTATGTATGATTTCAAATTATTATAAAAAAAATTTTGTGTTATATAATTCTCTATAAAAAGAAAAAATGTAAATAAATGTTTCATTTCAATTTTTAGAACTACTGAGGATGGTCGACCAGTGGTGACCGAAACTGTATAGTAATCAATTAAATAATTCTAATAGTTATTAAAATTATTGTTTTATTATATTTGTGACAAAACCAACCCTTCAATTTAATGAAAAATTTAAATCAAGTCACTTAAGTTCTGGAAGAAAATTAATTAATTCTATAACTCTAAAAATTAAGGAAAAAAGGAAAAAATGAAATTGAGCACCCCCGACAGGATTTGAACCTGAGATCTTTTTCGTCCATATCCGTTTGATGAATGGTTTTGCAAGTCCTTAAAAAAGACTCTAGATTATGTCTGAAAACGTTTTGCATTTTATAGAAAATATCTCATTAATAGGTACTTATGTGGTTTGTGTCGAAACTTTTGTACAATAAAATAAAAAAAAATATGATTTTTTAAATCGATATTTAATGAAGGATTTTGCCCACGTGATCATGTTCCATTCCACCCACACATTATCTCTTCCTGGCTTCTTCAATGCATGCTGCTTTTTATTATCTTTTCTGTTCATTTATCAATATGTATGTCTGAATGTTTTCAATTTAATGCTTTTCATAGATGTTTTTAAATGTTTTATAATTAATTATTGTTCCCATTTGAACAAATTAACTGATGAAAAATGTTTGTTGTTGTTGTTTTATTTTTCAGGGATGCTCAGTGGTAAAGATCCGAGCTGCGGAGTGGATGGGGGACCAGCTGCCTTTGACGATTACTATTTCCGAGATTCCTTTGAACATTCCTCGTCAGAGTCGCATTTGGTTGAAGCATCCAAGCATCACGTTACTGGTGGATTGACACATCGAACTACGGCCATTGGAAGGCATACGGTAGTTCAATTTAACTCTTCTTACCTAGTTATTAAAATATTATTGGAAACGGGTTCAGTTTAAGATATACTAAAACATTGAGAAGTATAAATCCAGAAGTTAGTTGTAAAACTTAGGCAAGGTGAAGAGGGCAATTTTAAATAAAAAAACAAAACAAAACAACAACTTTAATTATTTTTAGGATTAAAATTTATTTGGATAATATTATATACATCAAAAATGGAATGCAATAAGGTTATTCCTCTTGTAGTAGATAAGAATCGATCGTTATTTATGATTTTAAGCCGATTCCGGGGGTGGGAGAGGCCTATGCCCGGAAAGGCCTAGTTTCAAATAATTAATTTTCAATTTTTGTATATATTTATGATAATAAAAGGCTTATTATTATTATATACATTTAGGGTGTTCTGAAATTAACTTGATATTTTCTAAAATTAACTTGATATTTTCTGAAATTAACTTGATATTTTCTGTAATTAACTTGATATTTTCTGTAATTAACTTGATATTTTCTGAAATAAAATTGGGAAACGTGAAGAATAGAAACTAAAATAGATTTAATCGTTGACCATCTCTTTTGATTTTCTATAGAAATTTTAACACTACTAATATCGTTATTTGTTTTTTATAAATATTTATATATTATATAATATATTCAAAATATATAATTTCTTTAGTGTTTCTTTATAATCACTAGTTAAAGCAACTTTTTTGTTTTAAACTATTTAAAATTTCCCTAGTAGCACAATGTTTCAAACTACATATATAGTAACCATCTAGTGCCTATATAGATTCTCGAAAACTATATAGGTACTATGTAGTTACTATTTAGTTTGAAACATTGTGCTACTAGGGTTCATTGATAAAGGGAGAAATTCTCCCGAAACTTTTGAATTTTATTTAACACCTGAAGATTGTTTTTTAAACGATTTCTGTTTATGTTTTTATATATTTATATATTAAATAAATACAGTTCAATCATGAAAACAATCTCAAAAAGTTGATTAAATATCCAAACGTTTTGGAGGAAATTCTAGCTTCATCAATGGAAATTAGGAAAAGTTTTAAGAATGAATTTTAAACCAACTACTAAAGTACAATTAGATTGTTCCTTTATTATTCCTTTAAAAGGCAACTTTTTTCTCTCCAAATTTGTTCCAAAACGTTTGGATATTTAATAAAGGTTTTCATAAAATAAGTATATTTATTCAATACAAATAAATAAATAAAATAATAATAATGATATATTTCACAAGATATTTACCTATTTATTTATTTATTGATTTATGTACCGGGTATCTGTTCATTTTTTGTTATATAGAAAATCCAGAACTAAAATTTTCATTTAACGATTTTTTTTCTCTATAAATTTTAGATAAAAATTTTAAATATGCAAAAGAATTGAAATCATTTATCGATACGTTCCTTTGAGAATATTATATGAAATAATAATAAAGAGAAAATAAGTCAAAAATTGGACAAACATGGTTTCATTTTAAATTTCATTTTAAGTTTCCAAAATAATGGAATTGGTTATAAACCAACACGTCCTTCATCACTTAGAAAATAATAAATTAATTCACGATAGGCAATATGGATTTAGAAAAAAAAAATCGTTCCACAGGCGACATCTTAACCTATGTCACCCACACCTTGAACAATACTCTAGAGGCCGGAAAAGAAACCCTCGCTGTAGCCCTTGATATCACCAAAGCTTTTGACCAGGTTTGGCACAAAAATCTTCTTGCCAAACTGCCAGCCTTTGGATTCACACCAACACTTCGCAAATGGATAGAAAGCTTTCTGACAAACAGAAGTATAAAAGTTGTGGTGGATGGAACATCATCTGAATCGTTCTCCACAAACGCTGGTGTTCCCCAAGGCTCTGTAATCTCCTCTACACTCTTCCTAATTTATATAAACGACCTTATCGATCAAACGTCAAACCCCACTCATTGTTACGCCGGCGATAGCACTCTACACAGCAAACCCTCACTCCCGAATAATCGAATCAATGTTGCCTCCTTAATTACTCTCGACCTGGACAAACTGAATAAATGGGGCTCTCAAAATTTAGTTAACTTTAATTCAAACAAGACTCAATGTTGTCTAATTTCTAGGCGCGAAAATAAAGATTTCCCTGTTTTTCACTTCGATTCGAATACCCTAAAAATGTGTGACAGTGTATCCATGTTGGGCGTCTCAGTCACATCTGACCTGTCTTGGAATGAACACATCTCCTCTGTGGCGAAATCTGCAGCAAGGAAGATTGGCTACTTATTCAGGTCCAAGCGATTTTACAAACCCCCACAACTTCTCACCATCTACAGGGCCCAAATCCGCCCCTGTCTCGAATACGGCTCTCATCTATGGAGAGGAGCCTCAAAATATTATCTTGCTACCCTGGATTCAATTCAGAAACGAGCCGTCAGGCTAATTAACGATTCTACCCTCACCGACTCCCCCGACTCGCTGGCTCATCGAAGAAATGTCTCTGCCCTTTCTCTTTTCTATAGATACTATCACGGCAGGTGCTCTGATGAGATAAAATCAATAATTCCCCCCAAAGCATGCTTTGCACGTAGCACGCGTTTTGCCGACTCCCAACACTCTCTCGCGGTCAAATTAGAAAAGTGCCGGACCACTTTATTCGCCAATACATATATCCCCATGACTTCAAGGAACTAGAACTCTCTCCCAGCCTCCATCTTTCCCAGCACCTATAATCTTCAAATCTTCAAAACCAGGATGCATAGACACCTACGTCTACACCCTCTCACTTAATCAACTTTCCCTTCTCTTCGGTAATGCAAGGGTCTTTCGAGATCCATAGGAGCTGCATCTTTACTGGCGCACCCCTTCTTGCATTTGATTGCATTAAAAAAAAAAAAAAAAAAAAAAAGAAAAAAAAAAAGAGATTTCGATTTCTTTGCAACTACTGATGCTGCTAATAATTTGGAATTTATAATGAATGGAGAAATGATGAAAGGCAGTCCAAGTTATTTATGAAGTTGAAAGTAAAGTTCCAATAAATGTATTTATTCGAAATTTTATTTTTCATTATCCTCTTGGGCTCTGCCTTTCATCAATTCCCCATTGAAATTCTACCAGTCCGTCTCTCAGATTTAATTGCTTGCTTAGAGTTTTTTTTTTTAAAAAGAAGGAGTTAAAAAAGAAAAAAAAAATATAAAATCACTTTTTGATCCAGTCTCATTACAATTTATGTTTTAAAACAAAATTTCAAGTTTCTAGCTAGATTAATAAACTAAATATTGGATTTTGTGGTAACCCCTGGAATCTACGCAACTAATTGTGCACGCGAGTTCGGGGCTTATATAAGTTAACGGCGACTCTAAGCTGCTTTTTTTCCCTTCAGACTCGATCAGGGGTGCCCAACATTTTGAATTCTTTAGGTCACATTTGAAGAATTTTTTTTTCTCATTTCCCACCTAAAATACTAATTCATTTTTTCCTCCAATCTTTATAATTAAAATTAGTTGACAGAAAAAGAAAATATATATGTATTACCATATGTATAATAAAAATAAAACTAAACGCATCTCTTCTAAGTAATAATGAAGTACACAATAAAGATAATAGTTTAATTATTGACATATAATAAAATCAAGCTGTTAATTCAATTACTGACGAAAATTAAGAATCAACTTCGTATATTTTGTAATTATGAGCGTGGAATCCCATAAATACTATGTATAATTTTAAAGTGTATGGTAACGATATTTTGGGACAAAAATAAATAAATACATAAAAATCTCAATGTTTTAAGGAAGTTTACGATTTCATCTTGAACTGCTGGACACCCCATGTTTTAGTCTATTTAAATAAATTTGTTTTTATTAGCTAAATTTCCGTATTCTAATGAGTAACAATGACAACTTCATTTTCTGACTGAATGTTGTCTTTTTGATAATGTAATAAAAATTTATATTGAAATATTCGGGTTCATTTGAAGACACATGATCAAATGACTATCTCTCAAACTACAAAAACATATTTTTTTACAAGGAGAAACAAAGAGGTTGTCCTCTGCTTGATGCAAATAAACATACACACATATATATCGAGATGATATATCTGTATATATATTATTTATTTGTATTATATCTTTTTACCTTGATTTTTGCGATGGTATTCTTCTCGAAGATTGGACAAATGTTTCAAGTTACCTCTGCTTTCTTTATTCTAATGTTAAACTCAAACAGAAGATTATGTCACAAGTGTTCTTTTTTTCACTTAAACATGGATGTTGTAATCTTGTCTTTTTTGATCTCAAGTCAAAGGTTTATTAACACTACAGTAGACACAATTTAGAGGCGACTGTGGGTCAGTGGTTAGAGTGTCGGGTCGCTGACTCGAAGTACCCTGGTTCGTGACTGAGTCTCGGCAGATCAGATATCTGCAGTAGCCTCCTCTTGGAAAGTATTGGCAACCTACCAAGAGTATAATTTCCTAGTAACCTCTCCAAACTAGCCGTTTGAAACCGGTGTTAAAAAGTAGGTCCCGTATATCTGTGTAAAAACACCTAAACACACTCAGTACAGGTATATGTGGAGAGGAGCCGAAACGTCACGGAGACCTGTAATGCCACTTAAAAGAAGAAGAAGAGACGATTTATCAAGAGGGACAATCAAGAGTTTCAAAGTTTAGCGACAAAATAATTTAATGATTAATAAGATAAGTAAATAATTGGCCAGTAAAATTTAATGCTTTTTGTGGGCCAAAAAAAGATGTATTTTTCCTTCAAAATTATAAAATTTATATAGACGCATAGAATGAATAAATGACAAAAAACAAAGTTTCAACATAGTTGATATGTAAAAATGAAATACTACGAATTTATTTATTAACCTAATATATCTAAGTGTAATATAATATATATAAAATTTATAAATCTTTTGAGATAGAAATCACTTTTCCATAATTTCCTATGTATAGACCCATTATATAACGATTGTGATGATTTCAGGGTCCAGCGAAATCTGCCTCAGTGAGTGGTGCCTTGGCGTCCGGGTGTCCTAACCCGTTGGGCCATCCAGTGGCCGGGACCATCCTCAACCCGAATTCAGCTTCACAAATGACGCCTGCTACAACGGCGATTAATTCTCCATCGCCGCTCCCGCCCAGACGATTCAGTCTGCTTCGTGTGTTTGTGCCAACCTTTTTACTTGTCGTTTGCACATTAGTCCTCGCGACGATCATCATCCTAGAGACCGAGTCCCAAGTGTTGGGCCCGATTAGGCAATCGCCCGAAATGGTCACCCTGCGGAGGGAATATTACGAGCCGGTTAAAGCCTATCTACGGGATCGAATTCTTGGGCCCAAGTGGATCAAAACGACCTCCTCGGCGACAACACAATCCACGCCGGCTACGTCATCGCCCTCATCATCACCTGCGACAACATCGTCTACAAATAACGCGTAACGAACCAATGAAATGAAATTATTGCCTCGTTCCATCTTGTCTCTGTAAAATGGGAGAATAACCCTCGTGACGTCAAATGGGAAACACTGCCACTATGATCGCTGTCAATAATGTTCCTTAAAGGGACTCTAGTGTCAGCAATCATGGTGGCTTTATTTCCTGTATGACGTCACGGGGGCTATACTCCGACCCCCCCCCCCCCTTGTCTCTTTATGTTTCTTATTGATTTTCGAGATTCTGAATCATTCTGAATTAATATTAATTTTTCTTATATACGTTAAATAAAAAAGAAAATTATATATTCGGAAAAATATCTATTTAATAACAAAACACCAACAAATAATAGTTGCAATGGAAACACTTCAAAATATATATGGCTAGGATAAATTATAAATACACGTTATTTTTGTATCTGGCATTTCTATCTTTGTTTTTTCGTGATAGGTAACTTATTTGCTTATATTTAAATAAGGTTGAGAACCGCACTGTTTTAGAACAAATCAATTTTCCTTAAAATTGCAAAATTAATTTATTTTATTATCTTTATCTATATATTTTACATTAATATATTTATTTATTCATTTAATCTGTGAATAGTTGTTTTTAATTATTTTTATTTATTTGTTAATCTATTAAAAACTTTAATATATTTTATGCTTTTACAAAGAAAAAAAAATGCTCAAAAAGAGAAGTAATTTTATAAAGATCAATAATAAAATATTCGAATCTGCTGATGAATATAGGAATTAAATTTTCTATCTAAAAAATAATTTATATTCAAAATAAATAAATAAATAAATAAAATGCATTTCGTAATTAAATCAATTTAAAAATTTTAAAACTCAATTTTCATAAAAGATCAGTATTTGTCTAATTTTTCATTAATAGAGCCAGAATTTCTACCGAAACGTTTGAAATATAATATACATAGGTATATAAGTATTAAACGTTTTTAGGATTGTTTTTTTAAGAACTTTATTTATTTATACTAAATTTTCTCTCCAAAAATAAAATTGATTAACAAATGGCTTCCTAATAATAATACATATTTATATATCCCAGTAAACTACCTACCTATATATTTGTTTTTCTGAAAAAATAAATAAATAAATAAAAATGCTCGCAAGACTTGAAAACAACTCCAGAATTACGGGCCGAAACGTCGTAATGAGTTTATCTCATTAAAATATATAAAAAACGTTTTTATGATTTTTTTTTTATTTATACTAAATTTTTTATCCTAAAAAGAAAAAGATATTCCTATATATATACCTATCTACCATATATATTTGATTTTCTGAAAAATTAAATAAATAAGGATTACTTTTCGAAGATAAATTTCAAAATTTCGAATGATTCAGATTCTTTTATTTAATTTTAATAATTATATATACATTAAGAAAAGAAGAGAAATCCATCTCTTATACATTTCATTTTATATTGACTTTATTTTTTTATTCATTTTATATCTCCACATAAATTCCATATATATAATTATGTATTGTATATCGCATGTCTAGATTATAAAACACAACTTTAGGTGCTATTATTTAAAATTAATTTTATTCTAAATTATTTTCAATGAAATATAAGTCAGAAATTGCTTGTTTTTTGTTTAATTTTCTAACTAGGTGCGATATACAAATTACCACAATACATATTTTAATGGTTAATGAGACTTGGTGTTGATTTATGAATCCATTCCATCAGAAATTGGACCATCATTTTCTAAACTAAAAACAAAACAATCAAAAAAAAAAGGTAATATCGAAATTTCACTGCCGTTACGAGAATTGTTCGACGTGGTTGTTGATCAGTGCATATCACATAATATATTCCAAAAAATAAATAAATACCTAGGCAGATATTGCACCTACTAATAAAAAAACAAAAAAAAAAAACAAATAATAATAACCAACCACTTCACTGTGATATCAATAATTTACATAGTCAAAAACAAAAATAATTCCATGACATTGAAAAATAAAAACGGACGTTTTGATTTCTTTTTGCTATTCCATAGATCAATTCCTGATTTTGATCAAAAACGCCAAATTTCGTTTTGTGTCCGTTTTTTTATTACTATTCTTTCTATTATATATATAAAATAACAATAGTAATAATAATATATGATATAAAATTTATGCATAATAATAATAATAATAATATCAAATCAATTTTCTTCCCTAAAAATCTTTCTTGACAATCTTTAATATCAATAATAATAATGATAATAATAATAGCTAATAACAATCTTCATAATGATTAGAAAACAAATATTTGATTTGCAATACTTTTGGTTTAATTCACAATTGAAAATATATAAAATAAATATATAGCTACAATTTTCCAGATTATATTTTATAGCGTGGTTTTATTACTGAATTATTTTTTTTTTCTTGATATTGACGTCAAAAGATTCAAGACCAAATTAATCAGTGGTTATTCTAAATTATCAATCTCAAGGTTTTGTTTATTAAATTAAACTTTCTCAGCATAGATGTAGATACTATCTAGTGATTGCAAATTTAGCAACTTTTTCCTATTATGGGCCGCCCATAAATTACGTCACACAGTAAGGGGAAGGGGGCATCTCAGATTTGTGATAAAATGTGACAGGGGGGCCCGGGGATCTTAAAAAGTGTGATGTCACAAAAGTCAAATTAAAAAATTTTAAATATATTTTTTAGATTTAATGTTATTATTATTCCAACCTGAAAATGTTGATAAAATAAATTTAGACAAAAAATTGTAAGCAAGCAATAAGGGTATATAAAAAGTGATAGTGTGACGTCACAATACGGAGGGGGGGAGGGCTCAATGGAAATGTGACAGAATGTGACACAGAGGGAGGAGGGGGTCTAAAAATCTTGAAATTCATGTGACGTAATTTATGGACGGCCCACCTTACCGGTGATTCGGAAAATTTTCAAACAAAACTAGTAAATAACCGGGAATTCTTTAAACCGTGATTATAAAACAAAAATTCATAATAATTCGACATTTTATTTGTTTCTTATATAAATAAGTACTGTGACAAAAGTATATGAAACTAAATTGTATTTTCTGAACATACCTGAATAATATAAATAAAATTCAACAATTTTATAACAAATTTTGAGGTAATATTTATACATGAATAATTTTCCACAAAGATAAAACAATTATAAAATATATAATTAAATTCGGGATCTATTTGTCAACGGGTTTTTAAAAATAAGCAAGTAAAAAATATAAAACTGATCAACATTTTGGTCTCCTAATTGTAATAAAATTTTTGTACAAAATAATCCTGCCGTAAAAAATCTCTTTCAGATTCCACACTTGATGGTTGAATAATTATTAAAGAATCCTACACTATTTGAATATATTTTCCACTAATATTTTCCAGTTGAAACAAGCTACCCTATAGTAAGATTAAGCAAAGCTTACGCGCCCTGTGGTTCTTACTTGGGCCCGGTTGTATGTCGCAAAGTGAATGCTTTTTGCCACTAGCCAGGGTGGATGGTGGATGGAGCCACTGGGATGGCCAATCAGACGACAGCCACTGAATGTACCTGTCATCTGATTGGCCATCCCAGTGGCTCCATTTACCATCTACCTTGGTTAGTGGT